>OX578143.1:147385224-147770224 GCA_951213105.1 Amaurobius ferox
TGAATAATACTTTTTTTGAATAATACTAAAGGATAATTGGAAAAAAAAAATTTCATGTTACGAGAAAACGGTACACTAGTTAATTAGTACAAGGCAATAATAAATTCATATTATATCAAAAGGTCTAAAGGAAAATCGATTTAACAAAGCATTAAATATTTATATACGCACATAGTGGTTTAATTTTCACGGAATCCGGGACAAGAGGCCAGCTAAATCTAAGATTTCGAACTTAATCAAAATTTATGAAATCCGGATAAAGATAAAAAAACAAAACAAGGATTTTTGAAGTATTCGTTTAAAATAACGTTTAAAATAGAATTCCAGTCCATTCACACACATACATACACACACATCACTTCAAAAACATTTGTTTCGAATACAGGGATACGTAAAACATGTCAAAAATTCGAATTTACAACCCCGTCACAATACTGCTCCATACACTATACTATTACGAACGTATTCTTAGGGTGCACACGCAGGGTACAAGAACGAGTCCAAGTTTCTAGATAACTCGCATTTATTCGCAAGCACAAAGTAAACAGGAACAATATAAATTAAACAGACATTAAATGCTCCACTCATTTCGCAGAATAACCGATATTATTCAGAGAATGTTGCCGAAAGTCATTTCACCAAACAGCCGCTACTATTCTCAAAACATTGAGAAAAATCGCAGTCCAATGTAGCTCGTGTCATGCCCATTCATCAACTCCACTGCAACGGAGGGGTTGAGTCCTCTTTATAGTTCCTCCATAAAAACTTCTGGTATTCTCTAGATCTCAAGGAATAATCGTTCTATCAAGAAGTTTCTGGAATATTCCAGAAGTCGCCAAATTGTCGATAAATTACCAAATCTGGCAACCCTTTTTCTAACTGGGAATTTATGGAAATTCTGGGATCACGTTATGCTGACGCATGCACTGCATTCTTTTCACCTGGCCTTCGAGATAGACGAAAGAGGAGGCGCCAAACAGAACATTCCGCGTTCGCAACAATACTATGTACGTAGGAAAAGTAATAAACATTTAAATACCATCTACACGTATCCTTATTATCTAAGAATCTTTATTCTAATATAAGATTTTCAAAAGTATTATTTTGTAGCTCTTGTATAGATTTTACAGTCTGGTTGAAAGGAGAACGCATTTTAAAAAAGTTTTCACATTAATGCTGCTTTATTCATTACAGCAAAATAAACTACATTTTTTTATTTCTAGAGGAAGTTCACTTTTTGTCTCTAAACAAATAAGCAATTCATTCTACTTCCTTTGTTTAACTTTTACGAATTATTACTTATTAATAAGAGGTAAAAATATATCAAAAATGTTTATAACTACTGCCTTCGACGGTAACATATATGTCACTTTTTAGGGATACTTATTTGCACTTTCTTACGCACTTTTACTTCTTAAATAACAAATTAAGAATGTTTCACGCAATATCGTTAGCGTTGAAAATATTTTCTCTTCTAATTAATTGCGCTCATTTTCTAAAGTTATGAATAAAAGAAAGTATATTTTTTTAAAGTAGATACTTAAACAAAGGAAATACGACCTACTGAGATAATGGGTACTGTCCCCTAATCACAAATTATTCAAAATATTTAATTATCGCTATCTATTTTATTAGAACTAATTATAAGAATTATTAATTAAATGGTAAGCTAATACTGCAAGTAACTTTATTTTATTGGCATTAGTATATGCTGGCAGTATACTCCTTCTTCGTACGGAGTATATAATATAAAGAAACTTAACATTCACGATCATGTGAAAATTCCTATAGTATATTAAATGACATTGTTAATAAATATATTCTATTAAAATATTTAATTTAATGCTTCTAAAAAAGAGTTTAAGAATATCTGTTCTCGCTACACAAAATTATCTTCGGGTGGAGTAGAAAAATAAAACATCTTGGTCCCATTGGTAAATAAATTTACAAAAAATATAAAGTTGAACCAATATATGAAAAATAAAAGCGCTAAATTTTTATGGGACCCGTACTATTGATATTCGCAAATATTAGAAGATATACCCATGTATTACCAGAAGATTACATGTACACATATGGGTTCCTAAAATCTTTGGCAGACTATAACAAATGACCAGATTAATCCCATAATCTTTAAACCTACAGACCGTAATTGATTCCAAGATGTGCCAATACCTGTACTACTTATATTCCGCGTAGATTAGAAGATACATTTATAGCACCACCCGTACACCCGTACATTTGTAGCAGATTACCCGTACTACGTACAATATATGAGTTTCAACAATTTTTTCAAAAATGAAACAATGACGTAATAAAATGAATATATCAATCATCCCCGAAAATATCAATAATAATAATGTTTAAACCTGAAGATTGTAATTGATATTATCCAGTCAAAAATGCAATGCCAATGAAATTTGTTATTTGTATATCTTTGGTATTTAAATCCGAAAAGATTTAATAAAAATCGTATGCAGCATTAACACGTTGGATTTAAAGTCGTTGCTAAACCACGGATAATTTTCTAATTCAAATAAATTGGCGGATAAATAGCGTCTGCATAATGCTGTCTCTATGGAAGATTTAATTATTCGTTTTTAATTAATATCTGAACAACCCCTGGTCTTAGAAACTCGAAACATAGACTCAATTTTAAGTGGTGCTCACAATTCAAGACCACCCACAAAATTTCATTAAATTCGGTTCAACCGTTCCCCCGTGATGATGAGACAGACAGACAGATTTTCAATTTTATTTATATAGATTAATTTTTAATTAGTAAGTAATACTAATAATAACAATAAGTTTATGAAGGAGACTTCGTACTGTTGCAGGTGATATGTACATTTCATTTTCAACAGAACCATTAAAAATGTTTATACATTTTTGCTCACTTATATTGTACAGCTACGCAAATTTCTGGAAAAAAAACGGAAGGGATATATCCTACACCGGGAGTAAAAATCCATTGTGAAAGTTTTACCCCCCTCCCCTTACAAAATTCGATGCTGGATCCATATGTCATTATCTAAGTTCTGTCATTATCTCTCAAAATCTACGAAATTGACAATGCAAGGAAAATGTAAAATTTTCAATCGGAACCGGCATCTCTAATACCGGAAGCGGAAATCTTTAGTGAGATCCGAACCTTAGCCAGAGTTTTGAATCCAGGTCAGTTATTATCTAAGCGTTATCTATAACCCATTATGAAACAACTTAATATTTTAAGAAAAATTTCGGAACGGAAAGTGGAAAAAATCGGAAGCTGAGATTCTTACTAAATCCCTTAACCCTATAAAGAACTTAACGCTGACTTCATTTTAGTCATCATCTAATTTCTATCTATAACTGATTCTGAGAAATAAATGTTTCTAGGAAAATTTATGGGATGGATGTAGAAACACCCGCAACTGGAAATCCTTAGTGAAATCCTCAACCAATCTAGAAGTTAATGCTAAATCCATTTCAGTCATCATCTAAGTTCTATTTATAAATTGTTCTGAAACACAACTGTGTCAATGAAAATGTACATTTTAAAATAATGAATGTCATTCACAGACTCGAAAGCAAAAATCCCCAGTGAGTCCTCTAGCCCTTTTTGGAATTGGATGCTGAATCCATATCAGCCATCATCTAGATTTTATCTCTAGACAATACTGGGAAATTGATTTTCAAGGAAACATTTTTAATCGTTAGTGGAAGAAAATATCTGTAAATGATAATTATGAGTGGATATGCCTGCCTCCTCTAGAATTGGGTCCTAAATGAGCATCCATTATCATTTAAGGTCTCTGTATAGCAGATGCTAATACATAGGTGTTTCAAGGAATTTTTTTGTAAAACTGATTGTATGGTAAAATTTTTGCAACCCATAATGAATGGACTAATTTTCCGTGAAAAAGATAGAGATCAAATAAAATAACTGTGAATATTCGCAGAACTTTTGTCTGTAACGGGGAAAATGTTTTCTAAACCCAAAAGGTGTTCCTGAGCAGCATTGTTTGACAGTGCGTTCCAATTCCATACATTACAGCGTTTCATTGAAAACACACAATGGCGTTTCAAAACCTTACAGCTGTTATGAAAGAGCAACTGGCAAAGTAGAAAATATGTATTCTTGATCTACAGAGGGTCATTTATTAATAAAAAAAGAGAAATGTAGAGATGCATCATGAGATCAAGTTCATAGATACATTTTGAGTTCATTGTGTATGAAAGACATACAAAAATTTGGCTGTGAAAAGGAAGACCATTTTCTGATTTGGAGAAAATTGTGTTATTCATTCTATACGTCTCTAAAATATGGAGTTTTACCTCTAGTTCCTGATAGTTTAACATGTAAATTGGCTCATTTATTATATATATATATATATATATATATATATATATATATATATATATATATATATACTGAAGAGCCATATCATTATAACAACTCCCACCGTGTGCAAATGGGCTTGCCTGGATGACGCGGAGGGCACGTGAGCAGGCAGGAATAGTATTTAACGGCTGCCGGTGATTCTGAGGCATAATTCTATCGCTTCCGTGTGTGCGTGTATGATAAGTAAGGTTGCTGATATAAATGAGTTCGATCGAGGGAAGATAGTGATGGCTCGGCGGCTAGGAACGAGAATTTCCGAAACTGCACAGCTCATCGGGTGTTCGCGAGCTGTCGTAGTTAGGACCTGTGCAAAGTGAATGAATGACGGCGAAACCAGTAGTAGATGGCGAGACGTTGGACGTCGAAGCGTCATCGCCGAAACTGGATGTTGGAGGTTGTCCCGCTTGGTGAAACAAAGTCGGCAACAGCCAGTGGCTCAACTATCAACCAAATACAATACAGGTCCAAGTAGAAGTGTTTCGGAGCCACAGCTAACTCTGATGGACTCCGCAGCAGACGCCTTTCTCATGTGCCTCTGTTAACCAAGCGTCATCTTCATTTACGCTTCCAGTGGGCCCGGCAACATCGTGACTGGATCATGGAACAATAGAACAGAGTTGCCTGGTCGGATGAATCACCATATCTGGTTCATCACGTCGATGGTCGCGTCAGAGTCCGCTGTCTTCGAGGTGTACAGTTCCTCAACACATGTACCGCGAGTCATTAACAGGCCGAAGGCGGCGGTATTATGGTTTGGAGAACATTCTCATGGGCGTCTCTGGGACCGTTGGTTGTGGTGGAACACACCATGAAAGCTGTGGACTATTTCAACATCATTGCTGACCAGTTGCACCCGTACATGGCATCAGTCTTCCCCAACGGGAATGGAGTGTTCTAGAAGAACAACACTCCCTGTCAAAAAGCCGGAATTGTGCCACAGTGGTTCGAGGAGCGTGCGGATGAATTTCAGTTGATGTCCTGGCCGCCTAACTCGCCGAACCTTAATCCCATACAGCATATTTGGGTTGTTATGGAATGGCAGATCAGAGATCAAACACCACTGCCCCGGAATATCCGGGAGTTGCAAGACCGCTGTTTGCACATCTGGTACCATCTGTCTCCAGCCATCTACCAAGAACTTGTGGCCTCCATGCCACGGCAGGTTGCAGTTGTTTTGCATGCCAAACGTGGAGCAAAACGATATTATGTAGTGGTCACAATGCTTTGGCTCTTCAGTGCATATACAGGGTGTCCCGTGCTATCGGTGCTCAATGGCTATTTCCTCAACCGTTAAATTTTAAAATCTATTATCTTAGAAACAGTTTAAATCAAAAAATGCATTTCTGAAAGAAAGACGAAATATAAATTTTTATACAGTCGTCCGGTCCTACCAATTATATTTAGGAAAATCATCCTCATACAATTTTATGCAAAATAGAAAAACTTTTACGACCAAAATTGACCGATTTATAGCTGTTTAAAGTTGGAGCACTTTTTGCGTTGAGAAATGGTCAATACGGTTCCTGATTGGTTGGTTGCCTGGAGAAATGGTTAATACGGTCCCTGATTGGTTGGTTACCTGAAACCGGACATTTTTATGCATGGAAAAGCGACTTAAGTTATAAAGTTTAATGCTTCATAACTCGGTGAATTTTAGTCGTAAAAAGATTTTTTTTTATTTTGCATGAAATTGTATGAGGATGATTTTCCTAAATATAATTGGTAGGACCGGGGGACCGTATACAATTTTGAATTTCGTATTTCTTTCAGAGATGTATTTATTGATTTAAACTGTTTCTAAGATAATAGATTTTAGAATTTAAAACATTTTTGCAATTAGAAGTATATCTCTGTGACCAACGGTTGAGGAAGCAGCCATTGGGCACCGACAGCACTGGACCTTTCCCTTTGTCTGTTTCACTTAGCGCCAAATTTGGAGAAATATCGTCAACTTCGTGACTTCAGAAAAATGCCAACAAATCCACCGAAATTTATTATCTTGAAAGATTAAGTTTAATTTATTTTCTACATATATATATATATATACTATCCGACACAGAAATGCAACACCATGAAAGAGCAAATACAATGTGATGATAAAGTAACACAGACAGAGATGGCATATATAAATAACTGATGTTAATTCCAGAAGGATAATGCAATACAGTAATGGCATACGCAGGGTGATCTATAGCAGTAGACCACCTCGTGCGGCGATTCAAGCAGCAACATATTGAGGAACAGATGCAATGAGCTTGCGAACAGTGTCCTGCTGTATGTTTGATCATACGCCTTCAACCATCCTCCACAGGTTGTCCTCTATTTCAGACGGGGGTAGGGCAGTCAAGCGATGGCAAACCACGTCTTGTACATGTTCGATGAGTGAGAGATTTGGATGCAGCGGAGGCCAAGGAGACATCCGGATACGTTACAATGCTTATCTGCATATTTTTGTCATGTGCGGTCACACACTATCTTGCTAGAAATATTTTGCTAGAATCTCGTTTTGATAGAATCTCTTTTATCTTGCTAGAAATAGCATTTTGGTACCACTGAAGACAGGTAAGTGCAACCGGCCGTAGCACTTCACCCACATATTATCTTGCCATCATTGTGCCTCTGATACGAAACAGAGGTCTCAAACAGAGGTCTATCGAAGCCGATGTCACCCCAAACCATGATGTCGCGTTGTCGAGCAGTATGGCGTTCAACAATCGCGGCAGGATTGGACCTGTTTTCACCTCGCCTCCGGAGTCCCACACAGACGACTCTCATACGATAAACAGAACCGAGACTCGTTGCTGAATACTACACAGTTCCATTCAGCCGTACAAGCGCCTCGGGCCCGACACCAGAGCAATCTCTCACGTCGGTGTCTTGTCGTCAGTGGCAGTCTTCGTAAAGGACTGTTTGAGTACAAACCAATGTGGTTGAGACAATAGTTGAGGAACTGTTCTCGCTGATACTGGAGCATCCAATGTACCCTGCAAATTATGCAGAATACCGACAGTCGTCGTTTGTGAGGCCACTATTGTATGCCTTTGAATGCGCAGATCATCGCGTGTTGACGTACATCTGGACGGACCTATACCACTGCGACGATTTACATGCCTTTCTTCAATTCATATTCCGTAAAACCTTTGCATAGTGGACGCATCTACGTGTGTTTCAGCGGCGATACGCCTATACGATCACACAGCCGTAAGTAGGCCTAAAATGAATTTCCTCTCTCAAGCGTCCAAGTGCTGAAACGGAATTCGGCGTCATCTTTAATCGCGGAGACTGGTGGTGAAACACTACTGAATATATTTTGCTGAAATTGTTTTATACATTTTATGGGATAATTTGAATATTTCTTAAAACTTTCGAAGCAATTTACGAATTTTAAATTTGCTTAAAAAATGTTTGAAAAATTAGGTCCCATAGGGTTTAATGTATTTTATTTCTTCAACCAGGGTTCAATCCAAAACTAATTAGGTGGTAGTATTCATTTATATTCTCATAGGTCCCATGGACCGTCTGAACAACATACTAAAATTTCATTTTGATAAAGTCATTTTTGCGGCAGTTATCGTGCTAACGGACAGGCAGACAGATAGTCCACAGTTTAATAAATCAAACAAAAAGCACTCTTTAACATATGGGATTGAAAGTTGTAAAATAAATTGCATGTTATTAATATTATTAAATAGGGTGTTTTTGGTAATACTTAGCAATTCTGGGATAATTGCTACATTTGGCGGACGTTGATGTTCTTAAAACTATTCAGAAACTATGTTCCTTAGTTTTGTAGTTAACTCTAGAAATGTCATAATTTATATTCTTATATAATTTTCATAACACGGAATATTACGTGATTCAAAACCTACATTCATATACATTTTTGAAATGAAGATGAATGTCTGGGCAGTTTTGGCAGAAGCGTGTTTGAAATTCTGAAACTCGACGTCTCTCGTGACCCTACTTAGCATTTGCTTCCGAGATTCTATTCCGAATTGAAAGGAATTTTAGTCATTTATCTAATAACTCAAAACTCAGCAACGGATGTTTTGAGTTATCTTATTCGGAATGACGCAAATGCATTTTTTAGAGTTGAAAGTTTTTTCATTTTAAATAACATTTGGGGATTTATTGATCTGTAGTTTTGAAGATTTTTTTATCTATAATTAAACCGCTGTACTCAAAGAATGTTCAGTGTCGGGCGGAAAAAAAAGCTTTGCATTTTTCGCTGAGTTATAAAATTATATTTCCAAATCTGAGGCAAGTAGCTAATCGGTTATTACATATTTAAAGGACGTAAAATATGACATAGCCGGATTCGGTTTATTTAAAATGCCCTGTCTGAGTTGAGACAAAGAGTTTGGATGGAATCTGGTGGCATCTTGCAGCTAGCTACCTGAAAATAATACATTTCCAAACTGGAATTTTCAAAGTTGATTAACCAAACACCTAGTTAACTGAGTCCTAAATAACTCACCAACAGCTACAACGATCCGATTAATAAATGGAAGGAAACTTATAAATTCGACTTTTAGTTTTAGTTTTTAAAATTGGACGTTGCATAAGGTTGCAGAGTCCAGTTAGACAGCAAGATCTTGCAATTCCTTCTCAGTAGTTCAACGGTAAAGCGTCGCTGGCCAGTACAAACATCTTTGGTTCAATTCCCGGGCCGAGCAACAAGGTTCTTTTTAATGGTGCCGCTCTGTAGGTTAGTGCAAAGATGTCGAAGGTCTGAAAGTGACTTTTTGTACGACTACCACGAATTCAGTGGACTCTGGGATATGGAGCGCCGATTTCAAATCGATAGGATAACGACCACGCAGGGAGCTGACCTGGTTGGTGCAGCGAGGTTCTTTACAAGGTGTGTATACGAAATAGCGTGCGTGATCACAAGGCAAACAAACATGCAACTAACTTTTCATAGGCAAAATTCTCTGAAATGTATTAATTAACAACCACGAAAGATGAATTGTTTTGTTGCAATAACTACTTTAAGCTGTTGTGAAACGATCAGTTCTATAATGGGAGAAACTTATATTTTTAGAAAAAAATTATACGGTACATATAACTCTACAAAATAAATAGCACTGTAAATAATTCTGTCAGCTAAACGGCCAAGGTTAACATACTTCTACTGATCTGAGGGAAATATCTCTTCATTATCATTAATGGTTTTGACAACCCGCTAGGCTGTAGCCTTCTTAAGAAGTTCCTTTCAAGCGGTAACCCTCTGGAGCAACGCATCATCATTTTGTTTTCTATTTAACACCTCAAAGTCCCCCATCAACCCATTTGATCCATTTCAACTTAGGTCTTTATCTAGGTCTTATTCCGGTTGATGTAGACCTAAATATTTTCCGTTTCTCTATCCATCAACTGTATTTATGGCTATGAGAATGAGTATATACATTTAATATAGCAGGCAAAATTTAGCGTACTTTTGTTATTTGAGAAAGATGAAATGCCATTTTCTTCTTTGTCGAACATAAGGGATATAATTAAATGGTCTTATTTAAAAGACTTAATTATTAGAAAGGTTTAAAAAGTAACACTACTTACCGGACCTGAACGATTATATCCATAGTACAATCACCCATGTAAGTGACATGTTATATGTACGATGTTATGACACTGGAGATATCCAGTCATATATGTAAATATACAACCACGTAGTGTATATCGCTGACAGATACTAATATAACAATTTGATATGCAATACGAATAATGCAGTATCTCATTGCGATAAATTGGAACAAACTCAGCGCGATACATTGACTTAATGCAATAAATTAAATCGTATGACATAAAATTTTACATGAATTAAAATCGTCGTTCAAATGTTTGCCATTTTGATAAACGGATAGTTTGAGAAACCTTTTGCTTCAAATCACAGATTATAAATCTCTCGTAAACATAATTAACGTATGTTTTCCAATAATCCGATTCCAACTTTGATGCAAATTGTAGTCATTTATCACGGAAACATAATTCTGAATAACTTACAACAAAATGATGGATGATTATCATGGTCGTCTTATTCCCTTTTAATTAGCCGTATCTCGGTGTTCTTTTGAAAAGTTTAATATCAAATGTTCATTGTTTGGGTTTGAAATCTTATTTGCATGTAACAATATCGGATAATAAGTGCGAGACCTCAAATGATCGTTGGATAAATATGGAGTATACTGCCTGAATAAGTTGTTTGATTGACCCGTTACATTATCTTGCATTATTTAAAATAATGAATAGAATCCGTTACTTCATGTAAATACGCAGCAAACATTTCTGATAATCATCAGCTATGAAAATTAGGTGGTTTGCCTCATATTGAGTCATCTAATAAATATTAGTATGAAATCAATTTTGAACTTAATTTTTAAACAGCATAAAAGCCAATCTAATATCGAAAAACAATTTGAATTAAAAGCATTGGACTTCGCAGCAAATTTCATTATCCACCCTTGCCCCACACTAGTTATGTTTGCAAATTGCACGGGTATAAATGCGTTTAGTAAAAGAGTTGATATTGTTTCAAGTTAGCAGATAATGTAGTACAAGCTCAAGATCATAGAACACGCCTAAAAGGGATGTTCCTAACGATAAGATCGCCTAATATTATTATTTTGAACTAAGATACTGACGTCCATGAAGTGACTTCTAGATGTCCATCTATTCCGCACACGTCTTTCAATGTGCCACAGTGTCCAAACCTCTATGGAGACAGAAAATTTGAGTTATACTACACAGCCGACATTCAATTTTATATATTTCGTTCAGGCCATACAACGCTACAATGGATAAGTTTATACAGAATCAACCAAAAGGTCAGAGGGGAGATCACATAGTACTCTCATTGTAGATACCACCATTCTTGAATCAGTATTGAGTTTTAAGCTCTCTTCCTCATTGAATATCCTATACCTGTATTGGCAACATAAAAAATTGCCATTGTCAATATTCCAAACTTATGTGAAAACCGACAAATTAAGCCTTACCATTTGCATGAAAATAGACATTTTTAGTCATAAGGACGAAAATGACATACTAAAATTTTAGTGACATACACTTGACAAAACTTCTGAATTGTCTAAAGTTAGACTGTTAGCAGATGGTAAGAGTTATTCGTGCAGCCAGGCTTTGTTGTACATCAGAATACAGATGCATTAACTGCCATTTGCACTTCAAATTTCTGGAGCTATATTATATCTCAGGATATTCTTTTGGGAGTATATTTTTTCTCATCTCATTTTAACATCCTTCAATCATTGTGTCAGCAAGGATGTTATTGCTGAGAGTCAAAGTTTGGAGGGGAGTTTTCTCCATCTGAACCCTGACTCTAGTGTAGTTGCTTGACCTTTTCGGTATAGGAAAACTGGATTTTGGGACTTGAGAGGCTCATCCTGTCCCAACCTTAACGTCACCTGGACTTTTCCTATATGATGTGGGTCATCTTAACCCCTGAAGACCAATATAAATTTGAAGCATATAACTTTCCCAGAGAAATCCAGTGCAGTTGTTAACTCCGGAACCATCATTTAGTAATTTTCAAGACCGTTATTTTTCCAATGCTATTTTTAGTGTATTTCTTTTGTCTATATGACTAAACATGTCTATTCTCATGAAACACTAGTCTACTTTTATGCCGTGGTAAAATATTTAAAAATTTACAAATATTTTTAAATGTTACAGATTTTCATATACGCAATGGGAGCGTGTCCCTACGATAGAGCAATGCTTAGAATGTAGACCGCTGAATGTAGCGCTAAATTTTTATGATTACCATACTCTAATGTTAATAGTAAGTAATCCACACAAACTTTTATTCTACTCAGTATAAACAGAGTTCCCCATTTTCTAAAAAATATTTTCTTCCTCCTATTCATTATTCATATAGATTGCAATAGTTACTAATGTGTCTTCTACAATTGTTTTTCTATGCAATACCAACATTTTTTCTTCGGTTTTTTTTTCGGGTTGTTTTTTTGTTTGGAAAAAGAAACACAATTTGTCATAGAAACTTTTTTGCATATCAGGGAGCAGGTAATGGGAGGAAAATGCTTTCCTTAATTTCCCAGAACAAATGGTGAATTTTTTAAGTGGCAAATCAACTATATGTCCAGAAATTTGTAACTTGTTCTCTGAAACTGTAATGAATGTGATTTTTTTGTTATACTGAATAAAGAACGACTTCTAAAAGACAAACTTTCGTAACAAGATTTCGAAAATCTATCTAGGAGAAAAATGTCGATTTTTACTCTTAATTGTTGTTGCAAATATTTCTGACACGATACTATGTGATTTACTTATCAATAATAATCTTTTGATAAAGTCTATGCAAGCTATTTCTTGCGGTCTGCATATGACTTTCGCTACATAAAGCAATGAATAAGATCCACGGCACAAATGCTTGAAATGTAGCGCTTTTCTAGACAATGTCATTGAAGATGATCTAAAAGTAGAGCGCATCCAATTTTAAAATCATCTACAGAGAAAATGGAATAGTAAACTTTTTCAGTTAGCTGGCATTAATACATCCTAAAACTATCAAACAATTGCTTAAAATTTGCTTAAATAACAAGAAAAAAAATGAAAACTTCTTAAATACAGCAGAAATGTAAAAATAAATGACTTTACTTAAGTAGATGCGATTGCCTTTAGCCGGTTTAGAAGAAGAAGACTCTAAATTGCTTTTAAAACTTGTAGACCAGTTTATTTTTGTAATTATGTTGCATTTACGAAGTTCGTATTTATTGTCTTATAAAATATATCAGAAATATCGTCTGCTGTTATATTGGACGATCATTGGATTACATTGGTCGATCATTGCAGATCTCTTTGCTTATCAATCGAAGAACATTGGTGTTTTCCGGAACTGAGATGATTTTTAAATTAGAGCAATATTTTTCTAACCATTCGTATGAAAATGTCATCAAATTTACTTACAGCTCAAATTGCTGCTAAACATAAAACAAAAAAGAAAACTTTATTAACAGTAGCATGTAGTAGTAATAGTAGTAGTAATAAAAACGATCGATTTTGAATGGCAAAAAATTAGCCTTCTTCGTTAGGACACACAAGAGGGGAAACCTCCATTCGTGGTCGACTGACGCAGGAACAGCAAACGTGACTGAAGCTAAGAAAGGCTGTTGCCAACGATAAGAGAAAAGAAAGAAGTAAAAGATCTAGGAATAAAGAACAAGGGTAGGACATAATGATCCATAAAATATCAAAGAGGAAAATGAATTTTCAACAAAGATTTCAAATCATTTATTCAATTGTTCAAGAAAACCAAATGCAATAAAAAAGCAGGAAAAGGATGAAAATTCTCTTAATAAGAAGAAAGCAAACGAGATCGAAATGTAATTGCAAGGCAGTAAAATTCAAAAATTGAATTACGCGTCAGAGCGATCTTAGCTTCAGAGAAAGTAAAAACGTGACTAGAGTTCCAAAAATGTTCGACAATGGTAGACTTCGAAACTTCTTGTTTAGAAACATGGTCCATGGGCACCTTAATACCAAATGGAGATGCTATTTTCGCTTGACCAATACAAAAAAGACTGCAGTCGCAAGGAATGTAATAAAACCTCAACGAATCAAGACAATCTTTAAAGGAAGGCAGATAAATGTTTAGAGACGCACCTTATTGCAAAAAATTCCATGCAAAAATATTCCGACCTTCTTTTCACAGGATTTCACACTTAAAACATCGATAAAAAATGCCATTAAGCCACGCATGAGATGATTAAAAATTTCCCAGAAATGTTAATTAATAAATAAAAATTGTAAAAAAGGTCAAAAAGTAAGAAACATGTAAAGAAAACAGAAAAATTTTTGCTCTTCCCTATGTACCTTGTACCATCGTCACAGATTCGCCTTTTTCCATTCGAAGTAATATACGAAAGGAATGATGTTTCGCATCAATTTATAACGAGTAACAGGGACTAACTTTTTTGTGTATTTATAGGATATTGTGGTGCGCAATTTAAATTTATACTTTAAGATAACCTTTAAGAAACATATTTAATTAATCTTAGAACATGGTCGTACATCGTAAAGTCGTGAAACACATTGCGTTGTGCCGCTAATAAAACTCACCATATTATCTTCAGTGAGAGTTCCTGACATAGAATACATTAACATACTACCACAATTAACTGCACCATTTTTACTTTAAAAATAGCATTATTTATTAATAACATTTGGTTAATCATTAAATTAATTACAACAATTGTACCATATATTATTTGCGGAGGAGAGTGGACATGTGAGACAAGGAAGTAAATATCATCAAAATAGTCTATGACCTGAAATTATTGATAAGTACGCATACCTCCAATTTCGTCTTTGGCCCTTGACGCACAGCTCTAACTTTGGTTCTGTTGCATCTCTCTCGGTTTATGGCCTATTTGATTTCTCATGTCAGGGTGCTGTGAAAATGTCGTCCTTAAGTATCATGCCATTGTCGGACATTACAGACCTAATAAATAATGAACATAAAACTGTCTCACAGATATGAATATAGCGAAAATTAGAAGCAAAACCTTATTCCCTCTATATCACGTATGCATAAAGGGAGGAAACTAAATTATAATGACATCTGAAATGCATACGTATGGTTATCTTAAATAAATATATCCATGGTTAAAACATAAATATAAGTTTTATAAAAGGATATAAATAATTATTTCCTGGGGAAAAAATTTGCGAAAAGAAACATTCTTCATCAAAAGAAGTTTTGAAAGTTAAGCATACACAAAGGGTTTTTCTAGAACATTAAAGATAAAAAAGATAAAAGTTCTAAAGCTCTCAAAAATAAATTTAGAAATAAATATTCATTCTTAATGCCTATTTTTATTTTTCAGTATCATTTTTTTCCTTATTAAAATAAAAATTATAAAAACTGAAACACTTTTGTCACACATAATGTAATATTTTTTTCATGTAATAAACACCTGGAAGCGGGTTTTTGTTCAGAGTTGTCAGGCGCTGGAAAGGAAAGGATGCATCATTTCAAAAAGACATCAACTCATAGAATAGCAACTTTCTCGAGAATGTTGCCCTTTTTGCTGATGACTCTACTGTGTTCTTATGTGGGTCATATCTACAACTATTGCATCGAGAATGGATTATTTTTCCATCCGGTCAAATTCGTCACTCAATATTTTGCCAGGTGTTGCGTTTCATCATGTTTTCACTTATTTGGCATCATTTTGATCCATTGGGCAATATTTTCGTCAACTTTGACAACATTAAAAAAGGTCACCAAATGAACGATATTCTACTCTTTTCATTGCCCAAATAGGTTATTCTTCTAGTAGATAAACGGATGTTGGCGTATTGTTAACGTCAAAATACAAAATTAAAGCATCTTCTCTCGTGATTGGAACGAACTAGATCCACGAGAATGATGTTAAGAAATTTATTGCAAAATATTACGTATGAAAAGTGAATCTATATCACAATAGTTAATACATTTTAACACTTTCCAACACAGTGGAAAAGTGCTTCTGATTTTGCTCCTGCTGTCTGTCTTTCTGTCCGTTCGCGCGATCACTGCCGTACAAATGACTTTATCGAAATGAAATTTTAGTATGTTATTAGGACGGTCTGTGGGATATAGGGGAATGAAAATGAATAATATCACTCAATTAGTTTTGGATTGAACCTTGGTTGAAAAAATGAAATACATTAAACCCTATGGGACTTAATTTTTCAAACATGTTTTAATCAAAGTTAAAATTCAAAGAAATTTTAAGAAATATTTAAATTCTCACATAAAATGTGTAAAACAATTTTCAGCAAAATATGCTGGGTAGTTTCAAAATAAAAATTGAAAAAATAATGATACTCATCGTATATGCAGAAATCACGTGTTTCATTGCAAAATAAAGAAATGTAGTATCCATTTGTTTTTTCTACTGTTTAAAGATCGAGATGTTTAAATATCCTTCAAATTTATATTTAATATTGCATCCGTCATAAAACCGCTTTATTTTTGCGTATTATATGTGTATCTAAATTCTGTGAAGACGAAATTACAATATTTTTTATTTTAAATGATCACTAAACTTTATGTAGTTCTGTGATCATTTAAAATAAACCAGTACTGTGAAAATTTAAAATATATCAGCACTGTATGTATACCATTTTAGAGATATTTAAATAAAAATTGCATTTCATTTGTAAAGTGTTTCGTAATTAATGCTTTAAGCATGATCGACTTTCCTTGTATAAATTTTATGTGACTTTTCGATAATATTTGTAATACCTCGAGAACGGTTCATGCTAGCCTTTTAAATTTTGTGCTAATTGTTTTCTAATACAAATTACATAAGAAATGCTTATTTATATAACTTAATTGAAGTTCCTGTTTTTATATGTTTGTTTCAAAAATAATTTTGGAGGTCTTCGGAACATTTAATTGTGTTTAAAGTAAATGAACTTCTAGTATTAAGTAATTGTGATTTTTGTACCCAATTCCATTCGTAACGCTCCATTCTTTCGTGAGCAATTGTTTTCATATATTCACGGATACATACACACACGCTCACACACACACACACACACATATTTCCACACATACACACACACACACACACACACACACACACATTACATAAAAAATGATTGGTTCAATGTCAGGGATGCTTGAAATGTGTTTTTCCGCTGAAAATTTGGATTTGAATTCTTGACCAATACATTCCCTATACATTATATTATGTATATAACGAAAGCAAAAAGTCGAAAATTAGATTTCCTCAACATAGACTGCATAAATCTTTAGCTCTCCAAGCTATATTAGTATGATATTGTATAATAAACTTACTGTACCGATGAGAGATAAGCAAATAAAGGATTTCATGGAAATTTTAAGGATTTACCTTACGAATCATCCGTTCCACGACATAAATTAATTTTTAGATAGGAATCTGACCTAATGTAGGACTTCAATTTTACTCTCTACCCTTTCAATTATTTTTTTAAGCTTTAAATTTTTACAATTTTAACTTTTCACATCTTTTAAAGTTTTCTTGAAATACGCTTGGTTTTAGATGATGATGAAGGAAAAATGTTTATCATTACAGCATCTACATGAATATGAAAATTTAATTGAATAATTACAGTTGTCAATGCATTACACTGAGTTTGAAAAACACGCATTCACTCGAAGGAACATTTTAATCCACAACAGTGTAATAAAGAGAAATGAATGTCAAAAAAGCACACAATTCAAACACAGAAAAAATATTTGAAAAATAGTTTTTGTTTTTTGATGTGTGCTTAAATACGTTACTCCAATTAATTATAAAGAAATATACATTGACTATAAACTGCAGTTTATGACCCATTATAAATAATTTAAAATAATACACTGCAGAAAACGGCGAATGCGTTTAGGCTACAATGAATAAATAGGATCTTTTTACAATATATTTAATGAATCAATTGAGAGACGATCGTTAAAAAGGATGCTTTCATAATAAACGGATCTTATTATACCCGTACTTTAAATGTCTCACTTTTGTAATAGGGAATGAATGCTTAAATTTGAATGTTTTGAATGTGAGTCTTTTTTAGATAACTTAGCAAATTTTATTGCATTATTTCACAGTTCATGCTTAGTTTTCGACTTCTAACCCTTAACCCTCCCTAGCTTTTAGTAAACTCTCGATTCAATGATATCTGCATCCGTCTCATATTATTGCTCCCCATTTTATCTTTCTCTGACTCTACCGGCTGTCTGTTTGGGCCCCAGTTTCCTTCTTTCTGAATACTTGAAGAAGGGCACGACTTCGCTCTTCTAAGCCAAGCACAAAATTGTTTCAAATTCTATCTTAATTATTAAACACATTTTCTGTTATCTTTTTTCTTCGCTAGAAGTTTAAAGGGATAATTTTATCCTCTCCTGGGCAGTTCTCTAGCCTCGTCCTAGAGATCTTGAGATTATTTCACAGCTTAAAAAGCTGATCTACTTCAACATATCATAAAATATAGAAATGAGTCACTTTGTCTGTTGCTGATGTGTGTTTACTTTAATCGATTAATGTAATACGCTTGTTTAAATATGGGCTCCAAACTGTGTCAATATTTTAATTGAATATCTAAATCTGTTAAAATGCAAGTAATGATTTTATGATGAGTACAAATTATTTTTTAAAGGAAGGTAGTCAAACTTCATAAATACAAGTGCGTCTAGTATGTATAGAACAACCATTATTATGCAAAAAGGCAAATTAGAGAACAATTATATCTTATAGATTTTCTGCATTTATTTAACTTTAGAGGCCCTTTGGCGATCATCCTATAAAACTTTGAAATATTAAATAGGACACTTTAAACATGAAGTATCACCTTGACGGTAAGAGCTTGCACTTCCGTCCTAGTAGCTCAACGTTAAAACGTCAGCTGACCAGTGCGGAGGTCAACGGTGCGATCCAATGTTGCAGCAGTGAAGTTTTGTAGCAGTGAGGTACTTATTTTACTTTAAGAATTACATAAAAACAACATAATTTATGTATGCAAGAAATGGAACGTGACAAGTTTATATAATGTTTACATTTTCTTGTTCTATTCGCTTTGAAATTTTTTAAATCTAGCGGGAATTTATTTATGTTTCGAATCTACTTCAAACATTCTAAAGGCTGCAGTAGTAAAGGCATTTCAATTTGTGAATCCACATTTTAACCATAAAACTTTGAGCAAGACATAAAAATATCGGCATCCAAGAAAAGATTTTCTTCTGTGTCGCCTTGGGTGCTTTTCAATCTTCAGGCAAATAGAAGTAGAACTAAAAGTGCTTCAAGTGTTTGCGTCGAATTCGCTTTTTCTACACCGTCGTGAACATAAAAGAAGAAAAGGAATGATCTATTGAGAGAAATGATGTATATAGATTCGAAAGAAAGATAGGTTTCTATAGTCTGTAATAGATACAAATTGACTCCGAGTTTCGAAACCAAAATCAAACGAAATATATTATTTTAGTTTAAAAATTTGAAATTTCTCTTCACCTTTATTTATTTTAATGAGGTTTTTATAGAATGATAACAAAACTTATAATAAAAATATATAAATGCAACAGTAGCTAACTGGAAATCAACAAAATGCTGTGCTGCAATTTTGCATGTCCTGATGGATCCTAATGATATGAAATCAGCCGGTCATCGTGACTGACGTACAATAATTAAAATAGGTTAATAAATCACATCAGATATATTTCCTTAGTAATCCCTTTATATATGATTCCATCATATAGTAAGTTTCTCAAATTTGTTTTCACCCATTGGGTAGTCGTGTCTAGAGTTTTCATAAATGTTACGTTGATTCTACCTTATTGTCGTCTGAACTACGTACATCACTTAGAACGAACTATCATTCTTTTTTACATTTGAACATTAGTAGTTTAACGTTAAGCATCAATAAAATAATGAGTTGAAAGATTTGATAAAATTGCCGGTAACTAAAAATCTTCTTTATAAAAACCGAATAAAACAAATATGTAAAGGTTTTAAATAGTTTTAGATGTGAAAATAGTCTCCTTTTGATGGACAGGCGATACAAATCAGTCCAAAAACTTGTACACACAATACGACTAAGAAAACTGAGAAAACCGTACTGTTTCTCTCAAACCAAACATCCATTAGCTGAAATCAAATGAGTAGATCTTCTTTCTTTCTTACCCAGACCATCCAACCTATCCAAAAATGTAAGGCACCCATAAATCTTTCTTTTCTTCTCACCGCAGACCTACCCCTCTAATAGATCTACTGATTATGCCAATACTGAGAATCTCTGAAATCCATTGCCCTATACATTATTTTACAAAAAACTACATCATAATAAAATAAAAAGTACAATACATTGAAAGATCTTTCCAAAAATGCTTTAAAATCGGAAAAAAGTCTACACCAAGTCTACTCGGGGCTAAGCTGTAACGTTGTCCTTTGAAGAAAATAAAATCAGCTGCGTAAACATGTAAAAACAGCATGGATGTTTGTGTAAGGATGTTTGTGTAAAAACGGCATGGATGTTTGTGTAAGTTCTTGATGGAATGGAACCTGAACAGCTATGTTTAGTAAGAAGTTTCCCATAGGACATCAGATATCTAACGTTTCAGTTGCAAATGACGATACACAGACGATGAAAACACCGTGTAGCTTTGAGATAGTATGGGAAATTTGCATATGATATATTTCTGATAATTAAAAGAAATATATTTCTTACTTTATTAACACGGAAGTTTGTCTCATTCAAAAGTCAAATATTTTATTGCGTTACACCAAATTTAGTAATTCGAACTCTTTTTTCCTTTGACAAAGATCATCATCACAGGCTTACAAAATACATTGGTGTATACACAGATATTAATATAAAAAATATATTTTTAATACTTTACAACATAGTTGAAAAGTGTTTATGACTTTGGTTATTCTGTCTGTCTGTCTGTCCTTTCGCACGATTACTGCCGAAAAATTTACTTTATCATAATGTAAGACCAGTATGTTGTTGAGACGGTGTATGGGACATAGGGGAATGTAAATGAATAATATCACCCGATTAGTTGTTTTGGATTGAATTCGGGTTGAAAACATGAAATGCATTGAACCCTATAGGACCTCATTTTTCAAACATTTTTTAAGTTAACTTAAAATTTACGTTAGTCAAAATTCACAAATACTTTCAAAATTTTTTAGAAATATTCAAATTATCCCATACAGTATATAAAATAAATTTCAGCAAAATAGGTTCGGTAGTTTTTTAAATAAAAATTAAAATAATAATGACACCCATATAATATTGAGAGAGCACGTGATCCACTTCAAAATAAAATAGGGCATCCATCTTTTTTCCCAGAGTAAAGATCGGTTTTATAGTTCCTTTAAATTTATATTAAGTGTTGCATCCGTCCTAAAATCGCTTTATATTTGCATATTTTCTGTGCATCTATATGCTGCGCCAAGCTGACGTGGTGGTCGAGTGCTCAAGGCGAGCGTTTCCACAGCAATCGCTCGACCGCCGCGGTGTGGGTTCGAGTCCCACGTAAGGCATGGATGTTTGTGTTGTGGGCGCAGGGTGTTCCGCCCCCATCTGCTGCGCTTGTGGCAACGTCCTAGGACGGCTAAATGGTTCACGTTCTGGCCGCTGACAAAGGCGAATGATGAAAGTCTAGTATTCTGCGCCAACTCAATTACACTATTTTTGAGTTTGAATAATCATCCAACTTTGATTATTTCTACAACGAAGCCTCATTTTAATGGATGTAGAATGTAAACAGTGATTGTAAGATAAGTTGTATATGAATGGCTGAATTTTTTCAGGCAAAATTATTTAACTCCTGAGTCTGGAATAAAAGTGTATCAAAGAAATATTCAGTACTTTTACATAGAGAGCCAGACGATTTATATTTCGATGACGTTATTTGAATACAGTTCATTTTTTTCAAAGAAATAAAGTTTTCAAGTAAATTAAATTATTTTAGTTCTGTAACAATTTAAGAAATATCAGCGGCGAATGTATCGCATTTTAAAGATGTTTAAATAAAATTGCCTTTCAGTTGGAAAGTGTTTCATAATCAATGCTTTATGCATGATTGATCTTTGATCTTGTTGTTTAATGATATCGGAAAGGAAAATATTAATTTAAATTTGGAAGTCGCTCCATTGATTCCATCACAATACTTTACATAATAGTGCTAATAACAATTTATACGGGAGGCGTGTGTTATGTAATTTGTTAAAAACTACATTTTTTAAGTATTTCCTTCTAAAAATCTAATGTGGGCTGTACGGGATTTTCCCTACAGACTCAAATTTGATTTTATCTTTATTTCTTTAATAATACATTCAATTGAGTGTAATGGTACAAAATAACAAGTAGAATTATTTGAAATTGCACGGAATTTCTGAATTTGCATTTTTAATCCAATTCTCGTTTTTATTTGATTACTGGACATATTGTAAAAAGCAAATTTTTCGACGAACGTATTTTCGCAGTAAAACTGCCAAAAAACTAAAATATCTCGATTAAGGCCAGTCCTAGAGTAATGAGGTTTGTTTTTATCAAACATTACGTATAGAACAGCATTTAATGGGTACATTTGAGCATGCGTGGTCTTTTATTTTAGATGTTCACTATTCTTGCGGACTATTTCGCAAAAAAGGCAGATTCGCTAATTAGCACCAGGATATACCACAAGTGATTTACCTACTACATTTTATGAAATTAGGTCAATGAGTTTTTGAGTACATACATTGTACAGACAGACACACAGACAGACACACACACAGAGAAACGAAATAGTTTTTTTTTAATTCTAGAGGTCCGAAAAAGTGTAGATCCTTTGAAAACTCGAGTTGCGATTTTCGATCCAATTCCAAGACTTCCCCTATACATTTCCATGCATGATAGCGAAAGTAAAAGTAAAGATTGACTGTTTTTAACTACTGAATGAAAAGATAAAATAATCACTGAACACACTTTTGGTATATATATATATATATATATATATATTATACATTATTAAACATAGCACCGTTTGAAGAAGTGGAAGGGTCAATAAAACTGGATCTCTAAATATTGCTTAATAATTTATATTTAATGACCTTTTGATACAGAAATCAATAGATATAACGAAATGCACCACATTCAACATCTGTACGTATTTATGTTCTTTATTCTTTTCTCTTTACTTTCTTCTTGACGTGTTTGCTTACAATTTTGGGTTAGGTTTTGCAATTAATGCTATTTTATTGATGACGTTCATTATTTTATGGATGCTTTTATTTGCGATTTTATTGATGATTTTATTCATGAGACATAAACTGAATTTGCTTTTCAAGCGCCTATTGATCCTTTGCGCGTCCAGGCTCAACACCTTGATTAATTCTTTTTACAGCCCAAGCTGGAATTCAATCTCTCCAAAGCTGCTCACCTCTCCTTTATTATATATATATATATATATACATATTTATATACGCACACACACTCACATATATATATATATATATATATATACATATTTACACACACACACACATATATATGTGTGTGTTGTTACAACCTTTCTAAATTAAGTATTAGACATTCAATGGGTCTTTTAAATTTCTCTTTAATTTGTTCAACGGTAATTAAACCAAATGCTTTTAGTAATGATTAATAAAAATGAAAGTTATGCATAATGAGGTCCAATACTTTCCAATCTGTAACTGTAATAAGCTACAAAATCTTGTCTCGCACTGAGGTTGTAAGTGGCCTGTTTCTGTCCCTGACGGGAAATAATTTTCCATACAACCCATTTTTTATTTTCTGAATGTCTATCTTGTGTATTTTCTTAATAATTTTCTTGAACTTTTTCATATTCTGCTTTAATTTTTTCGTATTTTGGGGTGGGGTTATGTTGCGTGAGTTGTGTACTTACTCTTAATAATGCTGTTGTAAACTATTAAATTGCCCTTTACTATGTTGAAACATTGAACTCCACTTTATGCTGATTAAAATGTTTTTCATTTAATTCGGTCAGACTGTCCTGTCTGAAAATTCACAGTTTTACACGAACTGTTTTTAAATTGTGTACAGTTATTCTCCATTTCACGGTGGGTAGCCTAGTTTGTGTTTCAAGTCTCTAGGAACAGGGGTTGCCGAGTTATTAATAAAAAGTTAATCTCGCATAGAAATATAGACAATTATATTCCGAAACTTTTTTGAAGAAAATGATACCATATTGCTTAGCAACGGAATTAAGTCAAATGCGTTTATTTGACAGAAAATTCTCATTTTACTTATACGATTTATAAAGAAATGGATATAAAAATAAATGTTACAAATGAACACCATTATACTTTCGATTGAGTTCTATCAGTTCATTGCATTCTAAAATTATGAGAATATTTATTTTCGATACTTTCAATTATGTTTTTTAGGGGGGACGGCAGATATTTTCATACATTTTCTATTGCGTTTAATCGATTGTTGAGCAGAATAACAATAATACGAGTATATTTTACTTTAAGATCTGCCCGTGAAAATAATTTTGTAAAACATAACAGAGATTTTTAATAGTTTTCATTAGAGAAATTAAATTTAATAAATTAAATTTAATAATTTAATAAATAATAAATTAAATGTTTATTTTTAGGCATTATTTTTATGTCAGTTACGGCAATAGTTTGAAAGCAATATATTTTTAATTCAATGACTGTAATAATGGTTTGAAAACAACTTTTGTCACCCTATCGACGTCTTCATTTTTCGTATATTTACCAAATTTCATATTTTTATACGCGGGTTTAGAAACGGGGGCAATATTTTTATTTTCTTCAGATTTGCCTACTTTTATATATTTTGTTCTTTTTTATATACATTCAATGTTTTAATGATGTTTTGAAATGTGAACACATTTAGAAGTACCATGTGAACACATTTAGAAGTACACTATAAATGATAGGGAATGGATAAAGCATTTACTATTATAAATGACAATATATATATGCATCACCTAAATGTATTTGCTTCTTTTTAAAAATCGTTATAATTGCCGCAACGACTCATCGCTAATTACTTCTACTGTCAATGCATTAAAAAATAAGAGCGTGTTATTCCCTTCCTCATTGCAAAATACCGTTGTTAATGCGGTGCACCGTATCCAATCTTTTAAATTAGAACTTTATCCCTTCTTTTATTAAAAATCTAAATAAGGAAAGGAAATCCCTAATTGCAATTTTTTCCCCTTAAAGAATTTCGCTGTTTGACATTTGACTTTTATTATCGAGAGGTTGTTTTTGCAGCATAAATGAGTTACAATTACTTTTTGTATTGAATGTTCGCTTTTTATGTTAATTAACTTTACATGTGTCTTTTGATTGAATGTGCTCTTTCATCGATTTGTCTTTTGAAAGTAAGAAATGTTCAATATTTTTGTTTTATTTCATTCGGCAAAAATAGGGATGACATGTGTTATGTTTTTCATAATTATGATTGCAAACATTCTGTTAATCTTTTATTCACAAAAACTATTCCATACAATTTTATGATCCTGTTGTTGAAATGGTGTAGACAGAAAGAATGATTATAGAATTGGAGTGAATACTGGTCGTAACGGAAACGAATAAGGAAAACTAGAGCAACATAAATAAGCAAAAATAATACAATAGTGTAGCATACAGCTGTTTCGATCCCCTTCATCAGAGCAAGAGAACCAGCAAACGCGAAGTCTAAATGAAGAATGGGAGCAAAAAGAAAATGCAAAGGAGATTATATACCCTCACCCTGGATTAAGAGAGAAACAATCAGAAAGCAGCATGAAGACCAGTCCAGCTAATCTGAAGGGAGAAGTTACACACAAGATTGGCGTACACTAAAACACAACAGGACAAGGCAGATCGAATCTAAACAAGAATAAATGAGACTCAATAAGAGGAAAAATAGGTTAAATACGTTTCATATCAAGCGGGTTTCAAATCTATGAAAATATCTAATTGGCAAATATTCTGCAGAGAATCAGTAGTCAATCTTTATAAAAATCTACGTATACAAAAAATGTTTACAGAAAACGGTTGATTTCAGTTACTTTCGTAGAAAAATGCAGATGATTTTGCTAAAAAAATTCAAATGCATCCACTTGTGCTCTTTATAGTTAACAATTTTTTTCAGCGGATAAACCGAAACGAAATTGAAAAAAAAATAAAGCATTACAAAAGTCTTTAAAGCTCTTTCAATTGCCCATTCAAAAAGAGTTTGCGCGAGAAATTTTTCAAAAGGCTCGCCAACCTAGAGTGAATCATGGAAGAAAGCCTCTGAAGCGTGGGGAAAACGAATTGGAATCAGAAAGCGCTTGAATAGCCAGCCTGTGAACAAAAATCGTTCGCAGGGGGTATGGAAATTTACAGAAAATAGAATTAAGAAAAGTAAATGGCCCTAAAGTAAACAATTGCATACGTAATGGTATAATTTCTAAATATCACAAGAGAACATTCCGGTAATGGGATCAATGAACTAAAATTGCTTTGAAAAATTAAGTGCTTTGTTAGTATAAGATTGTATAAAAATATCAACATTATGAAAACAAAAATCGGTTTTCTCCTTCTTCAGGATATAACGGGCAGGGTAGAATGTGCTTTCAGACTTGTGAACCTACAGAAACATGCAGTCAAATTTATGACTGATCACAGGGGGTGAATTGCCGGAATTTTCCATCAGTCAGGCGAAGAAGACTGAGCATACGAAATCCAATCCTCCACCAATGCTCGAGGCTGACCAATCAATAGCCAAGTGTTCTGACGAACCAGGAGCGCAATACCATGGCATAATGCCACCTTCCTCCTAACATGGGTCAGATATATTATCGTCAGGAATTCATTGGGCTTGAAGTATGACCGTTGTGAAATGTGCATACTATTTAGCCAGTCTAAAATAGAACGTCGTCGATAACAAAAGAATCGGCGATAACAAAAGTTGCCAAGTCCTCTGTTACCGACGTCATTTGTTATTCTGTGGCGTTACTGAAGCTGTTCTGGTAGTTCCCTGAATCCAGGTCGTGCCCATATCTAACTTCACTCATTATCTCTCCCTATTCCCGTTATTAAGTTATGTCCCCTCTAGACAAAATCAATTAAAGATAATTAGATATGCTTGACTTTGAAAAATTTCTATAAAATGAATAAGTGGCTAGGGCAAGAGTGCCCACCCTTTGGACGATTTCAAATTTCAAAGTTGTAATGACTGTGTAAACAAAATGTATACATGTATTTTAGATATAAATAAAATGATTAAGTCAGCCCAGACAAATACTGTGACATGTGTGTGTTGAAATTCCACGCCTCTTACATTTTAAATGATTATGTATACATGATTTTTAAGCGGCCAACAAATAAGTGAAAGGTTAACGCACCGACCATTCTATATACTGTTGATTTAAATATTTTAAATATCTTTTGATAAAATTTGCACAATAAATAAAGCTGCTACTTGTAAAAAAAATAACTTCCAATGTGTATTTGAAGAAAACAAGCATATGTCAGTTATGTGACTACAATTATCTCAAGGTCTCCTTTAAGCATCCTTCTCCAAGCTGAAAGAACAGTTACGATGTTTACAACCGTTAAGAACGAACTTTCCAAACGTTCTTAGCAATTGTTAAGAGCGCATGGCCTAAAGAAGGGGGCTTAAAATGCCCTCAAAACAACTGTAGTCACCTAACTGACATAGTCCTGCTTTTTATAAAGCAAAAATGTATTGAAATTATATTAACTCATTTGGTTCCGTAACAGCATTGTTTTCTTCATTTTGTTATATACTACAACCTTTAATAGTATTTTATTCACAAGCAGTTTTATGATAATTTTAATGCGTGATTTGAATTTTGTTGATGTAGTGTTTTTTTCTTTCGGAATTTTTTGAAAGAAATACATTTATCTTTTAAGACCGGTCGGTTTTCTATTTATTTTATCTAATGACACTTATTCGTAGTGTTATTCATTGTCAAGGTCTTTTCTTTTATTATTCTGTTTCCTTCCAAATAGGTTTCTTTTTATTATTTTGAATTTTTCAAATAACAGTGATGTCTTTCTTGGATCGTGCGATATAATTATTTATTGACAGACGCGCTTTTTTGCCTTTGCTGTTGCTCTCTCTATTTATCCAGAAGAAGGACACCCATTTTTATCCACGAAACTGGTTACCAGTTTTCAATCAACTTCCTATTTTCTTTACTAAACAAAATTTTATTTATTAATTTCGGATGAATTATTTTTGCAGAACAGCAGAGAATAAGTTTTGTGTCCGTAGAAAATACTCAATTATGCACACAAAGAAACACCTAAGCGTAATTGCATACAATGTTAATAATTAATCTATGTATACCTAACGGAGAGACTGATCAGAAAAAGCTCAAAACCAAAATGACACAACACGTTATACGAGTGAATGAATTCGACCCCAAAGCCTCTGGAATTGGAGACATGCAAGATTACCACTTAGCCAACCAGCTTACATTAATGAGATCCTCATTAGTCTATTTAAACTTAATGTGGAGATTCTTTAGAAAAAAACACTGAATCCAGAGAGCTATAATGAATGTGAGTGTATTAACTCGAACCCATAGCTTCTGGAATTGGAAACAGACAACCCGACCCGGTCAGTTCATATATAGGAAATCGTAATTAATCTATTTAAATTAAACAAAGAGACTGATCAGAAAAAGCGCAAACACTAAAATCAACCGCCCCAGGAAATGAAGGAATACATTATGAGCACTGTACCAGCCATCTCACCTAATTAATCTATTTAAAACTAATTATTACATTTAAACTTAACGGCGAGACTGCTCAGAAACGAACACTGTTTAATACGAGTGGATGAACGTAAAGCCTTAGGAATTGGAAACAGGTAACATGACCACTGTGCCAGACCGCTCGCATGTCTATGCCCCTAGTCTATTCAAACTTAAAGGAAAGGCTGATAAAAAAAGCACAGAAACCAAAAAGATTCAACACGCTACACTCAACGTAAGTGAACGGACTCGAACCCACAGCCTCTGGAATCCAGCAACATGACCACTGTGCCAACCATCTTATAATCAGGAGATCTTAATGAATCTATTTAAACTTAACATAGTCACTGATCAGAAAAAGTACAGAATCCAAACTGACTCAGTACGATACACGGAATGCTCACGTTTCAGGGAACATGAGCACTGAGCTGGCCATTCCACATATAGATAATCTAAATTAATTTATTTAAATTTAACAGCCAGACTGATCAGAAAATGTACAGATATCAAAATGACTCATTGGGCTTGAACCCACAGCATCAGGAAATGGAAAAATACAACATGACCACTGAGCCGATCGAAAGTTCCTAATTAATGTATTAAAAGTTAATAGAGAGTTTGGTCAGAAAAAGCACAAATATCAGAACTACTTGATGCACTCGAACCCACAACCATTGGAATTTGATATATGTAAGACATCATACATTTAAATTATTTAACATTTCTCCATTCTCAAGTTTGCCATTTCGCCATTTCCATGTTATCACTTCAGTTGTTTCTTAAAATTCTATCAATATCCAAATGCAATTCTTCTATAGGCGCCCAGCTGTTTTATGTGTCGAAAATCGCAACTTGAATTTTCGACAGATCTACACGTTTTGGGATATTCAGAACACGAAAAATACATTTTTAGCGTGACGTCTATGTGTGTGTCGGTGTGTGAGTGTGTGTGCCTCTGTCTGTGCAATGTATGTATCCACTCTAAGTGAAAATCTAATGAACCAAAGTGCATAACATTTTATAGGTAATTCTCTTGTATGCTGATGCTGATTCCCTGGTGCTGATTAGATTTGGGTATGATTCGGGATATAAGAACCCTCCTTTTTTGGGGGGGGAATGGCACTCAAAACTCTCATGTATTCACTCTAGCTAAAAACTAATTGACCCAATTTTACAAAATTGGATAGATAAGTCACTTGTAGAATACATTGGTGCTGATTAGATTTTGATATGATTCGGAAAATAAAAGCCTGCCTTTTTTACAAAATGGCCCGCAAAAATATAAAGTAAAAGACTGCGTACGCTCAAATGTATCCATTAAATACTTATTTATTACGTAATTTTTGACAAGAAAAAGAATAAGACTCACCCCATTACTCTAGGACTAACCGTTCTCGAGATATTTTACTTTTTTCGCATATCTGTATGCCGCCTCTGAAAAAATGTCCAGTCAAAAAATAAAATTAAAAATTGAAGTAAAAGTGTAAATTCAGTGTTAATTTGTGCAATTAAACTCGATTTAATGAATTATTAAAGAAGTAAAGAGAAAATGAATTTGAGAAACGGAGAAAGTCATGTGCTACACACATTAGATTTTTTAGAGTAGCAACGATATTGTTTTGCTATATTTATGATATTCATATTTATCCCCCCAGAAGTCACATTTTCATTTTTTTTAGATTTATCTGTACCTTACATTTTTCTAAAATGAAATAAATTTGACTAATACCAAACTTCTAAAAAAAATATTGTATAAATATGCTATCAACTTTTTCGGATCCATTTTCAATCCTGAATCGAGTCGTTTGTAGAATTTCTGCAGGCCATTTCTTTAGAATTTAAAAATATAGAGATATATAAAGATAACATATTCTGTTGCGGAAAATAGCCCAAATCCGATCGGAAAGTGTCCAGAATTTTGAATAAGGAATAAGGAACGGAAATATAGGAAAGCGCGGTGGAGCGAATTGAAAATATGACTTACTTTTGCGACTTCAAAAATACCTTAAAATTCCCAGAACTAAATTTAAAATAATGGAATTATAGGTGCATCGAGTGAAAAAAAAATTCTAAATTAAAAGGAAATATAAAAAAATCTGATAGACAAAAATTATTTATCGGTTTTTATAAAACGGTAAGTTCATTACACGATCTCCAGAATCGCGCTGCCAATAAATATACTAGAATCTGTTTAATGCATTCCAATGCTTTTCATTAGCGAGTAGCTGTTATCAAGATTTTACGAAAATATGTGTGCTGAAGTTTTGGAAACCGTTTGTGAACGAAGTCAATCCAGACATAAAAAGTTACAGAAGTTAATAGTTCTGCCATACAGCCTGTTTTAAATTTCAAGACGATTAACCTAGGGTTTACGAGACTGCCATTGACTGCCAAGTTCATTTCACATGATTATGATCCTATTTTGTGAATTAAAAATATCTACAAGTTTGAAAAAAGAATAATCATTGAATTTCAGGAACAGGAAATACTGAGCAAATAATTAAAAGTACATGTTTCTTTTGGGGGATACAAAGAACTAACTGCAAGTAAAAAGCAACACTACTATTACAAAAGCAACTCCATCAGCAAATTTCTTTGCTTGAGTGTACTTTTTTTTATCCCGAAGAAGGAAGATATTTTTGTGTCTCTTAACTTGCTGCTTCTAACGAAATATTTTAATATCAGATTATTACAAACGTTTAGGACCGCCGAACTTTCTCGTTATCGGATATAAATTATATTAACCTCTCCTCTATTCTTGTACGTAAATAATTACGAGGACATTTAACTTATTCTTCCTGAATTCCCAGTTTAAAATTTATGCACAATTTATATTTAAAGAAAGGAAAAATGAGACAAAATTATGTTGATTTTTTGAAGAATTTTGTAGCAGTTTTGAAGAACTAGAACTCTAGTAAATGTATTTACATTTGATTGACAGTATTTTATATACGGTTTTGCATGTTTTCCGCAGAATTTCTATAGATTTCTAAAAATACTTATACTTTATGATTTATTATTTTTAATTGCTGGACAGTATTCTCACAATAACATTGACTCCATGCGACTAATAAGTATAGCAGGATCCAAGTAGCCGGTTAAAAATGGAAAATAACATTTTGCGTAGTCTAATACCATTTGAAGTCGGCTATGTAGTAGGACTGCATTTGTCAGTCACAATAGAAGTTAGCAAACACCGATGGTTAATAGCAAGGTTTTAAAGCTATTGAAAATATCGGTTTTTCTATGTTAATAAGACCACAATAGTCGCGAAACTGATCAATGGATGCTGTTATTTGCAATAGAAGTGTATTTCAAAAAATAGCGACTTGTTATAGCTGTTAGCTAATAACAAGTATTAAAATAGGGCTGCTGTACTCAGATTTTATAAAGAACATAACTGCCACTTGTGAGAGTATAAATGCTCATAAGTACTTGAAGCAGACAAAAGAAAATTACGTGACTACAGTAGTGTACCCACTTGATAAGGCCAAGACTGTGCCTACTCAGAGAAGGACCTGATACAACTTACATTTGTAAATTATAAATTGCTATGCAATACCATAATTTAACGTAGCTGATCCATGAACCGCGAAACTTAATAGAAATCTAATGATCCTATTATTACTATTACAATAATATTGAAACCATAATTACCAAAAGACAATGGAAATGATGAGAAGTGAAGTGTAATTTGCAGATTTTTATTTTCTAATTTCCCACTTGTCGATAGTTATAAAAAGTTGCCTACGTGACGATAGAGCATCCCATTTCTTGTTCATCTTCCCAAATCATCGCGAAATGGGTCCCTAGTTTCACAGACCGATGTAATCGCTTTTCTTATATAGTATTATAAATCTAAACGGTTGGCGGATGAAAATATTTACTAATGGAGTCTTGATTGACTTTTCTGAATGATTTCTTGACTCTTCCTATGTAGTCCCGAAAACACAATTTTAATTATTTTACCCACTTTACCCAATATAGCAAATGTATCCCATCTGCCCCAAGAAACATACACAAATGGATCAGTGGTCAAATTATTGTAATAAGAAAACAAGCTTAGTATTATAAAATTTAATAAAATATTATGAATTATATAAAGCAATAGTCTAAAGAACATCTAAGCCAGTCTAAACAAAACAGCTTAATTCTCTTAAATGCTTACTATTACTCGCAAATAAGCTGCTACACGTATCTCCGTTTAACTTGTCACACAATTTCGTGAAAATATTGATTCGCAATCATTATGCCTTATCCGAATATATTTCAATAACTTCAGTGTTGCATCTTGCACTTCAAGAACTACATATCGGGGCCAAGATTTGCCATTCTTATCTAGAGCGGTTTCTGCTTCTTTGCCTGTCTGGAATTCGAAACATTGATTTCTGAAGCGGATTTAAACTATATTTCAACAAGAAAAATAGTTTGGAGATTTACAGATTCAAACATATTTCGCGAAAGAAACAGAGTTGATTGAAAAAGGTGCAAAGAGCAAAATTGAAAAATAAAATATTTGTAGAAACATTTATTTTTCTTAAGCGTCCACGTTGTATTTTATATAAATAAAATAAATTCGAAATGATCATGCAAGGTCATATTAACTGAGACTAATTTTGAATTAGGACAGTAGAACAAATAAATGACAAATGCCTCACACATTCTCAAATACTAAAATCCAATGTAGGTCTATATGAGTTTCCGTACTCCTCCTTTCAGAAAATCCAGGCAACGTTCAGCTACATAATTTGGTACAGAGATACTTTCGAAATGATCACGATATATCTCGGAGGAATTTCTTTTTATTCAATTTTAGTTATTTAATGTTTAGGAAAAAATGGAGAAATACTCATAATTTTCAAAACAATCAGTTAGGAGGGACTAAAAAACGAATCTCACAATTTCAGATTTAACCTCATCAAACAAGGAACGATATTTAAAATGATCCTTGAATGAAATCTGTAACAAAATTTTTCGAATGCCTACGAATCTATAAAAATAGATTTTTTGGTACAAAATCATGTTTTTAGACAAAATTAAAACTGTGGAAACTAAAATTCTGAGAGGTCGTAAACTGAAAAATCTACCCTAATAAAAATGAGCGACTACTCAATTTCCTTTCTTGCTCTTTTTATTAAAAAATATCTAACAATAGTTGCCAAAATTTCGAAAGATATGATATTTGCGACCAGAAATCTTCGCAACGGAATCTTCTAAGCATACGTCATATTGAATGACTTCATCCGCCATATTAACGATCGTCTGATATCGCATTTTTCGCAACAGACTGCGATAAATCGACTGGGATGGCAAAACCAAGTTCTGACTTTCTCATCTTCTTTTTTATCTTATGATTATATGATTTAAATTGACACATTCTACTCGTAAAGATAATCTGTTCAATACATACCACAATTTAGCTAGTTATTACAACAAGATAGGAAGTTAATAAATTTGGAATTTTTTGTTGGATCTTTGGGAGAATATTTTTAATGGATTCTTTCAAGAAGACGGTCACGCGCTCCTGCAACTTTGGCCTGTCCCGCCCTCAGGAAGCAGTCGGCGATGCCCTACGCTTCCGTATACGTTTGTCTACGAAAGATATCTAGTACGCAGATTGACTGCAGTGTTAGGCGATAGTGTTCATTTTGAGGAGAAGAAGTTGGAATCTTGTCCCAGTAGCTCAAGACTTCAGCATCGGCGGCATCAGAGCATCGGCGGCATCAGAGCATCAGAGCATCGGCGGCTGGAACAGTTATAACTTATTTAAACAGTAATACGCATAAGTAAAATTTAAATATATAGATCAGTTTTCTAACAATCTGAAAAACTAAAACAAAATTTTCAGATAAACTAAAATATCAATGAAATATCCAGTCAGTTTACGAACAACGAAATCTTTTTCCCAAAACACAAACGCATTCACCATACTTGGATAGAAGCAATAGTACAACTCTTATGAATAACGACACCACTGAGCTGCATTTTTTTTAACCTTTCAGGGATATTTCCAGAAAGACGTAGTTATTAGGTGAAATTCTTCACTTATCATTTAGATTCTCGAACTTTTATGATTCCTCTATGTTGACATCATTTCTCCCCATCTGTCCCCAAGATCAACCCATTTTCGTTACGGCAACGAGATTATGATTCCGTTGCCGTAATGAAAATGGGTTACTTTAATAATTGTAGTTTTCTGGCTAGGAGAGTTTTAGAATAGAGAAAGATATTTGGGTTTTCTATAAAATGTTCCTCAATAAATGCGTGTAAAGCAGAATAGTGTATTTCAGTATTATAGGCATCGTTCATTGCAATACAAAACTGTTATTTCTGTTTAATTCTTTTCCAATCCATCACGTAAAAGGTAAGAGCCAAACGACATCTCATAAACATTCGCTGAAAGTACCACTTCAAACAATCTGAAAATGAAAAAAATCTGATATGGGCAACACATGACTTTCCTTATATATTGCAATGAATTTACTACTTTTACAGTTAAAAAAATGTTATTCTTATAGTAGATACTTATATCCTTTCTAAGTTATTGAATTTTCTTCAATGAGTCGTCATTTTCATTGATTTAGCGTCATTTTTATCAATTTGGCGAGATTTTTGTTAATTTGGCAACGATTAAAAATGTCGCCAAGTTGGCGACAATCCGTCAAATTCATTACCAAAATCTCGCCAAGCGTTATGGACGGAGAAATAAGTTATTCTTATAGCAGATAAATGACAATTGGCGTTCAAATACAAAAGCATTACTCAAAGTATCTTTTTTCATGAATGTAACGAGCTAGATTCACGAGAATAATGTCACAGAATTTATCGCATGGTATTACATATGAAAAGTGAACATGTTTCTCAATAGGAAATATATTTTTTTTATTTTATATAACTTTTTCATAATTTTTTTGAAAAATGTGTAATATCTCAAGAACGGTTCATGTTAGCGTTCTAAAATTTATGTCAATCGTTTTCTAATGAAAAATTACGTAAGAAATGTCTATTTGCGTAACTTTATTAGCGGTTTTGATTTTTTGACGATTTTTTCAAAATTTTACTCGAAAATTTAGGGGGGTTCTGGACATTCGATTGCGTATAAAAACAATAGGCTTCCAGTATGTACGGATTGTGATTTTTGTACCAAATTTGGTTCGAATCGGTCCATTCGTTCGTCAGTTATAGTCTCCACAGACTCACTGACACACACACACACACATACACACAGACATCACTTCAAAAATGTTTGATTCGTGATCAGGGATGCTTGAAACGTGCTCTCCCGTTGAAAACTCGAATTCGAATTCTCGACCCCGTCACAATACTTGCCTTATACATTATGTATATAAGGAAAGTAATACTGCGTTTGCAACAGTATAATTTGAAAACAGTTCATCCAGCTTATTAATCGGTTTTAAATACAAAGAAGTGCCTCCTTTGCCATTATAACTGAGGCAACAGCAATTATCGCAGGCCGCAAAAATGGATCTGGCCTTGCAATCGTGGGGGGACTATAATGACCGCTTATATTAATCATTTGTATAAAAAGTATCATTTTTACAGTAGCTCTTTATCCTAGCACGTTTTCTTGCGGTCAGCGTAGTTAATAGCCATGACGTTCTGATCCGATTCAACAAAAGTGAATCCGATCATCAGATTCTGTTCGATGTACTAGAAGCACGTTCTCAATGTAGAATGTTTATTAACCGACTTTTATTTTGCTCATAAAACCAATTTTCAATCATTTGGTTACACAAACATGCATTTATTTTATTAAATAAGTATCGTGAGCTATGTTTGAGTTATATAAAATCGCAAGGTGGAGTTCAATATACGTCTCGAATTTCAAATTTTATGTTGAACACTAAAAATGACAGACAATTAATTGTTTCTAAAATCAGACTCCCATTTCGTTATCGCGATATACAAAATCAAACACTTCCTCCGACCAAGCGCTGCTTCACCCTTTTATATCCCCTAGTAACAGAACAGAAATATAAAAACGTCACTCCAAGACTCTTGCTGAATATATAAAATATTTCAGTATCAGACGTTTTTATTAAAAATCCCGATCTTATGAAAAGAAGCATTCCTAGACCAAAAGGGGTGTCAAGAAACCTTATTTCGGGGCGCTGAGATAACTTTAAAACAGCTTGCATCCCTTATCTCGCACACACGCTTGCAAAGGCAAACTTGGCCAGAATCTTATGAAAAATATGGGATGCTGTTCCATGTACTGCAGATCAGAAGAGATAAAGAAGCAATATACGCACAGTACAGCAAAAACAAATAGCATTTATTCATATTGCTTTGCTAATTTATGTTTTAACTGTTTTTCAGGAAAAGAAGTAATAAATAATTGAGAAAATATTTCAAGTATTACGGACGTTGTATTGACTGTTTTACTTTTCTCAAAGAGTTTTGGTTTTTACATTACTTTGCAGTCTAAGCAATCTAATGTAAAAACTAAATCCCTTAGTTTAAACAATCGCTTTTCGTCTGAGATAGACTCTGAACTCGAATTTTATTTCAAAACATGTGTATTTTTCTAGATGCTTAAATAGTTTGTATAGCTAATATGGTGTAAACAAAAAGTCGCCATTAATTGTCAAACATATCGTATAAAGAGGCGAATAAAGGTATGCAATATATTATTTCCTGGCCGTCTGCTTTTTAACACTTTACAACAGAGTTGAAAAGTGTTTATGACTTTGTTCATTCTGTCTGTCTATCTGTCTGTCTGTCTGTCTATTCGCACGATAACTGCCGTAAAAATGACTTTATCAAAATTAAATTTTAGTATGTTGTTGAGATGGGCTGTGGAAAAAACGGTAATGGAAATGAAGAATATCATCCAATTAGTTTTGGATTGAACCCAGTTAAAAAAAATGAAATACATTGAACCCTATGGGACCTCATTTTTAAACATTTTTAAGCGACGCTAAAATTCACAAATTGTTTCGAAAATTAAAAATAAAATTCAAATTATTCCATAAAATATACACAAAATTTTTTAGCAAAATAGGTCTGGTAGTTTTTAAAATAAAAATTAAAATAATAATGACACGCATATAATATGAAGAAATCTCGTGACCCACTTTAAAATAAAATAGGGCATCCATCTTTTTCCCTGAGTAAAAATCCTGATTTTTTTTAGTGTTGCATTTATATTTAGCATTTATTTAGCATTATTTAGTGTTGCATCTATATTTACTGTTGCATCCGTCCTAAAACCGCTTTATTTTTGCGTATTTTCATGTACTGTGCATCTATATTCTGAGACAACTCAATGACACTATTTTTGAATTTAAATGATCATCCAATTTTGATTGTGTCTGCAACGAAGCCTAATTTTAATGGATGCAGATTGTAAGATGAATTGTATAAGAATTGCTGAAATTTATTCACTCAAAATGATTTAATTCTGGCGTCTGGAATAACAGTGTATGGATAAAATATCCACAGCTTTTATATAGAGAGCCAGACGATTTATATTTCGATGACGTCATTTGCATACAGTTCATTTATTTTCGATAAAATTTTAAGTAAAATAAACTACTGTAGTTCTGTGATAATTAAAAATATATCACCGCTGAATGTATCGCCTTTTAGATATGTTTGAATAAAATTTCATTTGAGTTGGAAAGAGTTTCATAATCAATTTTTTATGCATGATGGATCTTTCTTATTTTATTTCGACCCAGCCCTTCTGAACTTCCCGAATACGTAAGGTTTAGACGACATGAGAAAGTGCCACCTAATTTAGACAGTAATCCAGTAGAGGCGACATCCACAGAAACAGTGCTCTCCTTCGCCTATCATCAACCTTTTGAAAGGACTTTCAGACTCGCATATTTAACCTGTCCGTACTGAGCCGAAAATTGAACTCTGGTCGTCCGAGTGTAAATCGCGAGCGCTAACTACTGGCCTGTGTCACTCCCCATCCGCCTACTTCCCTTCACCTGACATTCCCTCTTACTATTTGACATTATACCGGAAATGATAAATTACGCCAATCATCCAGGATGTTATGAGAAAGGTCACTTCACAAGAAAAACCCAAGTCTTTTAAGGCAAAGGAGTACCTAGCGTAAATAAAATTATGCGCTTCAACCTGTTACTCGTAAAAATGGTTAATGGAAAATAAAAAAATTAAAGGAAAATAGTTTAATGTATTTTTCGAAAGAAGATCATAGGAATTTCGCTCAGATGGACAAAATGCCGACGAGTCGAGAATTCTAATCTCACCGAGTCTCAAAATTTGAAAACATTTCTCCACAAAGGAAAAAGGGCAGATTAGAAAATTAAAGGGGAAGAAGCATTCGGGAGAATGCATACTTCGGCTAGAAAATACAAAAGTTCTTGGGCGACACAAGAATCATTCATAGTCGTTCATCGGCGGCCTGATCAAAATGATTGTGAGTCCACCAATGAGAAACGCGGAAGCAAGCAGAGGGAGAGCGGCAGAAGTCAAGGGGGCGCAAGTTAGTGGACGGCGAAGAGAGGAAAAGGAGAATTTTATTGCTCACATTAAAAGTGTCAATACAGATCTCGCTGCAGTCAGACAAGTGAAGGATACAATTTGTTTTTCTAAAAATGACCCACCAAAAAAATTGACGTACCAAGTAACTGTAGTAGTTTGGAGGAGATATCCAAGACTATTTCGAGTTCATGAACTCCAGAAGCAGATATATGCAAAGAACTAGCGAGATGTGCCACTATTTTTCCTGCTAGCCAGACTCTGAAGGAGAGTTGCAATGGGAGAGTGCATCACAGATGCTGTCTTGAACTAGGACTCTCAAGGAGAGTATTGGGGCAGATCTCTATAAAGAATATTATAACTAGCAGAGCTGATAACATTATATGTAAAGTGTCATTTAACCACTGTTGACTTTATAATGTCATTTAACCGCTGTTGACTTTATATGTAAAGTATCATTTAACCGCTGTTGATGTTTAAATAAATTGCTTCATTTGAACAAAAGTTCCTGTTTGTTTTCATGTCTCTAGAGTACATTTGGATCGAACTCTTATACGTCGAATGTTTTCTTTACTGCCAAATCCTAAAAGCTGAGATTTATCACTTCCATTCCCAAATCTTAAGGGATAAAGATTTTAACATCTCCATTACCCAACGTTAAGGGACCTACATTTTAACGTCTCCCTATCAAAATATAATTACTTAAGACACCTTCCCCCCCCCCCCCACACACAAAAAAAAAAACACAAAGCAATCATCATACGACCTGAAATCAAAACTTACTCTCCATATGAAAAGTGAAACACTTTGCAGTTTGAAACGAGAATATTGATTTAAAATTAATATTGAAAATATTGAAAAATGAACTATGTTAAAATAAATTGAATAAATTAAATCTGTTATAATAATATTGAAATATTGAAAAATGAACTCTGTGTTATCGAAAATGCCTCAATTTTACAAAACTTTATAAAGGGAGACCCTGCCACCTGCCACTGACATCTACAAAAATTACAAAAATTACTTCTTTAAAATTAAGCTCAAACTGCATGAGCTGTAAGCGTGATGTAGGTATGAACTTGGCCGTTACATCCTCGTTCACTTTGATCTGAATATCAATAGAAAAAATTCTGGTGTGGACAGCATATGGCTCTTATTATATCATGCAATGCATTGACTTCTTTCACAGTGAAACAATGATGCCTAGCGTTTGCGGTACAATGTTTTTAACATTGAATTGCACATTTGGCGTTTTTTACTTTCTACATAGTGTAATGTATAAGGAAAGTATTGTGACGGGATCGAAAATTCGAATTCGAGTTTTCGGCGGGAGAGTACGTTTCAAGCATTCCTGATCACGAATCGAACATTCTCTTTCTCTCTCTCTCTCTCGTGTGTGTGTGTGTGTGTGTGGATAACGATAACTCACGAACGACTGGAGCGATTCTAATGAAATTTAGTGCAAAAATTACAATCCGTGAATACTGGAAGTCTATTGTTTTTAAACACAATCGAATGTTCAGGATCCCCTTAAATTTTCGAGTGAAATTTTGGTAAAAAATCATCAAAAAATCAAGACCTTTAATAAAGTTATGCAAATAGACATTTCTTACGTAATTTTTCCTTAGAAAATTATTGGCATAAACTTTAGAACGCGAGCATCAACCGTTCTCGGGATATTTCACATTTTTCAAATAAATTTATCAAAAAACCCCATGAATTAAAAAAATATATTAACTGTTGAGAAACAGGTTCACTTTTCATATTTAATATCATGCGATAAATTGAGTGACATCATTCTCGTGTATCTAGCTCGTTCCATTCATGAGAAAAGATACTTTGAGTAATTCTTTTGTATTTGAACGTCCATAGTCATTTATCTGCTATAAAAATAACTTATTTCTCCGTCCATAACGCTTGGCAAGATTTTGACGACAAATTGGTCGGAATGTCGCCAACTTGGCGACTTTTTTTAAATGTCGTCAAATTAACGAAAATTTCGCCAAATGGATAAAAATGACGCTAAATCAATGAAAACGACGACTCATTGACAAAAATTCAATATCTTGAAAAGAATATAAGTATCTATTATAAGAATAACCTATTTTGTCTTTATTGCAAAATTAGTCAATTCATTGCATTATGTAAGGAAAGTCATGTGCTGCCCACATCAGATTTTTTGGATGACAACTCATGTAAAACTATTTCTAAGTACCCAATTGACTTGTATATATATATACGAACTCTATATTGACCATTAACAGTATGAATCGTATCCGCAGTAAGCAATACAGCACGTATATTCAAATATTTCAATATTGAATTCATCCATTTGGCGTCATTTTCGTTAACTTAGCGTGAGATTTTGGAATTTTGATGACCTTTTGGAGCCTTGGCAGTGTTTCGATAAATTTGCCGAATGGATCGTCGAGCGTTACAGATGAGCGGAGAGAAATGCACATTTTAGAATTTGTACAAATATAATCGACAGTATCAAGTCCTTAAGAGTTCCTTTTGAAGTTTCCCGACGTCATTAAGTAGGCATCGGTAGTTCGTATTTCACTATGTTTACGAGTAGTCCGACTTTCAGAGATCACCAAAGCCCCGGGTTTATATAAACATTCAGATAATGATCCACTCCATCTGATCCTATTTCACATAGGACCCCAAATTAGAGTTAATACTTTACGAAAGTAGAAATTAAGCGTATTAATCTATTTAAAGTTATAAGAATTAACAATTCCTACTTCTTAATTTCCAAGCAGTGTCTTCCCCGGGGAAAGAATATTCTAAATTTAAATAACAGCCGGACTGCAGGTTGTAGCGGACTAAAGGTGGAGCTGGCAACCAGGTTGTAAAAAGGAGAGGAGAGGAACGATACGGTTCGGATAGGTTCGAGATGATAGGAGTTGGTACGTAAAATGTAATGTGTGAAATCCCCAGGCCGTCCGGCTCGTCCAGAGGACTTAGAGCAACTATTTGGACGACCGGGAAGGAAAGTTAGCAGAAGCCAACTTCCAATGCCATCGTCCTACGGTCCAAAGCAACGTTTATTGAAAACTTTTTACACAGGGTTACAGGATTGTACTTATACATCGTACAACAGGAAAGATGGACAAAAGCTTCTTGAGATGATATTTACAGATGATATTTTGGTATAGATGTAGATATAAATGGGGGACTGAGACGATTTACAAATGATATATAAATGATAATGATGAACGTGGGGTACACAAGTAAAATTAAATAATTGTATTATTAACAAGGGTAGTAAAAAACAAGTAATATTTTAGGGTTTGTTTGTCCAAAAGCTTTGAAGTACAGGAAGTTAAACAACACCGGACATAACCAAACATGACAACTTAAAGCAACACAACAACAACCAGGCAACACCAACACAACCAGGGGGAAACAGCAAGGAGACCCCAGGAGACAGCGGACCAAGAAAATATTAAAAGCAGTAATCCAACGCACAGACTGATCAGGTGACAGTGTTAGAAATTTCTCTAGCTATGAGAACACAGTTTTTTATTCTTTCGATTGAAGAGGAATTTTTGCAGACATTCGAGAACCAGATCGCTGCGTTAGCAGATGACGGTTTAGAAAGGTGGAATTGTTTAGAGCGGGGGCAGGAGAAGACAAAGTGGTCAGCGTCTCCGAAGAGACCACAGGTGCAAGATGAGGTGGATTTAAATTTAAAATAATGTAAGTAGTCTAAAAATGGACCGTGGCCGGTAATGAAGTAAATTAAATATTTATTTTTGATTTGTGATTTAAAATTTACAGAAGGGAGAAAATTTAGTATTCTAGCAGGATCATGAGTGCGGGGGGAGATATAATTGTTTAAATAATTTTGCCAATTGTTAAGAATATCTAAGTAGAAATGTTTTTTGAGTAGGGAGACCGGAAAAGGGATATTATAAGGGGAGCCAGAAACGGTAGCCAATTTAGCAGCTTGATCAGCGACCTCGTTGCCCGAAATGCCTGAGTGGGCCTTCACCCGGCGAAGATTAAGAAAGTGCTTGTTTGCATTTGCATTGAGTTTAATTTTTGAGATAAAATTTGATTTGTTTTTAATGGATTTTAAGGCCGAAATGGAAGAAAGACTGTCAGAGAATATGTTCATTTTTTGATTATAGGAAGAGGCGCAGTTGATGGAGAAATCAATGGCAGCGATTTCTGCTTGGAAAACTGTGTTCCCAGAGCAGAGTTTAAAAGAAAATGTGTCTAGTAAGGTGTCATGGTTAAAGAGGCAAACTGCGAAACCTGTTTGGCCATCAATCGAGGACCCGTTAGTAAAGGCATTAATGTCAGAGAAAGAGGATGGGTCGCTGGGGGAAAGGTTTGCAATGCGAAGAGAGGGATGGAGGGAGGAAGAGGGTAAATCACAATCAAAAAGGGAAGGGGCGGGGAGGGCAGGGTTAGAAAAATGGTTAACATGGAGTTTCCAAAAAGAATATTTTTTGAAATGAGCGTTGATAACAAAGTGAATGGGGGGGATACCAGTGATGGAATATAAAGAAATGTTCGAAGTAGCCCGAAAACCACTGGAAATTTTTAAGAGGAAAATCCTTTGAAGAGAAGAAAGTTTCTTAATTTGAGCTCCAGTTAAGTTTTGTCCCCAAATGCCCGCCCCAAAAGTTATGATTTTTTCAATAACAGTTTGATACCAGGTTTTTAGAAAGGATTTACCCACACCCCAGTTACTGCCAGTCACCCGCCCAAAGGTGCTGGCAAACTTAAAACATTTCTCTTTTAAATTAAAAATATGGGAACTCCATTTTAGGTTGTCATCTATTGTTAAACCTAGAAAAATAAGTTGGCGGGAGGTGGGAATTTTAACATTTTGAATTTTAAAGCTGGGTCGTTGTCTAATTTTGGTTCTATGTCTATATGTCTAAAATGTAATGTGTGTGGATGTAGACGATATTAGAAAATATGAACCATGAACATGCTGATTTATTATTGTAAATTACGTTAATGGGGTTCATTTTTATGATTTCTGCAGTTTAAGAATAAAATTGTTGTTTTTATAAAAATATGACTGCATGTTTATTCCAACGCCTTTATAATGTTACAAAATTTAGAAAGTTAGTTATTATGGCAATTGGAGCATCCGTACTTTTGGGTTACTGTGAGTGTTTGACAGACGTAGCCAAGGTAATGGATACGACGAATTTTAATTGATGGGTGTGAAATGTTGTTTCAGTTTTCTCATGTAGATGATAATTTACTAGAAAATGACTGCAGATTCTTTTCATATTATTTATTTTAAGTAAATGATAATTCACTATAAAATGTAGATTATTTTTACTTTCCAGCAAATATATCTATTATCTTTTAGAGAACACTATTACAAAATTTTTAATTTCGAACATTTCCATTGTATAAATTGCATAAGAAAACTTATTTTACCTGATATATTTTAATGGAAAGTTTTATTTTGCGAAGTTATTAAGTTTATGAATTAACGTATGTATACCTTATAAACATGCACATGTGCATATACACATACACAGAATTACACGTAGACGGACATCTTTCCAAAAGTGCTCGACATGTGTTCTGGGATCTTAAAAAGTACGTAACCGTCAAGATCTGGAATTAGAAAAAAAAGTAGCAATACAATACTTTGTAGAAACAATAATAGTATGTGAAAAAATAAATTAAAATTGTAGCGAATATAAGTCTGGATTTCTGCCTTTTATTTCAAAGCCCAAGAAAAAAAGTCTATGAACTGAATTTCAGGCTTACAAAGGAAGATATATGTCTACCATAAAATTCCTTCCGTTCGTTTCAAATCAATAACATTCATGAATGTTGCAAAAGCCTTCGGTGTCTTACTGCCGATTCCAATAAAACAGGAAAATACAGACGTCACGCCGTGATTCCATCCAAAAATATTTAAAATCTTTCCAAATCCCATGTTCCCTTTTATTGAAAATCGCGATCCAAAACTTTTGTGAGATCACGGAGGTTATCGGTAAAGGCTATGCTGGGGGATTAAGGTATAGATTTGATTGAAAGATTTACAGCTTTTATTGTGAATGTCTCTTTGGAAATAGCGAGGCAGGTCGAAAACCCCTTACTATCCTAATTTCGCCGGATGTTATTTCCTTTATATGAATAAGGAGTGGGAGATGAATGATTTGGTATTTGCGATGAATACCAGATTTGAGCATCATTTTATATTCTTTTACAGTTTCTAAAACTATATTACGAGGAATAAAGAGGGGGGTGAGTCTAAGCTTTAAAAATAATGAGTGTTGGGTTGAATCGTATTGTTAAAACAATAAAATAAAACCAGTATTATTCAGAATATGCAGCTTTCATGACTTCAGAATTAATGGAGCATAAACTGAAAAAGCAGACGACAATTTTTTGGAAGTTTCCTATTCATTTCTTCAGAATGGCTTTGCATAGTGTGTAGAATGCGCATGGGCTCGAAACGGAAAATTTAAAATCTGATGTGCGCAGCACACCGCTTTCCCTACAAACCCAAATTCATTTTCTCTTTCTTTCTTTCATTCAGTCGAGTTTAATAGCAGAGAATTTAAGTCGAGTTTAATTCGAGAATAATACGAATCATTATTTGAAATGACACTGAATTTGTAATTTTATTTTAATTTTCCCTTCATTTGAAATCTATTTTGAAAGGCGGTGTGGCAAAAATACGAAAAAATAAAATGTTTCGAGAAGGGTGTGTCTTAAAGTTATAGTCTTGGTCTTATTCTTTCCGACGTCAAAAATTACGTGTAAAACGAGCATTTAATGGAGATATTCGAGCACACGTAGTCATTTATTGTAGGTTTTGGCACTTTTCAGGGGCCATTTCGCAAAAATATATGGTTCTTTCCTTTTGAATCGTACAGATATCAGCACCAAAGCATCCTACAAATAATTTACATACCCAATTTTGTGAAATTGGCTCATTTAGATTTTTAACTAGAGTAGATATATCTTTTTTTGCGAACCATTTTTCAAAAAAAGATTATTTTCCGAATAATACCAAACTCTAATTAGCGCCAGGGTAAACCTCAAGTGACTTATCAACCCAATTTTGTGAAATTGGGTCAATTAGTTTTTCAGCTAGAGTAGATACATACATTGCACAGACAGATATTTATACAGACGTCATTCTAAACATTATTTTTTCGTGTTTTAGAATGCTCGAAATGTGAAGATTTATCGAAAACTCAAATTGCGATTTTCAAAACGATTCAAATACTTTCCTTATACATTACTATGTATTGTAGGGAAAGTAATTAACGAAATAAAAAATAAACTGTTGAATCTGCAGCAATATTAAAATAAATGAAAAATGAGTTTCTTTCATTTGAGTTTTTATCGTCTGTCCAGTATTACTATTCTATAACTGCATGTATATTTTCGCAACCGCAAATTATTTGTTTAGTGGCAATAGTAGGTTATTTGTAACTACCGTCAGCTTCGTTTAGAATATTCCATGGATAAAAAAGTAAGTTTTTTTATAGTTTTAGAATTATTTTGTTTCGATAGTTATATATTTTATATGGTAATTAAGATATATTTAGTTTAATAAGGTTTTCAGAATTCATATTTTAAAAGAGTTATTACTAACATTTCAAATAGTAACATTTCGTTCAGAATATGAATAGAATTTTTGCTTATAGAACGATGGGTTATATATAAGTTTTGCTTCTGTCTGTTTGTATATTTTCTCAGCACTCAGTTTTTTACTTTGTTAACAGAATTTTTATAAAATTCCACAAAGAAATATCACAAATTGGGAATTGACTTTCTTTATATTATGAAACGAGTATACAGTAAATGTACGAAAAATTCTAAGATTATATGTTATTCAATTTTTTTTTTATGCTGGTAATGAAATTGAGATATACAATTGTGCAATGACTATTATGAAAGTAATCTTGTCGTCTTTACATGTTTTGAGATATATTTAACCGCAGTAGGAATTTGAACTTTTCCATCAACAAATTATGTACCTGAATTTCTATGATATACTTTAAAAATCGCAGATATTTTTTTATATAAGATTCATAGATTTTGCGTAATAAAGAGGATTTTCAAGAGCCCTCATCTTCTAGTGTTAAAAAACTATGCATGACAGCTCCTCATAAAAAGTGAATGATATGTCATGTCATTCAATTTTTATGGGGAGCCCAATGTTTGTATTAAATTACTTCTCAACCCAATGTTTGCATTAAATTACTTCTTTAGTGACCACAAAATTTTTCATTCAGTTATGAGACCGTTTTGGATTACCGTTTGAAATATCTAAAAGCAGTTTACAAATGATATGAAGTTGTTTCTGATACTCTGTTATAATTCACTGTGTATAATTCGGATATAAATTATATAAGTGAGTTATTCTCAACTATTTTACAAGCCCTCTAGGCATTCAGGGCAGAGAGACTTCAGGGGGGGGGGTCCCCTAAAATTATTCTATAAATATGGATGGTTATTTAAAACCATGTCTCCAGATGAAAATGTTCGTAGAGGCGATATTTTATTCGTTCGAAGACAAATGTTCATTTACACGTAAACTATGTCAATTTAACATAAACGTAAACTATGTCTATTTAACGTAAGCTTAAAATATGTCAATTTAAACTTAAACTATTTAATATAAATATTATTATGTAATAACAAAAACCCATTTCATTATTATGCAACTTGGTATTCTAATATCACAAAGTCGGATCCAATTACATTGTGTTTCCGAGGTTAATTTATCAAATATTATTCCATAAATTAAATTTCTTTTGTTGAGAGCTATTACGATAATTGGAATAAATCGATCAACCTCAATCATATTAAACACTTTAAACTTTGAAATTAAAAATGACCTGCCTGTTACTATATAATATGCAAATACTTTGTTTCATTCTTTTTCTTGACTTTACAATTGCTTCCTTACTTTCATTTTAATTACAACTAAATATTAAAAAAAAATACTTCTCTTCAGTTTTTAATCAGCTAGACGATTTTTCGCTACTGAATTTTTGGCGCGAATTGTAAAATTAGAATAAATTTCATTGACAAAGTTTATTTCCATAATATTGTTTGCGATAAAATCAATGATATTCTCATATATTTTCACTATAAACTGCATTACTTGATGCTTTATAAAAAAGTATTTTTATATTTTTGCAACAAGGTACATTCTTTTAATGCATTATTAGAATTTAATGCTATAGCTCATTGAGCTTTCACATTTATACAAAAAATATCTACAAAATTTCCAATAAAATGTCAATATTGATGTCTGCAAAGCTTGGCAAAGACGTTTAAAGCTATATCGCGTACTTGGCGACGTTTGCCAAATCTCATAAGAACTCAATATCTCGGAAAATTAAATTATATATATTTTTTATAATCGCTATCGTTTCTGGAATTTATTAATGTAATCTTCTCGAATCAAAATATAGCGCGCATCCCAGTTTTCGGAGCGAGTTCGTTTTGCCAGAGGTCTTATATGATAATTTGTATTTTTTAAAGGGGTTCTAGAAACTCATAAAGTTATTGCGTTTTGTTAGTGTGTGGGGGGGGGGGGTCTAAAGAGTCGCAAAGTAATTACGCTTTGTTATGTAAGGGGGTCTGGAGAGTAGCAATGTCGTTTGTTAGATGATCGAATAATCATTCATAGTATTGATCGGGAGAGGTGCAATTGCAGAATAATCTGTGTGTGTCTAAGGATTTTCGGAGATGATGAGAAGTGTGAAAACTTCCGTGCTTTGAAATCGTTTAAAAACTCGAAACCAAAAAGTTATAGTCAATTCCCTCAAAATGAGAAAGTAAAAGCAGTTGGAAATTTACAGGTTTACTTAGAGTAATAATGCCGCATCTGTGCAACTCCTTAAATGGTCAACAATGTTCCAAGCAGTATCAAGGTATGTGCGACTTTTTTCTCTCGACTATGCTTATACGAAAAGTATAAAATCGAGAAGTATAAAAACAAATTTTGTCTTAAATGTGCAACGAACAAAGCTGGTTTCTCTCTCTCCTCTTTCCCCTCTCCCCTCCCCCCTTCTCTCTTCCCTCCCCCTATCTCTCTAGATATTCACCTTTCAAGAGGAAGGCATCTATGGCTCACATAGATGTCTTACATACATCAATGTGAGACATATATTTCTCACATTATTTGAGAAATACAGAGTGGCCATAATTAAAGTAGAGGTGTTTAGAACAAGATAATGAGAAAACTGTTGGGCCAAACTCAACCAAATTTGCATTAAATACTATTTAGACCATGCAGTTTTGATTTTTAAAAGAAAAAAAAATAGTTCGGATTTTTACCACCGCAGGCTAAAGTGACACTGTAAGTTCATTTTTGGAGTAAAATAGGCATAGAAAATACGGAAAGTTAGCATTTTACATGCATTTTGAAAAGGACATCACATTTACATTTTATATGTATTTAGTACATTTTATATTTACATTTGCATCATACATACATACGTATAACATTAATCTTTATATATTGGCATCATTTACATGTGTGATTCAATATGCTTTTCTGGTATATCTTCCAAAAAGTGCATTCTCTGAACAGCATTTTCTACAGCAGAATGCAGCAGATCTCCATTGATTTGTTTGACGTGCAATGTTATTCGGTCCTTCAAAGTGGCTAAATTATCCACATTCCCTTGGTATACCAAGCGTTTTATATAATACCACAACCAATAGTCACAAGAGGTTAGATCAGACGAACGGGCTAGCCTTCATAGGAAACGGGCTAGCCTTCATCGGGCACTTCATAGGAAACGCTCGACTAATTATTCAGTTGTTGGTAAAATGCTGTCGTAGGACTTCCTGTACGCGCAATCCAATATGAGGGGCGCTCTATCCTGCATAAATATCGCAGATTTAAGACATCCACGCTGTTGAAGTTGCGGAATAAGAAAGTTCAGCAGCATTGTTCGATACCTCTCAGCATTGACGGAACTTTCTGTACTTTCTATGCCTATTTTACTCCAGAAATGGAAACCTTACCGCGCCATTTGGCTCGAGGTGGCAAAATTCCGATATATTTTTTCTTTTAAAAATCGAAAACTTCGTGGTCTAAATAGTATTCACTGCAAATTTGGTTGAGTTTGGCCCAAATGTTTTCTCATTATCGGACTCTAAATACTTTTACTTTAATTATGGCCATCCTGTATAACGATTACTGTAATAAATCATAACTACAATGTTTTCTATGTAAATATAAGGTAAATCTGAGAACAATTAAATAAAAATTAAAAGTAAATAAAAATTATTAATATAGAATATTAAATGGTTATTTGAATTTTGCTTTTCAAAGTAAGTAATGAGCTCTCACTGGTTGCAAAATTAAGGTATGTTTGTTTACAAAGCAGCTCTGTAATAAGCATATGGGGAAATCAATTTATCAGTACACTTTATTATATAATATTTTAATTATCACCCTACATTTTTGGTGCGTATAACCAAAACTTCCATTACAAGTGATACGCCTGATATACGTTTCACTATAATGTTTTCTTCTAAATTTTTCGATGGTTATTTCTGAATTGTATAAGCTCTTTCCTATAATAAGATTTCGAACAAAAGTGCTAGTAAGAAAGCTTTTGAAATGCTGATATAATATAACTTTAAAATTCTATTGAAGAAACAAGGAGATTTAGTGGCTTTTGATAGCAAAAACATTTTTCTAACAAAATAAAAACGACAACGACAAAAAACAAAGAATTGAAGGTCTTTGTGATCTTCTCTGAATTATGGGGGACCACTATTGAATTAGAGAGATAGAGGCTATAAAAAATAAACATCATGGATCACTTTCTTATTACTTTCCCTATATGCATAGTATATGCATCATATAATGAAAAATTAGAATTCAGGTTTTCGACGGAAGAGCACGTTTCAAGCGCGGCTGAACTCGAATCGATCGTTTTTAGGTGACGTCTGTATGCATGTGTATGTATGTGTGTCGAACACAATTTGGTACAAGAAAAGCAATTCAATGCCTACTGAAAGCCTACTGATTTCAAACGCAATGAAATGGTAGGAAGATAGCCAAATTTTGAAATCAAATTTTTAAAAAATCATCAAAAGTCAAAACCTTCAATAACGTTACATAAATAATTATTTTTCATGTAATGTTTCATTAAAAAAACAATTAACGCAAATTCTAGCATGAACCATTCTCGAGATATTTCGCCTTTTTCTAATACATTTATCAAAAGTTCTACATAAAATTAAAGAAAGTATTAGTATATGTAATACTATGAGATACATTTTTTAACGTCATGCTCGTGTATCTAGTGCGCCAGATTCACGAGAGAAGATATTTTGAATTATTATTTTGCATTTTGAAGCCATTAGTCATTTATATATTATAAAAAATTCTATTCTCTCCACTTATCTGTAACGCTTGGAGATAAATTTGTTGTACTTCGCTACTCATTGAGCGAAATATCGCGTATTGGAGATCAAGCTACCAGTTTGAAAAAAATATATCTTTAAAATTGCAAAATAACATAGCAAAAATAAAGCCAAATTGATTAATTAATTATTAACCTTTTGCTTACGGGTGGGACAGCGTCCATCTCAAACGAAGAACCTCTCAAAAAGACAGGTATCTGACATACCCTATCCAAACAGTTCGATCCCCTTTGCAGGTATTGGCGTCGAAGGACGCCGATGCCTGAAAAGGGGGATTATTTTATCAGTAAAAATAGCGCGGCCGTGGCTATTTTTACTGCGGTATAACAACTTTAGAGAATATCGAAGTTTAAAATGATTGTGATGCTGTTTTATATGACAGTAACTTTCGTAAAACATTTGCAAATATCGTGGAAATGGGTTAGTTAAATAATCAATTTCTGGGAGAAACGTCTCTCTCCGAACAAACCGTATAGGATATTGAACCTGATATCGAGAAAGATGCAATGCAGAATCCATTGTCCAGTAATAGCAAATGAGGAGTTACATGTATTAATTAAAGGTAATAATTAAAGGTAATAAGGAGGATTAAATGTAATAGAAAAACTAAAATATAACTACAAAGGGGCCCTTTAAAAAACAGAATGAATGAATTCAATTAACTCTCGCTTTAAATCCCGGACAACATTTTCTAGTTCTTCCATAAACATGAAAGTTCTCAGTCGTACGAATAACTTCTATGAACTGGAATATATATTGCCAACTATAAATGGGATATTGTTGCATTCGAAAGCAGAATTTCCAGATGGATGACTTCTGTCTCTAACGGCCATCACAAAACGAGCATTAACGAGAAACATTCAGGAAATGGAGACAATAAGGCACTTGCTCGAAAGAATCTAGGTGCTTATTGCTACTTTATTGTATAAAAAGTTTCTGTCGTACACATGAGCACATTAGCCAGATGATTCAACATAATATAATTTTATTACAGATTGATAGAAATACCAGGCTTCACACAAGATACGACTGAAATAATATTGACGTGATATAAAATCTGAAATATTTTAGCCATAACTCCTTAACAAACCAGTCAAATCAAGATGCAAATAGCTGAAGGGGTTTTTTAATTATAGACGGTCTTGACAGATCGACAGAACAGGCGTTCTCCCGTCGTTCTGCAAGGAGATGTTGGACTATAAAATATATTAAAACAATCCCTGGATGGAGTTTCATTGCTTCAAATGCTCAATACAGTTGTGCATTTCAGGAAATATTTAATTAACTTGGACACTTTTTTTTCACTCCTATACATTAATCCGGTTCAAAATCTCCAATTTAATTTCACTGATAACCAGTAAAATTAAATGGAATTTGAATCAGCTTCTCATACCAGAGCCTATTTTTAAGCAGTTAGTGATGATTTTTTTTAAATCTGTGTCATTGGTCCAAATGATCATAGTGATAACTTGTTACCTTTCATTTTAAAGGGCTTAGAAAATTATTTCGATTGGTACCAAGTTTGAGAATGTAGCCCTTCGAGGGGGAATTGCTTTCCCCCTACTCTGAGGGGGAGCTAATAATGTCACGGACATAAACATTATATCATGGTTATTTTTCACTACAATAATTAAAACTGTTTCGTGATCATTGAGACATACATAACCTCTTTTATGCGTGATTATGTTAAAATTTGACCTATGCTGCCACTTCAAGAAAATATATAATTTCAAATCCATTTCATCCATGTCGAAGTTTTCGCTAGAATTTCAAAATATACTATCTAGTTATAGATTTGTCGTTAATAAAGGCGGATAAAAAGTCTCGTGAAATTCCATTAATATGTGTGGCAGCTATCATGCGCAAAAGAAATCGACTACAGGGAGACGATAGACAAGCGAACGTTATAAAAATAGTTAAAACGAGTTCAGGAAGTCCTAAAACACGTATTAGTATCCAAATCTGGAAATTGAAATTTCCTTGAAAGCAAATTTTTCTATAGTATGAGGAAGTAAAAATTCGAAAATCTGTTGGACCTTTCTCACGTTAATAAGCGGATATAACAGACAGACAGAAACATGTTTTTAATCCTCGCTATTTCTCAATGCGCTGTAGCATGATTACTTACACCAGAATATTACTTGAACTCAAACTCAGTGCCTGGGTAAACAAACCCATCACGTGGTTCAAGAGAATAACGAAAAGCAATATCATTTCTTCTATTGAAATAGCATTATTCAAATGATTATTTTCGACACTTTATTTCAAAAGAATTATACCATTCTGCTTAACACCGGAATTAAATCAAATGTGTTTATTTGGCAGGCGATTTGTTATTTTATATACGATTTAAATAACAAAGAAATGGATAGAATAATAAATTTTAAAAACGGAAGTTATTACATTTTCGATTCGATTCTATTTCTATCATTTACGGCTTTTGGATATAAAATTACAATCATTTTTAATAATTTACAATATAGTTGAAAAGTGTTTATGACTTTATTCATTCTGTTTGTCCGTCTGTCTGTCCGTCTGCACGAAAACTGCCGTAAAAAAACAAAATGCAATTTCAGTATGTTGTTCACATTGTCTATGGGACCTATGGAAATATAAATGAATAATATCATTCAATTAGTTTTGGATTGAACCGGGGTTGAAAAAATGAAGTACATTCAACCCTATGGGACCTCCTTTTTCAAACATTTTTTAAGCGAATTTAAAATTCACAAATTGCTTCAAAAGTTTTAGGAAATATTTAAATAATCCCATAAAATAAATAAAAAAATTTCAGCAAAATATATTCATTAGTTTTTTAAATAAAAATTAAAATAATAATTAAACCCTTTATATGAAGAGCTCACGTGAACATTATATAAAGAGATCTCGTGACGCACTTCAAAAAAAAAAATATGGCATCCATCTTGTGTCAAAATCGGGATTTTTAAAATTCATTTTCATTTTTAACACTTTACAACAAAGTTGAAAAGTGTTTATGACTTTGTTCATTCTGTCTGTCTGTCTGTCTGTCTGTCTGTCTGTCTGTCCGTTAGCACGATAACTGCCGTAAAAATGAGTTTATCAAAATGAAATTTTAGTATGTTGTTCAGACGGTCTGTAGGACCTATGGGAATATAAATAAATAATATCACCCAATTAGTTTTTTATTGAACCCGGGTTGAAAAAATGAAATACATTGAACCCTATGGGACCTAATTTTTCAAACATTTTTTAAGTAAATTTAAAATTCACGAATTGCTTCGAAATTTTTAGGAAATATTCACATTATCCCATAAAATATATAAAAAAAAATTCAGTAAAATATGTTAAGTAGTTTTTTAATTAAAAAAATTATTTAATATAGGGAAAAAAACAAATTCAATTAAATTCTGACTTTGGGATATCTTCCAGAAAGAAAAGAGAGAGATATTATATAATAAATATCTCTCCATTTGTTTAAACGTTTTGCATATGGGAGTGGCTTCATATTTTAAAATAAATTTGGTAGATAACAATTTTTCATTTTTTTTAAATTTTATATAACTCTTCTTGATAAATTTAATTGATGGCATTTTAAATGCACTTTCCTACGTTCTAGAGAGTTAAAATTTGGTACACAGCTTAAATTTGTTGAACATTTTATTCGACAAAAATTTGATGGATCTTTAAATATAGATCATACATTTTTTTCGAAATGGCCTGAAAATAATCCCCGTTCACTTCTATAAATCATTGGTGTAATATTGTTAAAAATTCTGATGTGGACAGCACATGTCTTTCTCTGCAGACTCATATTCGTTCTCTTTATTTATTCAATGATAATTTGAGTTTATCTGCACAACATAAGTATTTTAAATGACATTGAATTTACACGTTAAACTTAAATTTGGTTCTCATTTGATAGCTGGACTTATTGTCAAAGGTGGCGTAGCGAAAACACGAAAAAACTAGAATATCTCAAGAACGGCTAGTCCTAGAGTAATGGGGTTAGTCTTATTCTTTTTGTTGTCAAAAATCACATATAAAATAGGAATTTAATTGATATAATTGAGCACACGTAGTCTTTTATTTTTATATATAACGATTTTTGCTGGCCATTTCGCAAAAATAGCCCGTTCCTTTTTCCCGAATCGTAGTAGAATAACCTACAAATGATTTATATACAAAATTTTGTTAAATTTGGTATATAAATCACTTGTAGGTTATTGAAATATTATACTCCAAATTTTGTTAAATTTGGTTCATTAGTTTTTAGCTAGAGTGGATAAAGGCAATTTCTGCGGCTATTTCGCAAAGAAGGCAGATTCTTTTATTACGAATCGTACTATAATCTAATGAACATCAGGATTTCCCACAAAAAACATACCTACCAAATTGTATGCAATTCGGTCCAGTAGTTGTTCAATTAGAGTGGATGTAATATCCATACAGACACACAGAAACATACACAGATACACCCTTACACACACAGACGTCTTCCTAAAAGTAGTTTTTTCGTGTTCTAGAAGTCCCAAAACGTGTAGATCCTTTGAAAATTCGAGTTCCGATCTTCGGCACGATTCCAATACTTGGAGTACATACACATACACATATATATTATCTGTGTATTATCTGTGTATCTAAATTCCGTGCCTATGCAATTACAATAGTTGTGACTTTAAATGATCCTTAAACTTTTATTATTTCTTCAAGGAAGCCTAATTTTAACATATGCAGAATGCAAATATCTCAAGCGATTGTAAGATGAATTACATAAGAATTGCTGAATTTTTTTCACACAAAATTATTTAGCTCTGGAGTCTGGAATACAAGTTATATGAATGAAATATTCATTGATCTTGCATAAAGAATCAGATGATTTATATTTCGATACAGTTTTAAATATTTAAGTATAATAAATTACTGTAGTACTGTGATAATGTAAAAGATATTACCACTGAATGAATCACATTTTAGAAATTTTTAAATGAAATTACATTTCAGTTGGAAAGTGTTTCATAATCAATGCTTATGCATGATTGATCTTTCTTGTTTATATTTAGCGTCGTATCCGTCCTAAAACCGCTTTATTTTTGCTTAATTTCTTTGCATCTGTATTCTGAAACAGCGCAATTACAATATATTTGAGTTTAAATGATCAATTCCTCCATCTTGTGTCAAAATTGTGATTTTAAAAGTTTTTTTTAAATTTAATTTAGTGTTGTGTCCGTCCTAAAACCGCTTTATTTTTGTTTAATTTCTGTGCATCTGTATTCCAAAACAACGCAATTACAATAGATTTAAGTTAAATAATTATCAAACTTTGATTATTTCTACAACAAAACCTAATTTTCACTTATGGAGAATGTAAACAGATTAGGCTGTGAGATGAGTTTTATAAGAATGACTGAATTTCTCTAACGCAAAATTATTTTGCTCTGAAGTCTTCCAATATAGACGACATGAATGAAACTTTCATTGATTTTACATAGAGAAGCAGACGATTTAATGGCAGACTTCTTCGATAAAGTTTTATGCATAGAGTTAAATCATTTTTACCTCCATGGTTTTAAGTTTTTAAGTAGAATAAATAATTGTAGTACTGTGATGAATGAAATAAAGATGTATGAATGAAATAATTACTGTATTTACACAGAGAGCCAGTCTTCCCGGCCGTCCATACAGTTACCTTACACCTTTCTGGTAGGTCGGACGGTCTGGGTCTCAACAACAACAACAGAGAGCCAGGCGATTTATATTTCGATGACGTCATTTGAATCAATTTCTTTTTTTTTCAATGCAGTATTAAATTTTCAAATATAATTAATTATTGCAGTATTGCAATACGTTTAAAATATTACGGCTGAATGTATCGCATTTTAGAGATGTTTAAATATAATTAGAGTTGGAAAGTGTTTCACACACACACACACACACACACACGCACACACACACACACACACACATAATCAATGCTTTATGCATGATTGATCTTTCTTGTTTGTATTTTCAGTTCTCTTTCTGGGGAGATTAAAGATTTCTGGGGAGATCAAGCCGTGTTATATTTTTTTAAACTATTACATCTGTTACGGTCTCAAAATATAGGATTACGACAATGTTTTAGAAAAATGTTGGTTTGAAATTCATATATTTCCGAAGGTGTTTAAACGTATCATTGTTGCAAAGAGGTAAATAAATTGGCACGGGAATAACTTTTGCTATTATTTGTGCGTCTTAATTTTGCCCTATATTACCGTATTTCATATTTTTGAACATTGGTTTACGAACGGGACTAGGATGCTTTATTTATCAGATTTGCCTGAAAAAACAATTTTGCGTAGAGAGAACGTAAATTCTTGGACTCTTTTAACATTTTACAACAAAGTTGATGCAGCAAAGTTACTATGCAATTACAATAGTTGTGATTTTAAATGATCCCTAAACTTTTATTATTTCTTCAACGAAGCCTAATTTTAACATATGCAGAATGCAAAAATCTCAAGCGATTGTAAGATGAATTATATAAGAATTGCTGAATTTTTTTCACACAAAATTATTTAGCTCTGGAGTCTGGAATACAAGTTATATGAATGAAATATTCATTGATTTTGCATAAAGAATCAGATGATTTATATTTCGATACAGTTTTAAATATTTAAGTATAATAAATTACTGTAGTACTGTGATAATGTAAAAGATATCACGACTGAATGTATCACATTTCAGAAATTTTTAAATGAAATAACATTTCAGATGGAAAGTGTTTCATAATCAATGCTTATGCATGATTGATCTTTCTTGTTTTTTATTGAAGAATCAATGTATGAATGGAATTATTTTTGAAAAGCAATTTGTATAAGCGAAATTTTGCAGATATTTTGAATCCCTATCGTTGCCGGATAAATCTGTTATTCTTCTCATAAAATGGAACGTTTGTCTCTCCATGTTTCCAGTCTCTAGGACGAGGGATAGTTGAGGAGATATTAATATAGTTCTCACAATTAAACCTTGATTTGAAATAGCATTATGAACACGGTTATTTTTCGAAATATTTTGTGTGGAAAATGATATCATGCTGCTTAGCAACGGAATTGAATCAAAGGTATTTATTAGCAAACAATATTTATGTTATTTATACGATCTAAATAATAGAAAAATTGATATAATAAACTTTATACATAAACTATACTCTATTTTTAATTGGGTTGTATCAGTTATGTCCTTGAAATATAAGATTACAGAAATTTTTGGTATTTTCAATTGATACTTTAAAACATCTATTTTTAACATATTACAACAAAGTTGAAAAGTGTTTATGACTTTGTTCATTTTGCCTGCCTGTCTGTCTGTCAGCACGATAATAGCCGTCAAAATGACTTAATCAAAATGAAATTTTAGTATGTTGTTCAGACGGTCTGTATAGACCTGTGTAGACACGTTTTACAGTCTGTGTAGACAGTTTTAAAATATAACTGAGGAATGTATTGCATTTTAGACATGTTTAAATAAAATTGCATTGAAGTTGGAAAGTGTTTCATAATCAGTGCCTTAAGCATGATTCTTGTTTTGTTTTGATAAAGCTTTTTCAAACACTATACAGCATAGTTGAAAAGTGTTTATGACTTTGTTCATTCTGTCTATCCGTTTGTCTGTCTGCCCGTTAGCACGATAACTGCCGTAAAAATGACTTTATCAGAATGAAATTTTACTATGTTTTTCAGATGATCTGTGGGACCTATGGGAATATAAATAAATAATATTACCCATTTAGTTTTGGATTGAACCCGGGTTGAAAAAATGAAATGCCTTGAACCCTATGGGACCTAATTTTTCAAACATTTTTTAATCAAATTTAAAATTCACAAATTGCTTCGAAATTTTTAGACAATATTCAAATTATCCCGTAAAATATATAAAAAAATTTCAGTAATATATGTTAGGTAGTTTTTTAATTAAAAATTATTTAATATAGGGAGAAAACCAAATTCATTTAAATTCTGACTCTTGCTATATCCTCCAGAAAGAAAAAAGATATATATTATATAATAAATATATTGCCAAGAGTTTATTTTTTTTGTATATGAGAGAGGTTTTACATTTTAAAATAAATATGGTAGATAACAATTCCTAAAATTTTTTTTTAATTTTATGTAACTCTTCATGATATACTTATTTGATGGCATTTTTAATGCACTTTCCTACGTCCTAGAGAGTTAAAATTTGGTATACACAGCTTAAATTTGTAGAACATTTTATTCTATAAAAATTGGGTGGATCCTCAAATATAGATCCCACATTGTTTTCGAAATGACCTGCAAATAATCCCCGTTCACTTCTATGAGTCATTGCTATAAGATTGTTAAAAATTCTGATGTAGGCAGTACATGTCTTTTCCTACAGACTGACATTCACATTCTCTTTATTTCTTCAAAAATAATTTGAGTTTATCTGCACAAAATAACAGCCATAAGTATTTTAAATGGCATTGAATTTGCACGTTAAACTTAAATTTGGTTCTTATTTGATAGCTGGACTTATTGTCAAAGGTGGCGTAGCGAAAACGCGAAAAAAATAAAATATCACAAGAACGGCTAGTTTTAGAGTAATGTGGTTAGTCTTATTCTTTTTGTTGTCAAAAATCACGTATAAAATAGGCAATTAATTGATATAATTGAGCACACGTAGTCTTTTATTTTTATATTTACCAATTTTTGCGGGCCATTTCGCAAAAACATTCCGTTCCTTTTTCCCGAATTGTACTAGAATAACCTACAAGTGATTTATATACCAAATTTTGTTAAATTTAGTCCATTAGTTTTTAGCTAGAGTGGATAAAGGCAATTTCTGCCTGCCATTTCGCAAAGAAGGCAGATTCTTTTATTACGAATCGTACTATAATCTAATGAACATCAGGGTTTCCCACAAAAAGCTTACCTACCAAATTTTATAAAATTCGGTCCATTAGTTTTTCAGTTAGAGTGGATGCAATATCCTCACAGGCACACAGAAACACACACAGATACATCCTTACACACAGACGTCTCCCTAAAAATAATTTTTTCGTGTTCTGGAAGTCCCAAAATTTGTAGATCCTTCGAAAATTCGAGTTCCGATCTTCGACCCGATTCCCATACTTTGAATATATACACACACATATATTATCTGTGTTTCTATGTATTATCTGTGTATCTAAATTCCGTACCTATGCAATTATAATAGTTGTGATTTTAAATGATCCCTAAACTTTTATTATTTCTACAACGAAACCTAATTTTAACCTATGCTGAATGCAAATATCTCAAGCGAATGTAAGGTGAGTTATATAAGAATTGCAGAATTTTTTCACACAAAATTATTTAGCTCTGGAGTCAGGAATACAAGTAATTTGAATAAAATATTCATTGATTTTGCATAGAGAATCAGACGAGTTATACTTAGATGAAGTTTTATTTATTTAAGTATAATAAATTACTGTAGTACTGTGATAATGTAAAAGATATCACCACTGAATGTATTACATTTTAGAGATTTTTAAGTGAAAGTGTTTCATAATCAATGCTTATGCATGATTGATCATTCTTGTTCTTTTTACTTTATATTTAGTGTTGTATCCGTCCTAAAACCGGTTTATTTTTGCTTAATAATGCAACTATAATGTGAAACAACGCAATTACAATATATTTGAGTTTAAATAATTAATGCCATCCATCTTGTGTCAAAATCGTGATTTTTAAAGTTCTTTTTAATTCATATTGAGTGTTGTATCCGTCTTAAAACTCTTTACTTTTGCCTACATTATGTGTATCTACATTCTGAAACAACGCAATTACAATATATTTGAGTTTAAATGGCCATCAAATTTTGATTATTTCTACAACGAAGCCTAATTTTCACTTATGCAGAATGCAAACACATACAGATGTAGGATGAATTGCATAAGAATTGCGGAATTTCTTTAACATAGAATTATTTAGCTCTTTGAGTCTGAAATATAGCTGATACGAATGAAACATTCATTAATTTTACATAGAGAACAGACAATTTTATAGCAGACTTTTACGGTGAAGTTTTAAACATAGAGTTACATTATGTTTACCTCCATGGTTTTAAGTTTTAAATAAAATAATTTATTGTAGTATGGTGATGAATGAAAGGAATGAAATAAAAGTGTATGAATGAAATATTTACAGCTTTTACATAGAGAGACAGGCGATTTATATTTCATTGACGTCATTTGAATAAAGTTCATTTTTTTCGGATGATGTTTAAAGTTTTTGTAATAGATTATTGTATTATTCTGATAATTTAAAAAATATTACCACTGAATGTATTGCAATTTAGATATGGGTAAACCAGGCGAGTTATATTTCAATGACGTCATTTGAATAAAGATCATTTTTTTCGATGAAGTTTAAAGTTTTTAAATATAATAAATTAATGTAGTATAGTGATAATTTTAAAAGTATTACCGCTGAATGTATCGCATTTTATAGATGTTTAAATAAAATTGCATTGCATGAAATTTTAGTATGTTGTTCAGACGGTCTGTGGGACCTATGGGAATATAAATAAATCATATCACCCAATTAGTTTTTTATTGAACGCGGATTGAAGAAATGAAATACATTGAACCCTATGGGACCTAATTTTTCAACCATTTTTAAAGCAAATTTAAAATTCACAATTTGTTTCGAAATTTTTAAGAAATATTAATATTATCCCATAAAATATATATATAAAATTTCAGTAAAATATGTTAAGTAGTTTTTTAATTAAAAAATATGTAATATAGGGAAAAAACAAATTCAATTAAATTCTGACTTTTGGGATATCCTCCAGAATGGAAAAAGAGATATATTATATAATAAATATCTTTCCAAGAGTTTAATCATTTTGTATATGAGAGAGGCTTAACATCTTAAAATAAATTTGGTAGATAACAACTTTTCAATTTTTTTTTTAATTTTATATAACTCTTCATGATATAATTATTTGATGGAATTTTTTATGCACTTTCCTACGTCCTAGAGAGTGAAAATTTGGTACACAGCTTAAATTTGTTGAACATTTTATTCTGTAAAAATTTGGTGGATCTCTAAATATAGATCATACATTTTTTTCGAAATGAACTGCAAATAACCCCTGTTCACATTACTAAATCATTGTTGTAATATTGTTAAAAATTGTGATGTGGGCAGCACATGTCTTTCCCTGCAGACTCATATTCACGTTCTCTTTATTTCTTCAATAATAATTTGAGTTTATCTGCACAAAATAACAGTCCTAAGTATTTTAAATGACTTTGAATTTGCACGTTAAACTTAAATTTGATTCTCATTTGATAGCTGGACTTATTGTCAAAGGTGGCATAGCGAAAACGCAAAAAAACTGGAATATCTCAAGAACGGTTAGTCCCAGAGTAATGGGGTTAGTCTTATTCTTTCTGTTGTCAAGAATCACGTATAAAATAGGAATTTAATTGATATAATTGAGCACACGTAGTCTTAATTTTATATTTAACAATTTTTGCGGGCCATTTCGCAAAAACAGCCAGTTACTTTTTCCCGAATCGTACTAGAATAACCTACAAATGATTTATATACCAAATTTTGTTAAATTTGGTATATACATCACTTGTAGGTTACTGAAATATTATACACCAAATTTTGTTAAATTTGTTCCATTAGTTTTTAGCTAGAGTGGATAAAGGCAATTTCTGCCGGCCATTTCGCAAAGAAGGCAGATTCTTTAATTGCGAATCGTAGTATAATCTAATGAACATTAGGATTTCCCAGAAAGAACATACCTACCAAATTTTATGAAAATCGGTCCATTAGTTTTTCAATTAGAGTGGATGTAATATCCTTACAGACACACAGAAATATACACAGATACACCCTTACACACACAGACGTCTTCCTAAAAATAGTTTTTTCGTATTCTAGAAGTCCCAAAACGTGTAGATCCTTCGAAAATTCGAGTTCCGATCTTCGGCACGATTCCAATACTTTGAATACACACACACACACACACACATATATTATCTGTGTATCTGTGTATTATCTGTGTATCTAAATTCCGTGCCAATGCAATTACAATAGTTGTGATTTTAAATGATCCCTAAACTTTTATTATTTCTTCAACGAATTCTAATTTAACTTATGCAGAATGCAAATATCTCAAGCGATTGTAGGGTGAGTTACATAAGAATGGTTTATTTTTTTTCACACAAAATTATTTAGCTCTGGAATCTGGAATTCAAGTTATATGAATGAAATATTCCTTGAGTTTGCATAGAGCATCAGATGATTTACATTTCGATAAAATTTTAAATATTTAAGTATAATAAATTACTGTAGTACTGTGATAATATAAAAGATATCACCACTGAATGTATCACATTTTAGAAATTTTTAAATGAAATTGCAATTCAGTTGGAAAGTGTTTCATAATCATTGCTTATGCATGATTGATCTTTCTTGTTAACAATTTACAGCATAGTTCAAAAGTGTTTATGACTTTGTTCATTCTGCCTGTTTGTCTGTCCGTTCGCACGATAACTGCCGTAAAAATGACTTTATCAAAATGAAACTTTATTATGTTGTTGAGACTGTCAGTGGGACATATGGGAACGTAAATGTATAATATCACCCAATTAGTTTTGTATTGAACCTGGGTTGAAAAGTTGAAATACATTGAACTCTATGGGACCTAAGTTTTCAAACATTTTTGAAGCGAATTTAAAATTCTCAAATTGCTTCCAAAGTTTTAGGAATATTCAAATTATCCCATAAAATATATAAATAAACATTCAGCAAAATATGTTCTGTAGTTTTTAAAATAAAAATAAAAATAATAATTGCACCCATATTATATGAAAAGACCACGTGACCCGCTTCAAAATAAAATATGGAATCCATCTTGTGTCAAAATCGTGATTTTTAAAGTCCTTTTTAATTTATATTTAGTGTTGCATCCATCCTAAAATCACCCTATTTTTTATTTTTTTTCTGTGCTTCTATATACTGCGCCAACGCAATTGCAATATTTTGGAGTTTAATTGATCATTAAATTTTGATCATTTCCATAATGAAGCCTAACTGTCATGCATGGAGGATGTAAACGCATCAAGCTGTAAGATGAGTTGTATAACAATTGCTAAATTTCTTTAACGCACAATTATTTTGCTCTGGAGTCTGCAATATAGCTGAATGAATGAAACATTCATTGATTTTACATAAAGAAGCAGACGATTCCATATTATTGCTTTTTAGACGAAGTTTTAAGCATGGAGTTAGAAAGTAATTTTACCTCAATGGTTTTACGTTTCTAAGAAAAATAAATTATTGTAGTATTGTGATAATTTTAAAAATATCGCAGCTGAATGAAAGGAATGGAAAAAAGTTTATGAATAAAATATTCACTGCTTTTATGTAGAGATCCAGACGATTTAAATTTCGATGATGTTATTTGAATAAATTTCATTTATGATGAGGTTTTCAAATATAATAAACTATTGTAGTATTGTGATAATTTTAAAAATATCGCAGCTGAATGTATCGCATTTTAGAGATGTTTAAATAAAATTGCATTTCAGTTGGAAAGTGTTTCACAATCAATGCTCTATGACTGATTGATCTTTCTTGTTTTGTTTTCAGAAAACAAATTATATTTTTATAGAGTTTGTTATGCATTTATGAGCTAAATAAATAATAACTTTTCTTAATTCATATATTTTACCCCACTGCTATCAGTACAAACTTTAATAAGTTTTTCTATTTTAACATCATAGAAGCCTAGCTGACTTATGTGCGTGTATTGACTTATGTGCGTGTACTGACTTATGTGCGTGTACTGACTTATGTGTGTGTACTGACTTAGCTGACTTATGTGCGTGTATTTCCCCAATAAAGATCACACATTTCTTAAATCAAATATTTATAAAAAAAAAAGTTAGAATTTTTGACTTATGTGCTTTTTCCTGCCACATCTAGCTTTGTTCAACAGCAAATCGTAAATCTCTCCTAAGAATTTTGTGCCTGCGGTGTTATTACATTCTCCAATAAGCTGAGTCTACTCTTAAACGAATAATCTCTATGAGCTACAATATTATTCTGAGACATCAACATGCTGACGGACAGTGAGATTATTGCACGCGTTAGCAGAATTTCCGAAAGGATGATTTCTGTCTCTTTTCCGTTTCTCCCGGCTGTCACAAAAATCCTCTCGACAAAGAGAAGTCTTTGGGAAGCGGAGCCAATAACGCAGTTGCTTGGAACAAGAGGAAGTCATGTGTTACTTGCAGATCTTCCCTATTGAAATGCATGTCACACAGAACAGGAATGGGAGTAACACGATTAAATTGCAACTATGTTGGAACTGCATAAAATAGTATCGTTTTTAATCAAAGGTGATACTATTTGAGAAGTTACAGCAGAATTAAATCGACTAAATTATGCGATACGTTAAGAGAGTGTTTATGCAGTTAATATCAAACTCCATTATAGTCTAGGTTATTTAAAATATAATCTCTATAGGCAAAATAAAATATTTTAATAGAGTTGATCATTTCAAAACTATAAAATATCAAAATACGATAGTATTTACTTTATAACCTTAGACTGATCTGCCCATTTAAAATCGTTCATTGCCTCGGGAATCAAAAGAATTTTTCTTTGTGAATTAAATCTTGAAATCATTGTATAAACTTTCGATATAATACAATTTATAATAAAATTATTTATTCGGTAGCACGAAAAAGTGTTCAATAAAGCGCGTCTTTTAATACAATCTTAAATAAATAATTTTATTCTAAATTGTTTTATATTTAAATTGCAAATTTTAGACGTTCTACCTTATTGTAATTATCACTGAGTAAATCTTGCATTGGCTACGATTCACGACTAAAATAAGCTATTTAAAAATAACTAAATTATATTCTACAAAGACGCTGATAAACTGCCAAAATCTATACTAAAATATAATTTACAAGAAGTTAACATAAAATAATGCTATAAGAAATGTAAACTATGGGTTTAAAATGTATAATTGATAATTCTATCATTTTGATATGAAAAACGCATATTAGGGTATCCGGCTAAAATAGGAGCGTTACATAGAATGTAAACACTTTAGATGCTTATATCTCCGAACTCCATAGATAAAAATGCAAACAATTTATACTTGTTTTGTCAGTATAAATTAATAAAACAAGAGTTTGTCAGTATAAATGGACGACCAAAGTGTTTACAAAAAATGAAAACGCTTTAGACCCTTATATCTCCAAATTTAATCGATAAAAATGTAAACGATTTATACTTGGTTCATCAGAAATAGAGTACCATTTATGTATATATAAAAAAATTAATATTTTAATAATTGAAGTATTTTAAAAAAATATAAAAATTTTGTAAGGATGAGTTTTTGAGCCACATTTATTCGGAATTTCTTCCAAGTATAAAATATAGATATAAAGAGTAATCGACAACAATATTCAATAGGATTCCAGTTTCTAGATCAATATCTTTATAGCGTTCTGATTGTTTTTGCCTACTCGTCTAGTCAAGTTAAAAAAAATTCTAAATTTTAAAGTGTGAAATGCACTGTAAAACATTTGCAAGCATGTTACTGAAAGTTGCAAGGGAATCAGATGTCCATAATGGGGAGTCATGTTCCTAATAGATTAGATAATATATATATATATATATATATATATATATATATATATATATATATATATACAAAAATAATGCTTCGACAGTTGGGTATTTTAGAAATGAAGCTGGAATTTTCATGAAAGCCTGTCATTGAGGTTTTTTTTTTTACCAGTTTACCTGAATGATCAACAAAGTATCTGATAAAATGAGCAAAAGTTGCAAAATGTTTTACAGTGGGTAATATTTCTAAATCGAAAAGTGCTAATTGTGGGCAAAAATCCATATTCCTTTAGAAGTCCTATAAGGATATAAGTTGCTTTTATATCCGGCTTCTTTGATTTGGAAATATAGTAGTTATAAATTGCATTAGATCCTGTAATATCCTGTAACCTACGCGCGGTCCAATTTATATAAACTTAATATTCGTTCGTGTGTTATAAATATTAAAAATCATTTCAATTATGTATCCTACTTCAGTTACAATAGCCCCATATTAACTGTTGTCAACGATACAAATGAGAGTGAAGACAACGATTAAACATAAAGAACTTTATTGGAGATTTTTTTATTTGCTTTCGTTATTCACGCAAAACTATTTCGACTCCATTGGCCTAGAACTACTGCCGATTTTTAAGGAGATTTAACCATTGTATCAATATCTATATACATTATGTTGTTCATTTGTATGAGTTCTTTTTCTATGGCAACAGCCCAACATTAGTAGTCTACTAGCATTTGCCTTTCCCTTAACCGTTTGCTTACGGGTGGGACAGCGTCCATCCCAAACGAAGAACCTCTTAAAAAGGCAGGTATTTGACGTCCATGGACGCCGATGCCTGCAAAGGGGGATAAAACTGTTTGGGATAGGGTATGTCAAATACCTGTCTTTTTAGGAGGTTCTTCGTTTGGGGTGGACGTTGTCACGTCCGTAAGCAAAATGTTAATGCTATATCACCTTGATCCTGGTCTGCCGATGGACAAGTTCCGGCACTTGCTTATTTACCGAACTTTATTCGATGATAATACATAATATGAAGTTTTAGACCCACTTAATTGATTGCGATGTCACTTATCCGTTCCTTAGATTCTTCACGTCTTACGGATCTGAAGATGCTGGTCGTTTCCAATCGAAAAGAACTTTCTGTTCGGAATCGTTTTCTTTTTTTAGCACTTTCATGAAAGGATCTCTGAACAGGTCGTGAATGGATGGACCAACAAAGAGACCCCTGTATTTTCTCTCGCAGCGCACTTACTTTTACACCTCTACAACATAACAAACAACGACTCCGTTCTGATGAGTAGCTTCGAAGAGGTTATCATTTTATGTGCCAAAGATAGCATTGCGTTTATCTTCCGATAAATAGGAGGTTTCTTTATTAGATTAATTATTACATATATTAAAAATTTTTCTCATAGACAGTTTGTAAAGAGCCTTGCTGCCCCAACCTAGATTCGAACCCGCGATCTCCTAAATGGCTAGTCGAAGCTCTACCGTTGAGCTACTGGAACGAAATTACAAACTCTTATCTTCGAAATGGACTCTGCATTATCCACCCTGTAATATCAGATTGACAAGAAACTGACAATCTGATTGACCACCTCCTGCCATTTTTACCTCAGGTTAACCTCCTAATACTACTATTTTTACCCATGTTAGTACCCTGCGTGGTCGTTATATTCTCAATTTGAAATAGGCGCTCCATCTTCTAGAGTCCACGGAATCCGTACTAGTTGTACTAGGATGACTTTCAGACTTTCCACATCTTTCCACTAACCTACAGTGTTAATTTGTTCTGTCGCCATTGTAAAGAGCCTTGCTTCCCCAACCGTCAATCGAACCCTGGATCTCCGAACTGGCCAGCCGACGCTCTACCGTTAAGGCACCGACACTCTACCACTGGGACGGAATTACAAGCTTTTATCAAAGTGGAATTTGCAAGTTGTGAGTATTTAGGGGCAGTAGTTTACTGATAAAGAGATCCACGGGTACTTAAAAATTTAACCGAAACGAGTTTCTAAAGATATTTACACATTTTTCTCACTCAATATATTTAAATTGTGATTTTTCAAAACTTTATAGTTATTTTTATATATACTATTTATACAAAAAGCATATTCTGATTTAAAAATAAGCAACTCGTCAAGAAAGTAAAATCTGTTTTCTTCATCAAGATATAACAAAGTAGCAAAGTTACAAAACTATGTATATTAGAACTTTATTATTTTATTAGAGTATGCATGTATATTAGAACTTTATTGAACTTTTATGGATCATTCAATTCAAATTTTCTGTGAAAATATGCAATACTTTTAGACGATTATCTGCGTTTGCTTTAGTAAAACAAACAGCTTAACAAAAGTCCTTAATCTAGAATTGCACGTAATCTCAAGCTACCATTAAATCAGTTCTTTTCCAGCTATGCCTCTTCCTGGTTCTTTTCCAACTAAGCCTAGTTTTCTTTCAACTAACCTTAAAGTACCTCACACCTTCCTCTTTCCAACTGGATGCATCTCGTGCTTCAATACAAATCACAGAGTTCTTCCATCATCTTTTTAAATCACACAAGAAACTGGACTACAAAGAAAGAAGTATTCTGTTTCAACTTTGTAAAGGTAGCGGAATGAACACGCAGGAATCTTTTGATAAAATCAACAAGTTTATTCTTGAAACTGTAGAAAATCATAAAATAAACACCCATTAACGTAATTTACAAATAATAAATCATAATGTACATGGTCCACCTTTTCTTCCATCGACTGAAGCCACACACACCACGTTCCAACTCCTGCATCATACTTTGCATTTTAAGAACCTGGTTGCCAGCTCTGCTCGTCTGTTCTTTAGCAGCATATCAGCAATCTGCGCGGCTGTTATTTAAATTTAGACTCTTCCTTCCCCGGGGGAGATACTACTTGAAAAACAAGAAATCGAGAATATAAATTGTTAATCCTTACAACTTATCCGAATAAATGAACCAAATATTATTTTTTAAAAAACACTTAAATGCAATAGCCCTATGGCTGGTTGATGTTAGAATAGCATCGTTTAAATACATAATAGTACAAACTGAGGGCATCCGTTGGTTTTGGAGGCAGAAATGCTCTCCTTTTTCAAGACAAAAAGATAACGTAGCTATACAAGCAGAAGCAGTTGTCTTCTATCTACAAGAAGTAGTCGTCTTGATTATGTATGCTCTCTATAATGTCTAAATTAAGTCTTGTTGTTATTGGTCTACCTAAAATACCTCTTAATTATCGCATTAAAAACACATGAATTAAGTAAAAAGTGCCTTTTAATTTCCGAACATTCTTACTACATTAATCATGTTTTTGATTTTTTTTTTTAGTATACTATAGAATCATGTTTTTACCTAACTCCATTTAATGGGCGTTTTCGAAAGCTTTTCTATTTTATTAATTCGAACCTCATTATTAACAATAATTTCCCTATTTATTAACAATGATATCGTTTTCGCCTAGAGATATCTTATTGTAAATTGTTCACCCATTTACTGCAGAGGATTTAACTGTGCTTGTTTGTGTAGTAGGTAATTTATGAGTTAGCTCATACAATTTCTGAAACCGTTTGTTGTCTTCATACTCTATCATAATCTATCTAATTGCGTTACATTTATATTCTCTGGTATTTTCTGCAGTAGTTTGAACGTTTGTTTACCGTATTTAATTAGCTTAGAAGTTATTATCTACATATTTTTCACGATCGTTTATAATCTGATATTTTTACGACTGGTTGGTTCTAATGAATCTGTTGAAGTGAGTAGAAGAAATGATTGCATACAGTTCACAAAACAGTTTGATTCTTATATAAATATATATATATATATACATATATATATATCTATATATATATATTTATATTTATATATATTTATATATATTTATATATATATATGTATATATTTATATTTATATATATTTATATATATTTATATATATATATATATATATATATATATATATATATATATATTTGAAATGTAATAATAAGAATTATGTAAAAATAAAAAAATAAAATAAAAATACAATTCAAGTAATATTAACATCACCATAGAAGCAAATTCACGGCCATAATGCCGATAAGAGAAAGAACAGAACCTTCCCAAATTCCATGATTAATCAGAATTAAATTCCTCTTCAGGTCTGAGTATTTAATTCTAATTAACCCAGACAAATGCCTGTTTCAGATTAAGCAATAGTACATTACTATAAATGCTTAAACTCAGACTACAGGCATCAAAAAATGAAAAAATGAAAAAGGATACATTAAGAAAATTGTATTACCATGCGGCAATATATATATATATATATATATATATATATATATATATATATATATATATATATATATATATATATATATAGCTATATATATATATATATATATATATATATATATATATATTTATTTATATATATATATATATATATATTTATATTTATATATATATATATATATATATATATATATATATATTTATATTTATATATATATATATATATATATATATATATATATATATATATATATATATATAAAATTTTAAATTCTTAGTAATTTATTCACTAGTACCTTTTACAGTATTTTGATAGAATGTCTTTTAAATGCGTCACTTAAGATAAATGATTCAAGTTAGGAGCCTTTTGTTTCCTTCTTCTTTGATATAGTGTCAGTATTTCGTAGTATTCAAAAGTAAAGTGAAAAAAGAAAGAATAGTTAAATTCCATAAAAAAATGGCAAAACACCAAGGAGGAAAGAATTCTGATATTAAATATTTTGAGCCGTTAGCAACCATTCACCTCTTCAGTCATGTATGTTATTTTCTCAGTACTCATGATTGTAGCTCGTGCTTCTTCTGAGTTCTGATGAAGAACGCTGTTTTATGCCATTAAAATCGGCTTATATTATTAGTTTGTTTATAGTGTTTTATGAGAAAAGTTATAACTATTCTATTCAACCTAAATTGTTTCAAATTTAAGTGTAACTGGAGATTGTATATAATTGTGGATTTACGTTTATTATATCAAGATTATAAAAGAATATGGAATTCGTTTCACAGAAAGGTGAATATTTACAAAAACGTTTGTGGTTTCATAACAAGAACTCACAACATATTATAAATATCCAAATTTATGAGTCCAAGGAAAACTTACAGAACCCTCTGAAAAATTAGTTAACAAAGTATTTATGAAACGCTGTCATTTATTATAAAGTAACATAACAGTATTTTACGAATGGGCTTGTTTATCTGTCTGTTTGACCCAAGTTTCAATTTAGCAGATTGACAGTTCCTCTTCCTGTTCCGAGCAAATGCGTTATTGGATATACTTTCTGATAATTCCTTGTTACCACGGATAGTTGGTGACAACCGGAATGAATGCAAGAGATAGGATTCAGTCATTTAGATATTCTGCTATCCCACGAGATAACCTCGGTGTTCTTCATCGAGATGATGGGTCGGCAAATATAGTCTAGCTGATTGTAAGTGCCATTGTTTATGAGAGAATACTAAACCTCTCGCGTAAATGATATTTCCTGGGAAAGGCACCACTTGGTATGAATTATGGGACTGGTGTGTCATTGGGGATTTTTGTACAACTGTAAAGTAGAATTTAAGTATTACGTCAGAATTTAAAATTTATAGTTGCAAATAATGGTTGCATTGTGTTAATTTTACAATTTCCGGTCAAATGCAAACAGCTTGCTAATGCATTTTTTTTTAAAGAGTCCAAGGTGAGATCTAGCGAAAAACTAGCAAGGATGATTGCGAAATATGTCACATGAAAAAAGAGCCGCAAGAACCTCTAATAAGGTGAGCTGAAAACACTTTAAATCGGATGTACAAGTCTGGATAACTAGGTTCTAGTGTATGGCTAACAGCACCGATTTACTCCTCTAGGTGGAAAGACCTCACGAAATTTTCTAGGTGAGATGAGTCTTACTATCTAACTCAGTGGTTGGTAAAACGACTTTATTATTGTAGTGATCTACACCTACATTATGACAACTGTAGTTAATTACAATTACAACTACTTTTTTTTAAAAATTAGTGACTACAAACTACTTTTAAAATGGAGTCACTACATAACTATGTTTATAAGACGAATTTTTCCACAGCTTCAATTTTCACAAAAATTTGAGGATATGGGTATACTGTAGTAATTCAACATACTTATTCTGAAGGAAGGAGCATTAAACTTTATGACTTAAGTCGCTTTTCCACGCATAAAAATGTCCCGTTTCAGGCAACCAACCCATCAGGGGCGGTATTGACCATTTCTTAGCATAAAAAGTGCTCCAACTTTAAACAGCTATAAGTCTGTCAATTTTGGTCATAAGAAGATTTTTTATTTATTTTTTTTTGCATAAAATTGTATGTGGGTGGTTTTCCGAAATAAAATTGGTAGGACCGGGGGACTGTATAAAAATTTATATTTCGTATTTCTTTCAGAAATGCATATATTGATTTAAACTGTGTCTAAGATAATAGATTTTAAAATTTAAACATTATTGCAATTGGAAATGTATCTCTGTGACTAACGGTTGAGGAAATTGCCATGGGCACCGATAGCACTGGACACCCTGTATATGAATATATATATTTATAATTGAAGAATTTTTATTTTACTTGTATTGTATATACCTGAGACTGAGATATTATGTATAGCAAAAGTGAAAGGAAGGTGGACTGAAATGTAAATGTGACATCAAAGATACTATACGACAAGCCGTTGAATATTAAAACAACAGGATAAGTAAACATTATAAATAAAACAGGTACTAAATTGGTATAAAATACCCCTTTTTCCCTGTTCCTTATATAAGTTAAGGAATGGAATAAGAATTACATGTGGAAATGATGGGTGAAAAATTTTTTTGTAACTACACATTAAGATGAAAGTATTTTTATATAAATCATATATGTAATGCAGGTTCTTAAGGTACTAATCCCCTTGTTCCCTGATAAACATACATGGTGTAAATGCAAGAAATGTGTGTAATCGTACACAATAAAGGAAAATGCCTGTAAAGGGAGATTAACAAATTATACTTATAATGTAATAGTACTATTAATGTTTCTGAGCTCCAAATATAGCAGATAATTTTATATCAAAATAAATTAATCTTCCTAAAACATACACAATTATAGTCGGATGCTTTGGACCCTCTAAAGCCCTTAGATAATTTATATAAACAAAGTAGCTAAAGTGAACTGAACACAACCGTTCGGTAGAAACACATAGCGTTATTACTTATTAATTGTTTTGTTCATCTGATTGTATGTATGTGTGACAGAAATCTCGATATTGCCGATTGGTAATCGCGAAATCTCTCCTTCCCGTTCCGAGAGAGTGCTGTCAGTTCCACTTTCATAGTACTTCTCGTTGCCGGCGAAGCTTGGTGACATCAGGAGAAACGGAAAGAGACCTCTTTAGGTGCTCTAACTCGACTCACTTGTTTCTATGCTTGCTACTTTGCATTTATATTGAGTCCTTTGATCAGAAAACGATGACCTAATAAATAGGAAATATTGACTTGATAAATAGGGCTCACAGCGTCCATGAAACAATTACACATCCACCTTATTTTGATATATGTGCTTGAAAGAAATATAAACTTTTATATTACAGAAGCATTATCTGCAAAAATAAATTCAGGTAATAAATGTCTTCCATGGTTTATTTCTCACAGGCTTACTCAACGCTGAGTTTTGTGGGAGTTTATTGAACGCATTAGACACTTTTGAAAATCGCAGGTTTGAGATAAATTTAAATGGAAACTTTCACCATGGTTTATTTCACACAGACTTACTCAACAACGAAAAGTATTACGAAATCACAAAAAAGATCAATCATGCATAAAGTATTGATTAGGAAGCACTTTCCAACTTTAATTGCATTTAAACATCTCTAAAATGCAATACATTCAGCGGTAATATATCAGAATAGGTCCTATATGTTCCGGTGTAAATTTTATCATAGTTTTGCATAGTAAATTTCGAGCAACGGCGGGTAATCGCTGCTAGTATTAATGTAAACTGCAATAAGCTATGTAATCCAATTCACATTTTTACCCAATTCACTTTTTTACACTCAACTTTAAATTCATAATTATTAATATTAATAGCAACCGCAATAAACAATGTAATCCATATATAATATATGTGAATAATTCATTCATTAATTTGGCATCTTTTTCGTTAATTCGGCGTCACTTTTTGCAATTATGTCGATATTTTCGTTAATCCGGGGATGAAATATTACAAAGTTGGCAATATTTTCTTAAATGAGTCCCCAAGTTCGATCATGGTAAACATTGCAGTGAAACAAGGAGAAGAACTTTTCTTTTATTTAAATGGCTATTGGTGAATTGTTAGAAGTAAAAATCTATATATACTAATTGCAAAGTGTCCGTCTGTCGGTCTGTCTTTCTGTCTGTTTACCTGTCACGCTTTTTAGGCACTTCCCGAATAGATAGACTTGCAATTTGGTACACGGCTCGACCATTAGATAAACCCCCCTGGAAAAATCGAATGTTTCGAAAACGTTCTCTAGAGGGGTTGTTCCACACCAAAACGTTCGAAAAGTGAAATGATAGGAAAGCATATTTTGCCATAAGATAGAGACTTTAAATTTGGTGCATGAGTAAATCGTTCGAAAGAAAGAAATTATGCAATTTCAGATTTCCAATATTTCCTACTTAAGTGGTTGTTGCACACCAAAATATTCGATTTACCGAATAAATGAGAAACAGCTCCTTTGAAATTTGATACAGGCTTGAAATTAGGTATATGGACAAATCATTTGATGAAAATACCCAAGGCGAATATAGTTTTACAAAAACGTTCGTTTAAGGGGGTACTCCAGAGGAAAACGTTCGAAAGGTGAATTGATTAGAAAACATACTTCGGGTTGAGATAGAGATTTGAAATTTGGTGTACGGGGAGATAGTTTGGAAGGAAGAAAGTATACAATTTTAGTTTTCCAATATTTTCTACTTTAGGGGTTGTCGCACACAAAAATGTTCGATTTTCGGAATGAAGTAGAAATAGCCGTTTTAGAAAGTGATAGAGGCTTGATACTTAGTATAAGGGCGAGTCATTTAATAGAAAATCCAAGAAGAATGGAGTTTTTCAAAAATGTATATTTAAGGAGGGTGAGTACCACAGAAAAACATTTGGAAGGTGAAATGATAGAAAAAGCATACTTCGCGATGAGATAAGAGACTTCAAATTTGGTATACGCGTAGATAGTGAGAAAGGAAGAAAGTGTGCAATTTCAGTTTTCGAAGCTATTCTAGGGGGTGCCGCACACTAAAATTTTCGATCTGACGAATAAATAAAAAACGTCTCCTTTACAATGTGATAGAGGCTTGAAATTTAGTATATGGGGTAATCATTCGATTAAAAAAAACCTAAGATCATTACGGTATTTCAAAAATGATCATTTAAGGGGGGTGCAAGACAGAAAAACTTTCGAAATATGAAGTGATAGAAAAACATGCTTCACGATAGGATAGAGACATCAAATTTGGTATACTGGTAGATAGTTTCAAAGAAAGAAAGTGTGCAATTTCAGATATCCAATATTTACTATTTGAGGGGGTGCGAACAGCAATATGTTCGATTTTCGGTATAAATGAGACACGCTTCCTTTTAAATGTGATAGAGGCTTGATATTTGGTATATAGACCAATCATCTGTTAAGAAACCCTAATCGAACAGAGATTTTCAAAAATGTTTATTTATGGGTGTGCTCCACAGAAAAACGTTCGAAAAGGGAGATGATAAAACAGTGTGCTTCGGGATGAGATAGAAACTTTAATTTGGTGTGTGAACACGGGATCGTGATCACCATTCATGTAACACAACTCATAAAGGTGGAGGACCACGCAGTACACTGGGGTAACGTTACAAACCTTGAAATCATAAAAGATGCAAACACCGTGATTATTCTTGTGGCCGTTAAGATTCTTGAAGAAAAGTTAATTATCTCAATAGTAGAAGCACCCAAAATACCACAGGTTCTCTTCCCTGATGTTGAGCGAAATTACTCAACAATGACCGGATATCTTTAAAATGTAATGGCATATGACACAATTAGTAAATGCATTTGAAGAGTGAACAAATTCTTTAATTTCTGACATAACGTTAATATGGTTTTACTAAACTGAAATCCCGAATCAGACAGATCATGGAACTTTAGCAACATCAATTTTAAACACATACTGTATAATCACACATGGTATAAAAATCACTACTTACGATCGAAGATTGATTATCTTAACTAAAAACACTTCAGAACTTTCTCATACACTATTTTGAACAATCTTCGTAAATATATCTTTAATTTTAGAAATTATATTTTATCACAATTAGGACTGGAGTAATTAAATCATTATAACAAATTTAGAACATTTAAGTAATAAAACATTTCAATTAATTCAAAGGGCAGTAAAGCCGCCAGTTTCGTTTCTATATCATAGAAATTATATCCAGTCCATTTTTATTCCTTTTTAAAATTAGAGATTTTTACTTACAATAGTTACTTTACTTACAAAAGTACCTTTCTTTATAATGCTTATTTTCCTTTGATCAGGAGTTGGGATCAGATTGAATTTAGAAATGTTAGTGTTTAAAAGGTATAGACCTGACCAACGCAGGTCCGACATTGTCCGTTCCTTTGTCCCAACTGACTCAAAAAGTAGCGTCACTTTACAGCTACTTCAGAAGCTCTGGCATCACACAACATATATACATATACCAAGCGCTTGCATTACTAGCGCGCTGAAAGAGAGCAATAATGAACAAATAAAATTAAAACAGATGTACTTCCAACGGCTTTTTTCCAAGGCGGAAGTTCAACAAAAAAGAACATATAAATGCAGAAAAGCTGCGGTTTCATTCAGAGCCAGAATTTTACACTTACATTTGGCTCAAAAAAGGCATTTAAAATAGAAAATATGAACTTGCACAAATCGCGACACCACAATATCTTCCCCCTCCGGCCAAAAAATTTTTGTACCCGCAGGGAAGAAAATTTTTCACCAAGAGAATCCGGTAGGAGCATCGTCTCCAGCAGGGCGAATCGCTGAAACAGCAGCTGCCGCAGGCAATTTTGCAAAAAAAAAAAAAATTAGCAGGGTGAGCAATGTACGTCTACATCACTACCACACTCAAAGAGCCCAGAGACTTGATCAGGGTCCAGGTCGTCCAAAAGTGCAACATCCAAAAGTGGCCAAAAAGAGGACACAATGCTGTCCAGACTACTAAAAGATCCTTCCAAGGAGAAAAAAAAACAAAGTTAAAATATATTCAAAATTACACTCAAATTTTCACATAATACACTAATATCAAACTTATCAATTTTTCTTGAAAATTTCTGACATTCACTCAATACACATAGAAAATAAGCAAAAGTTCCTGCTGTGTAACTGTACAACATGCTCTTCGAAAGTGTAAAAATCAGCGGGGAACAAGATGGGCTGCCAAATTCACAAAAAATGGGAGTGTAGAAAATAAAATAATAACCCACGAGCAGAGCTTCCGGTGCACCAAGACGAAACAATACAGACAAGGTTCAGATCATCAAGTCAAATCATCAAAGATGAGGGGATGAGGAACCCAACTCCGAGGCGATGAGTCCTCCATCACGGCATCACTCCTCCATCACACAGGATTTCCAGAAGTGCGCTTCCCGCCTACGTTCTGGAAGACAACGGCGAGATCTGTCCAACTCGACCAGGGGTAGCAAATAGCCGGGAGTTTTAACTTGCTTCTTCCACATCCTTCTCCAAACACTGGGTGTATTTGTTTGTGTAGACCACCTACAGATCACTCAAAAGAAGAAAAAACATTTGCAACATTGAACTCAAAGTACAACGTTGACTAACTAAACTACTGCACTCTTTGTACCAGTTGGGAAGTGAACTTGTAAATGTGAAAAGAACTGCAGATCAAAATAAAAAATATATGTGTAAGCAGGAACACAAAAACATATGAAATCAATTTGTCAAAAATATAAGTTCTGAAAGATTGTCAAATCATGTAAATTCACAAAAGTTTGTCACATCAAGTAAATTGTCACACATGTCGAAATCGGGTTTTAAAAAAATGTAACATTTGAAATTAATATCTTACACCACCGCAGAACATTATTCATTTGTAATTATTATATAATATTATATAATCATTATTATATCAACCTCAGGAGCAGGTGAGCTTGATCACAACACAGTCACATTAAATCAGAAATGTCTTTCGAAGAAATCTCAGAGAAAAAAATTACCTGTAAATCCTTTAAAATTCAAAATTTTTAAAATCACAGTTCAAATTTTAAAGAACGTTTCTAATTCCAGTTTCAACAGTTCCAAAATAATCAAAAGCTTTTAGTAAAACTGTGAGTTTCAGTCGACAATCGAATTTCATAAGATTAAAATTGTATACAAATTCAAAAGGTAAGAATTAGAAAAAATTTTGCATTTTCACAGATGAAGCATGTTTCACAGATTAAATCAACTTCCATCACAATTGATCAGAAATGTGTGTAATAAGAATATTTCAATAAACAATAATTAATTCCAATAAAAATAATCAATATTTTCAGAAAATTTTTGCACAACAATTTTCAAAACATTTTCTTCCATGTTACAAAATTCGGATGTTTACGAAGTTTGTTTCAAGATACAGTAATAAGTGATTATGCAGTTTGTTAAATTTAAAATTTTGAAACTTAAGCTTAATTGATTGTTGTGTATAAATTCCGCCAGTTTCGTTTCTATATCATAGAACTTATATCCAGTCCATTTTTATTCCTTTTTAAAATTACTTGAGATTTTTACTTACAATAAGTACTTTACATTCAAAAGTACCTATCTTTATAATGCTTACTTTCCTTTGATCAGGAATTGGGATCAAATTGAATTTAGAAATTTTACTGTTAGAAAGGTATAGACCTGACCAACGCAGGTCCGACAAGGTATCAATACATTGTATACACCGATTGGAGCTGTTGGCGGCGCGATGATAGTAGAAGATGAGCAATGGTGACTCGAATCCTTTAAATTTACCTTTTTCTTTATTTAATGAGAAATTATCATGTGTCAAATCATATACATTAAGAAGTATTAGACATCGAATTTATTGACGATGATACTTGAAGTCACACTTAGATTTCCAACATTACAGAGCAATTGAGCAATATTCTTTGAATACAGCGGCGGATCCGACAGTACTTTGCGCCGGTTACACATCTCAGAATAATCAATCTGTGATGAACAAATCTCGCGACTCTTCGAAATTACATTAAAACGCGACTTAAACAATTTACTTCATTATTAATTTAATTTTAGATACATCCTTTTAAAATACATTCTGTTCTTTGCCCCGCGGGCAAGAATACGTCCGACTGCTTTGGGATTGCATCGCCAAATGAACTATTTACTAAAAACAGACATAAGCGTCTTTAATATACTTGCGCAAGTTCATGACGACAATTCAACGTGGACAATTGCTGTTTTCAAATATCTATTATTTTAAGGGGTGTTATAGACAAAAAAGTTCGAATTTTCAACTGAATGTCCAACTCTAAGTTCAAATTCATTGCACATAAACAGATACAATACCACAAAATCAGTATCTCTCTCTCTCTCGTATATATATATATATATATACAAATTGCCAAGTGTTCGCCTGTCCATCTGTAAGTCTGTTAATCTGTCTGTCCGTCTGTCACGTTAGGTACTTCCCGAATACTTGCAATTTCGTACACGGGTCGATCGTTCGATAACACCCCCTGGAAAAATCGAATTTTCCGAAAACGTTCGCTAGAGGGGGTGCTCCACACCAAAACTTTCTAAAAGTGAAATGATAGAAAAGCATGCTTTGCAATAAGATAGAGACTTCAAATTTGCTGCACGGGTGCATCGTTCGAAGGAAGAAAGTGTGGAATATCAGGAATTCAATATTTTCTACTTAAAGGAGTGTCGCACACCACACTGTTCGAATTTCCGAATAAATGAGAAAAGGCTCCTTTAAAATTCCTTTAAAATTTGATAGAGGCTTGAAATTAGGTATATGGACTAATCATTTTATGAAAACACTCAAGACGAATATAGTTTTTCAAAAACGTTCGTTTACGGAGGTGCTCTAGAGAAAAACGTTCGAAAGGTGAATTGATAAAAAACATGCTTTGTGATGAGATAGATATTTGAAATTTGGTGAACGGGTAGATAGTTTGGAAGGAAAAATGTGTACAATTTCAGTTTTCCAATATTTTCTACTTTAGGTGGTGTCGCACACAAAATTTTCTATTTTCGGAATGAAGTAGAAATACCCCTTTTAGAACAGGATAGAGGCTTGATGTTTGATATATGGGCGAATCGTTTAATAGAAATCCCAAGAAGATTGAAGTTTTTCAAAATTGTATATTTAAGGGGGGTGGGTACTCCACAGAAAACATTCGAAGGGTGAAATGATAAAAAAAGCATGCTTCACGATGAGTTAGAGACGTCAAATTTGGTATACGGGTAGATAGTTAGAAAGAAAGAAAGTGTGCAATTTCAATTTTTCAACATTTGCTATTGTAGGGGGTGCCGCACACTAAAATTTTCGATTTAACGAACAACTTAAAAACGCCTCCTTTAGAGTACGATAGAAGTTTGAAATTTAGTATATGGGCTAATCCTTTGATAAATAAAACCCTAAGATTATTACGGTTTTTTAAAAATGATCATTTAAGGGGGAACACAGAAAAACGTTCGAAATATGAAGTGATAGAAAACAGGCTCCACAGTAGGTTAGAGACTGCAAATTTGGTGTACTGGTAGATAGTTTGAAAGGAAGAAAGTGTGCAAATTTTAGATTTCCAATATTTGCTACTTTAGGGGATGTCGAACGCCAATATGTTCGATTTTCAGAATACATGAGACACGTTTCCTTTGAAATGTGATAGAGGCATGATATTTAGTATATTATCCAATCATCTGATAAAAATCCCAACACGAACAGAGTTTTTCAAAAATGTTCATTTATGGGTGTGCTCCAAAGAAAAACATTCGAAAGGGGGAGATGATAAATTATTATGTTTCGGGATGAGATAGAGACTTTAATTTGGTGTACTTGTAGAGAGTTCGAAAGGAAGACGTACGGAATTTAAATTTTCCAATATTTTCTTCTTTAAGTTGTTCTGCACACTAAAACTTTCGATTTGCCGAATAAATGTGAAACGTGAATTATTAAAAAAATGACAATATTTAGGCGGTGCTTATTGAGAGACCGTTGATTTTCAATTGGAACTCTTCTAGTAAGTACTATATTGAAATGTGTACATAAAATGTTCTTTTCGGACATATCTTTCACATAAATCAAAATTAAAGATATTTTACATATATTAACTTTCAGTGAATAAACATTTCCCCATGATATTTAAGGGGAATTACCATTATGGGAATCAAGGGGAATTGCCACTAGAGAATTACCATTATTTTTCACCATAGATAATGTTATGAAAATTTTCAATTTTCAAAGAAACATATTTTAATTACTCAAAATACACGCAATTTTATATAGTCTTAGTTTTTATCTGAAATAAATAAGAAATTTCATGACAATGTTTACATTCCTAAATCCCAACGCACCTCAATAACTCTGCAAGAAAGGTCCATGGGTGTATACATTATACATGTGTCTAGTAAAGTGACTCTGCCCGATTGAATTAAAGTAATTGCAGCGCCACTAGTGAATAGTTTTAAATTTTGGGTAATGGACTTTATAACAAAGCGAGATAAAAGATTCCTTCTTAACAAAAATGTCAATTGCAAAGTTATCGAGAAGAAATCTACATGAGGAACGCTTGAAACCAGTATATGGAAGGCAATAAATACCTCTCAGAAATTTGAGTCATCATGGACTGTAAAACTGTGACAAGTGAGCAGTGTCGCAGACATTTTGAACAGATTGTAAATTAGATTGCTTTGCATGCAAGGGAAATACGTTTTAGCGTTCCAGAATAGGAAATCGATTTGCCAATAACTTTATAATGGGAAATAAATGCCTTCTGTAGCAGTTTTAGGGCCGAATTCTACTTATTAGCCAATGATCTATAACTTTGTAATCGTCTTTTTAACACTTTACCACATAGTTGAAGAGTGTTTATGACTGTTCATTCTGTCTGTCTGTCCATTAGTCCGATAAATGCTGTAAAATGACTTTTAGTATGTTGTTCAGACGGTCTGTAGGACATACGGGAATATAAATGAATAATATCACCCAGTTAGTTTTGGATTGAACCCCGGTTGAAACCATGAAATATATTGAACTTTATGGGACCAAAATTTTCAAACATTTTTTAAGCAAATTTAACATTCACAAATTGCTTCGAAAGTTTTAGGAAATATTCAAATTATCCCATAAAATAATAAAAAAAATTCAGCAAAGTATATTCGGTAGTTTTTTAAATCAAAATTAAAATAATAATGATACTCATATTACATGAAGAGATCACGTTATCTACTTCAAAATAAAATATGCCATCCATCTTGTGTCAAAATCGTTATTTTCAAAGTTCTTTTTAATTTATATTTAGTGTTGTATCCGTCCTAAACCCGTTTTATTTTTGGTTAATTTCTGTGGATCTTCATTCTGAAACAACGCAATTACAATAAATTTGAGTTTAAATGATCAATGCCATGCATCTTGTGTCAAAATCGTGATTTTTAAACTTCTTTTTAACACTTTACAACACAGTTGAATGTGTTTATAACTTTGTTCATTCTGTCTGTCTGTCCGTTAGCACGTTAACTGCCGTTAAAATGACTTTATCAAAGTGAAATTTTAGTATGTTGTTCAGACGATCTGTGGGACCTATGGGACTATAAATGAATAATATCACCCAATTAGTTTTGGATTGAACCCGGGTTGAAAAACGAAATTCATTGAACCCTATGGGACCTAATTTCTCAAATACTTTTTAAGCGAATTTAAAATTCACAAATTGCTTCGAAAGTTTTAGGAAATATTTAAATTATCACATAAAATATATAAAAAAAAATTCGGAAAATATATTCAATATTTTTTTAAGTAAAAATTAAAATAATAATTACACCCATTATATGAAGAGATCACGTGACATTTATATGAAGAAGTCACGTGACTCACTTCAAAATGAGGCATGGAATCCATCTTGTACCAAAATCGTTATGTTTAAAGTTCTTTAATTTATATTTGGTGTTGTATCCGTACTAAAACCGCTTTATTTTTGTTTAATTTCTGTGCATCAATGTTCTGAAATAACGCAATTACAATATATTTGAGTTTAAATGATCGTTAAACTTTAATTATTTCTACAACGAAGCCTAATTTTCACTTATGGAGATTGTAAACACATCATGCTGTAAGATGAGTTGTATAAGAATTCCTGAATTTTTTATAAGCAAAATTATTTAACGCAGGAGTTTGCAATATAGTTAATATGAATGAAACAGTAATTGATTTTATATGGAGAACAAACGATTTTATATCAGACTTTTCGGTGAGGTTTTAAACACAGGCTTAAATTACTTTTACGTCCATGGTTTTAAGTTTTTAAGTACAATAAATTATTGTAGTATTGTGATGAATGAAAGGAATAGAATAAATATTTATGAATGACATTTTTACTGTTTTTTCATAGAGCCAGGCAATGTATATTTCAATGACTTCATTTGAATAAAGTTCTTTTTTTTTCGATTAAATTTTCAAATATAATAAATCATTATAGTATTGTGATATTTAAAAAATATTACTGCTGAATGTATCGCGTTTCAGAGATATTTAAATGAAATTGCATTGTAGTTGTAAAGTGTTTCATAATCAATGCTTTATGCATGATTAATCTTTCTTGTTAATTTATTTTTAGGGTTGTATGCGTCCTAAAATCGTTTTATTTTTGCTTAATTGTTGTGCATCTACATTATGAAACAATGCAATTACGATATACACATTTGAGTTTAAATGATCATCAAATGTTCATTGTTTAAATGCTCATTTTTTCGATGAAGTTTTAAATTTTCAAATATAAGAAATGATTGCATTATTGTGATACTTTTAAAAGTATTACCGCTGTATGGATCGCATTTTAGATATGTTTAAATAAAATTGCATTGCAGTTGGAAAGCGTTTCATAATCAATGCTTTATGCATGATTGATCTTTTTTGTTAAAATATTTTATTAAATTCGTTGTGACCGGGGTCTGACTGTTTCAACTTCTTGGATGGCATTTTTTTACATACGTCTTACGTCCTAAAGATTTGAAATGAAGTACATGGCTTATTCCAGTGGAATATTTTACTCTAATACAATTTGAAAATCCTCGAAAAATAGATTCGGCATTTTTTTTTTTTGCGAAATGGCCTTCTCGCATCGCGTCTATAAGTATACATTCCCCCTAGAAGGTATGGCCGTCGTTGCAAAACATAATCTCCCTGGATTGCATTCTTACCATCTGCGGACGCATGAGATTCCGCACCTCAATCCCCTAATCAGTGCTAATATTTTCTATACTACTCCCCAGCGAAATAAACATGGGGAGTTATGAATAACATATTTTAGACTCCCAAAATGAAGTTTATATGTTTACTTGTTTTATCTATCTATCATTGTTTCCAAATCGTTATTCTGAACTTTTTAAGGTATCCATGCTTTGTAATCCATTTTATTTGAGTGAGCATGGTTAATTTTTTATAGATAAAATTAACGTGTACACTCCTAGACCTTTCCTTTCAAAATTATTGGGATATTCAAGGGCTTTCACAGAAACACTGCATATAATACGCATAAATAAATATTGGTCTTCAACAGACTTCTGATTTATTGTAGCTCGATAATGGCGTCGGATAGTTGAACGGCCAACCGTCTATAATAGGAACATATATTCTACAGATGAAATAGGGTTGTTTACATGAAATTCGATTAGTCGGTTTGAATTCAGTATCGAATTTTCTTGTTCGAAGATTATCCTAGACTAAATAAACAGCCGGAAGTGTTTAGAAAATTGAATTAGATCTGAAATCCTAAACGCGAACCGAAATAAATATTTCTAGTTGATTCGAAATTTATTCTACTTAGATAGCATATTCCAGCTTGTCCAACCAAGTTCTCCATTTTGTTTCGTCATCCTTTCATCACCAAACCACGGAATTGAGGTATTTTTGAAGTATTTCACATTCTTTCAATTATTTAAGGTCAAATCTGTAAACCTGAAATAATCAGATTACATGATTACCAATATGTAATTAACTATCAAATTTCATAAGTTAGTTTTCACACTAAGAGTCATTAAACTTAACTGAAGTTTGGCTCAACTCAACTTTCTCATACAAGAATTCATTATTAAGTAGCTTATGATATACACTCTGTTGCAAATTAATATATATGCACCCATAAAAAATTGAGCTACAGCCGCTAAACAATGAAGGCAAATGATCAACTATCAGTGACAATGATATTATAGGGCTAATGTAACGCGCATGAAAACGATGCATTGTATAACGTTTGAAACGATTTATGTTCTCACTCACGGAAAATTGAGACAATATTTTCTGGTTTAATACTGCAAGTTGTATACAAAAATCCTTTTGAGACATACTCGACGGCGTACGAACAATTGTCGAATTTAGAGAGAGGCCACAGACTTAAGGAAAGCAGACGGTTCTATCACACATATCAGTCACCATTTTGTCGAAGCAATAGGATAGTTGCTCAGTATTGGCAGCAGTGGATCAGAGAAAGTACATGTCGCCATCGTAGAGGTTCAAGACGCCTCAGACAGATGACTCTCAGAGAGGATCGTGCAATCAGGAGGAAACATGTCCACACCAATGGAGAATACTATTCTCAGACGACTGGTAGAAGGTGGGATTAGGTGTCGACATCCATTCATTTTCTTTCGAGTGAAACATAGTCATCACACATGGTGTGACAGTCTGTGGAGCCACCTGGTGGACAGCCAATATTCTCTAGTTTTGCTGCAAGCTGATCTGATAGCTCGCTAGTACGTCGGTGATATTCTGCAGCGCATCGCTCTGCCTATCAAGTCAAGCCACGCAGGTTTCATTTTCCACGCAGGTTCAGGCAAGACAATTCTCGACCATACACTGCATGACTTTCTCAACAATGATTTCGAGGATTTAATACCATTCCATGGCAATCAAGGTCCCCAAACCTATTATAAATAGCGCACGCATGGAACATGCTTGGACGGCAATTGCAACATTCGTGGCAGAATCTTCCGCATCTTTCACAGAGAGACATAAGCAACTCAATTGACTCCATGCCGTACCAGATATCGATATGGCTGCCAGGGGAGGATCTACCTATTACTAAAATGCCATCATCTTGTAGCCACCCTTTTATAGTAACACGTTTAATTACCCCCAAATTCTAATCATTTACATATTTTCTCAAATTGATACATGCATACCGACATTCGCGGCTGCAGCTCAATTTCTTTTGGTGCATAATATTTTTGAAACAGAGTGTATATATATATATATATATATATATATATATATATATATATATATATATATATATATATATATATATACTTATATATATATATATATATATATATATATATGTATGTATATGTGTATATATATGTGTGTGTGTGTATGTATGTACAAGTTGATGATAGTCAAATTTTACGAGGTGGTATTACGCGCTAAACCAAGCATTTTTCGTCTTCATTCAACGGGTCGGAAATGAAATACGAAGGCGCCAGTGTGCGCTTAATAGTGAACCGATGAAGTGAGGTGAAACACAAGAATGACTTAGAAGGTATAAAATGACATTTAATAAATAATAATTAGAGTGACGGCTCAAAAAAGCGACCGCCGACATGAATGAACGTCTCACAGTGGCGATAGAGGGATAGGCGACTTCTCACGAACAGACCAGGTATGTCGCTCTCTTATGTAGCAGCGGCCGAAATTTTGGTGACACGTTCCTCTTCAGATTCAAAGGAAGTGTCATGGACGAAACTCTTGAGATATCCCCACAAAAAGAAGTCAAGTCACGACAGATGGGGCGATCTGTCTCTCACAGCTTGGAGTTGCGAACAACTGCTACAAACTCATAAGGCCGTACATTCGGTGTTGCGAAAATTTGCATAAGGGTTCTTCTTCTTCCCGAGATGAAATTTGCATATGTGGTTTTCATCTTCAAAAAGAAAATAACAATCAGAATGACATTTTTAAGTTTGCGGAGCCGCCGCTTCCCAAGGAGCAAGCGCCCTGTAACGCCTTGACGTTTCACTTCCGACCCGGTAAATTAGGGCGAAAAATGCTTTGTGTGTACTGCCACCTAGTGAAGTTTAGGCCATCTTTTTTTAATCGCCCTGTATATATATATACGCTCATGTCCAAAAGTTAAGCATAGTTGCTGTTTATGTGAAAATTATAGAAAATCTACATCGGAATGGAAGGAAACGCGGTACGCGGGTTTAATAGGGTTGCAGAAGAAGAAAAAAATCTGATGTGGGCAACACATGACTTTCCTTATATAATGTAATGAATTTACTACTTTTACAGTAAAAAAATAGGTTTTTCTTATAGTAGATACTAATATTCTTTCCAAGATATTGAATTTTCGACAATTAGTTGTCATTTTCATTGATTTAGCGTCATTTTTATCCATTTGACGAGATTTACGTTAATTTGGCAACATTTCAAAAAGTCGCCAAGTTGGCGACATTTCGCCAAATTCGTCGCCAAAATCTCGCCAAGAGTTATGCACTAAGAAAAAAGTTATTCTTACAGCAGATAAATGACTATTGGCGTTCAAATACAAAAGTATTATTCAAAGTATATTTTTTCATGAATGGAACGAGCTAGATCCACGAGAATGATGTCACTCAATTTATCGCATGGTATTACATATGAAAAGTGAACATGTTTCTCAATAGGAATTTTTTTTATGTGACTTTTTCATAATTTTTTTGAAAAATGTACAATATCTCGAGAACGGTTCATGTTAGCCTTCTAAAATTTATGCCAATCGTTTTCTAATGAAAAATTACATAAGAAATGTCTATTTGCGTAACTTTATTAGCGGTTTTGATTTTTTGACGATTTTTTCAAAATTTCATTCGAAAATTTAGGGAGGTTCTGAACATTCGATTACGTATAAAAACAATAGGCTTCCAGTGTTTACGGATTGTGATTTTTGTACCAAATTTGGTTCGAATCGGTCCATTCGTTCGTCTGTTATCGTCTCCACAGACTCACTGACACACACACATACACACATACTTTCACACACACACACACACACACACACACACAGACATCACTCCAAAAATGTTTGATTCGTGATCAGGGATGCTTGAAACGTGCTCTCCCGTCGAAAACTCGAATTCGAATTTTCGACCCCGTCACAATACTTTCCTTATACATTATGTATATAAGGAAAGTAACAATGCAAAACAAGGATAATAGCGACTTTTATTATCCAAAGAAAAGAGTTGAAAGAAAAAGGGTCACAATATGAGTGTCAGCATCAGTGAAACAGAATTATTAAAACAAAGGGATACTGCAGTTTAATATCGTGTGTGGAAACCTCGGGTAGCCACGCATGCTGCACAACGATTTCCCATACTTTCGATGAGGGTTCGGATGAGTTGTGTGCTCAAAAAGTTCCAAGCCTCACGGAAAGCAGTTTTGAATCCTGGAACGGAGCTTGGTGGGTAACGGAGGGCTGCAAGAGTCTCCCGAGCATATCTCACTCATGTTCTATTCGATTCAGATCAGGAGAGTTGGCAGGGTACTGCATGTGCTGGATAACTTCAGTTTAAAGGAAATCGTCGACCAAGTTCGCACTGTGAGGAGGCGCGTTATAATCCATGAATAGGAAATCAGGATCAACAGCATCTCGAAACAATCGAACGGTAAGTTCAAGGACTTCGTCTCTGCATCTTTGGCCAGTAACCGACTCCGTGTCAAAGATGTGGAGGTCTGTGCGGCCGTCCATCATGATGCTTACCCAGACCATGACTCCCCCAAACAGAAAACGATGTATTTCCGTGATGTTTCCCCTTGTGAAAATGCGGTCCACGTTCTCTCTAGATCGTGGTACAATGAGAATCAGTTTTCAGGCTAAACCTGGACTCCTCATTGGACATGTCATTGCCCTACTGTTGTCCCTCCACTGCCGATGTTCCAAACTCCATTGTAAACGCGCGCGTTTCTGTGCAGTCGTCAGGGGGATGCAAACTGCTGGTCTTCTGGCATAGAGACCAACGTGTCTGAGTCTTCTCTAAACAGTTTGTCTCGAAACAGGGACTCCTGTGGCGGCTTTTAGGACTAAACCCATTTATCCGGCAGAACGATTCGTCTGACATCGCTCAGTTATCACCCAATATCGGTTCCGCCGAGCTGTTTTTACCCTTGGTCGATCTGGTGCTGATCGTCGAGTAACTTCTCTAGTTGTTTGAAACCTCTGATACAGTCTGGAGATCACACACTGAGGCACATTCAGAATTCGAGATGCTTCGGTTTGGGATCGACCGGTTTCCAGCATTCCAATAATTTGTCCCTTCAAAAACATGTCCAATTGGCATCTTTGTGACATCTTTCGTCCTTTTTGATGGTTAACAACGCTCCGTACCATAGCAGTTGGAAATTCTGCCTCCACTGGCCATACCGCTCGAGGCCGTTTTATTCTCGTTCCCACGTGCTCCGGTGCTTTGCGCATGTTGACGTCGATTGAACTGTTTTGCATATGCATAATGATTTACCTTCGTCCCGCGATTCTCTACAACTGATTATGAACCATTGCATCCATATTAACTCCGAAGTTTTCGCATTTTACGTATTATGCTTAACTTTTAGACATGAATGTATGTATATATATATATATCTATTACGAAATATGATTAACTTTTGTACATGAGTTTATATATATATATATATATATACAAAATCAATCTTTCATCGATTGAAATAATCGCATCTAATTTCATCGAATTGATTTGAATTGCTCAATTCTTTTAATAAATATGGCACTCCTCATAGCTGTCCATATAAATTGTGAAACCCTTACATTTATCATAGTCGTCCTCCATATTAAATTTTCTCCTCTTTGTGAAACTTTTCATGTCTTCTTTAGCCTGAAAAATTATTCGGCTGTCGGTACCTTCTGGATCCTTTGCCCTCTCAATTAAGCGATGTACGGCCCCCTACAGGCGACCTTGCTCTCCTTGTGGAAAAGTAAAACGTCCAATACCTGTAGAATGTCTCACGTTCACTTCTGGACATTAATCGAATTATTTTACTGATTAATTTGTCGTTGGAATTGCCACAAAGAATTTATAATTCGAGAATAATAAATTATTTACTGTTTTATGATTTTTCAGATGGATTTCAGGTCGAAATCGTGCAATATCGTAAGAAAGACGAGTGTTAGCATTCTACAAATAACTACCTTTGCTTGTGAATACAAAACATACATATAAAATATCCAGTTTTTATCCACCCAAAAAATGTTAGCCCACTTATCCTTTCATAACGGATTTGATGTGAATAAGATGTATGCTTGATGTTTCTGTAACGAGAATCGAAGCTTTACGAAAAGTGTAAAAGCTTTGAATGCTTATACGACTGATTTAAAGGTAAAAATGTAAGTAACATTTCTTGTTTTATCTGCGATAGGATCAAGATTATGAATATACAAAAATTATATCAATATTCAAATATTTTAAACTTTTTTTTTCGAAAAATTATTTGTCCGAGCAAGTGTCTTTTTTTCATTTTTATTACTTTCACTCTCGAAATATCTTCGAAACTATAAAAGATAGATATAATTAGTAAACGACAAAAATATGCATTAGGAAATTTAATTTTTAGATCTTTATATGTTGTTTCAGAGGGAGTTGAAGAAGATTGAAAGATTTTCAGTTTTTCAAGTTTGTAATGCTTATATCTCAAAAACTAAAAATGCTAGATATGAGCAAAAAGTAAACGTGTGTAGTTCTTTGAAAGCCCTACAATAGGTCATGTTTTCGAAAAAACTTAAATTATAAAAGTATTTTTCAGAACGTTTCTTTTTTGTATATTTTTACTTTCACTCGAGAGTTAGATATAAATAAAAAGCGACAAAAATATGTATGAGAAAATGTAGTCTCAAAATTTTTACATATATTTTAAAAGAGTTTTCGAGTAATCATCTTGTCAAGTTGAAGAAGGTTGAGAATTTTCCTTTTTCAATGCTTATATCTCAAAAACTAAAATTATTATGAACTACAATCAAGAATTTGTATCTCATTGAATACCCTACAAGTGTATCTAATTCGATTTTTGATCGAGCTCTTAGTTTTCAAAGTATTGTGGTTATAATTTCGATAGTTTAGTGTAATAAGGTTAAATTGTCCTTATCCAAATTATTCCTATAGAACTTACCTATGAAGCCGACACTAAGGGTGGAGCATGTAAGCTCCAGGTTCTCAAGCTGAAGAGACAAACACACAAAATATCAATAAATACACTTATTTAAATTTAATCAATTACTTTAATATTTACTTTCATATATATACACGTAGAGAGATCTCGATTATTAAAATTATTCCTAAATCCTTCTGGACACATATATAACAACATTTAATCAGCACATAATTTACAACACATAATTTAAAAGACACATATATTTAGAACACATTAATTACTATTATCTACCGAAAATCTGAGTAGTTCATTTAGTTTCAATACACGAACTCGTTATTGCGATAGGTTCGTACGACCTTATTGTTAATTACACGATAGGTACTATGAATTGTGTGCCTTCCTTAATCATTATAACAGATGAAACATATCCAAACGTTATGTTTGTTTGTACCTCGATAGTTGATGGAGCCAACACTATGCTGGAAGCCTGCGTATAATATTTTAATACGCCACTATTTCACTGTGCTCATATTTCGTTCACACATCACATTTTTGACGATCCGCGTATCTTTGCGCGATCGCAGGAGATCTTTTTGAATACTCCTAAAAAACATTAGGTGCGTCTAGGTCGCTGTCGATAAGGAATCTCTTCGAAACTTGTAGGACATTCTCGAAAAACACTTTTTCTTTTCACCTTGTAGTGCCCTACCACGTCTTTTGGTTCGTTGTTGTGATGGACGCTGTTTATTTATGTTTGCATTGCCATTGGTTCCCTCTGCAGCATTTAAATAGCTCATTAGCTTGGTTGGCATCCGTAATTGAAATTACAAAATATCGTGCACGCCGTTCGACATTTAGTATTTTAACTTAGGTTTAATAATGGGTAGGGAAGCTGTATTACTTAAAATGTTACGAGTGTTGCAGTTAATGTATTTATCTACTCATTGGTTAAATATTGATGCGTATAAACACGAGATATTTAATATTTTTTGTTAAAATAAATTAGAAAGTTAAATGAATGTAGGAATTTTAAATATGATTATTGATTAATAAGGTTTGAACAGAAGAGAATGGATGAAGATATACTTATATACGTATTCAAGTACGTATTTATGTATCGCCAGGCAAGTTTATACATAAATTTGTATCAAAATTCTTGTCAGATATATTGTATAAATTTAATCTATAAACTGTCGAGTAAATTAGTAATTTGATATTTTGACCTGAAGTCTATGGTCGGCGTATAAAGATGGAAATGGAGCACAAGCTAGAAGTATTATCTCGCTATAAACAGTTAGCGAATAACTTCCTGTGCTTTGAAAGTTTGTAAAAGAAACAAATGAGTGTGAGAAAAATGAATAAACTTACCGAAATTTAAAGATTTATTTTACAAAATGTTATTCACGCAAAATAATGTCGGCTCTATCAGATTGGCGCCATCGCAGATTTTTTTGTCTATATTTTAGAAATATAATATTCGAGAAACTGAAGGTTCCACTTGTCTTCACCCCAAAAATCTATAGGCCTCTGATGTTTATTGATTAAAAAATCGTATCCAATTTTATCTTGTTTGCTCAATTTATTCAAGAAACATCTTCTCAAACAAATAAAAACTAGACACCTAGGTGGTATGAAAATTAATGCGGATGGCACCAGAACCTACAAATACTGTAGAAACTGCCCAGGTGAAGAGCTTATACTGGAACACATATTTGACTGTCCAGCAATTCTTGCGGCTTTGCAATGCATTGGCGAATTCCCTTTCCAGGGAAACCTTTATAATGAGAAGATTGTGGATCTCGCTTAGGCAGTAATATCTGCACATGGTTCAATCTGACCTCTTATGGACACGACACTAACCAACCAACCAAATAAAAACTTTGAAAAGAAGTGATTAATTCGTATTCAGATTTGCTCCAAACGTAGGACCATAAAAATTTGAGAGTCCTATTTTCGCTGCATTCAGAATACTTTCGCTTTACATATACATATATTATACGAATAATATGAATTTGGAGAAACTGTTATAACGCAATCCGTGTTTTTAAATTTAGATCATATTCTGTGAATAAAGCTGGCATGTAATTACATGCTGGGTTTGCATATACGCACTTTGACCAAATCTAATTTAACATTACTTAAAGGATTTTGTGAAATATTAACTTAACTTTCAGGGCATTAAACGTCATGGTCTGTGTGAATTTTGATTCATTTGCATGACTGTTGCTGCAACTGTCAACTGCAAACTGTCAAAAACCAAAGTTCATTCAATTAAAATTGGCAATATCAATCTTTGTCCATACAGTCGAAGATCTTGCATGATTAGAAAATAATGGACCTCTAACCTCGGCCTTGTGATAACAAAATGACGTTTCCTGAAAAGTCTGGGGGGAAAAATGTTAAATATTTGTTTTTTTCAAATTGACCAATGTTTTTTAAACTTACTGTTTAATATTTTCAGAAAAAACAGTTCTAAATAAATAGCATTTTGGTGTAACAAGAGACACCTTTTAGCATACATCCTATTTGTATTCTCCTATCTGCTTTATTAATTTAGATATGTCCTCAAAAAATGATCATAGCATTCACTCATTAAAGGAAAACCAATCAGCCTCGTAAAAGCAAACGACGTATCTTGTATTATGTCCTTCTCCATCACGAGGCCAATCCGACCCGGTACAAAGAATTAATATGTCACGTACGTATATATCACAAATGTACATATTTCTCTCTCAAGTACAAAGGTCCTTTCTTGTTGTCAGAGACTCTGAAACTAGGGAAAGCATGAATGATGATATGTTGCTTCGTAAGACGCGGGTTGCCGTTTCATTTGTGTATTCATCTGTTGCTGATTCTTATGTTATTATGGAGATGAAGATGTATTATTTAAACTGCAGATTAACCAAGTAACACGAGAATTTGACAGCGAAAAGGGATGTGATAGTGAAATGCGAAGGTGTTCTTTACTCAATTTTTCATATTTAGTACACTTTGAATTTAAAATGTATTCTGAAAAAGTGCAATTGCAAGAGAACCTTCATGCCAGATTTCTGAAATGTGTGCTATTCGTTTCCTAGAAGTTTATAAATGGCCATTTATTGCACAAAATCTATTCTGCAATGCATTCAACTAAATGGGGTATGGTTCAACTCCCCTACTTTCTCATACCAGAATCAGTTTATAAGTAGCTTTTATTACTTTCCTTATATACATAATGTATAAGGAAAGTATTGTGACGGGGTTGAAAATTCGAATTCGAGTTTTCGACGGGAGAGCACTTTCAAGCATCCATGATCACGAATCGAACATTTTTGAAGTGATGTGTGTGTGTGTGTGTCAGTGAGTCTGTGGAGACGATGTCTCACGAACGAATAGAGAGATTCGAATGGAATTTGGTACAAAAATCACAATCCGTGAATACTGGAAGCCTATTGTTTTAAAATATAATCGAATGTTCAGAACCCCCCTAAATTTTTGAGTGAAATTTTGAAAAAATCATCAAAAAATCAAAACCTTTAATAAAGTTACGCAAATAGACATTTCTTATGTAATTTTTCCTTAGAAAACGATTGACATAAACTTTAAAACGCTAGCATGAACCGTTCTCGAGATATTGCACATTTTTCAAATAATTTTATCAAAAAATCCCATAAATTAAATTAATATTAACTGTTAAGAAACATGTTCACTTTTCATATGTAATACCTTGCGATAAATTGGGTGACATCATTCTCGTGGATATAACTCGTTCCGTTCACGAGAAAAGATACTTTGAGTAATACTTTTGTATTTGAACGCCAATAGTCATTTATCTGCTGTAAGAATAACTTATTTCTCCTTCCATAACGCTTGGCGAGATTTTGGCAACGAATTTAGCGAAATGTCGCCAACTTGGCGATATTTTTAAATGTTGCCATTTACCGGAGAAAATATCTTCTGCATAATACTATGTATATTGAAGGTTTAACTGTGCGTTTTTTATTAATATCTAGACAACCCCTGGTCCTAAAAACTCGAAGCATAGACTAAATGTTTGTGGGGCTAAGTTTATCTACAAAACTTCATCCAATTCGGTTGAGCCGTTCTCCCGTGATGATGAGACAAACAGACAGACAGATATATTTTCGATTTCATTTATATAGATTTATTTTATTTTATTTCTTTTGCAAATTTTGCGAGAAAATTTTTGAAAAATGTGTATTGTTGGTCCAAATCATCACAATTGCAGCATATGACCTTTCATTTCAATGGGCTTGAAAACATCTTTCTATTGATACTAAGTTTGACAATATACCATTTTTGGGAAGGGGGCTGGAAACTTAGCCCCACCGAAGGGGCTAATGGTGCCACAAACAAATATATATATCGTGATCATGGCCATAAATAACCCTTATTATGCATAGTTAGGATAAACACTAGTTAGATGGCTATAGGTTTTTAAATTGAAAGTTATGGGCATGTATTATTAAAATGCATGATCCTAAAAATTTTAACACACTCAGTAGAGTCTAATGTTTTATATGTATATGGACTTTTGTGAAAAACAATTGCTAGAAAAAAAAAACTTCCGAATTCTTAAAACTGTGTTGTTCCATCTATCCTTTGCAGTCTGGGTTAGATGACCATAGGATCGTGGGTTAGTTGGTCATTCCTATTTTAATGGTAAATATGTGCGAGTTAAGCTTAAGGAAGTATTCGCATTTAATTTGAAAACAAGATTTTTTTTTCTAAAACAAACAGATAATGTGGTACAAAAATAGATGAGATGATTACTTCCAAAAATATTAACTAAAATAAAAACATTACTAGGAAATTTAAAAATTGCCACTTCTTTTTTGATATAATAATACCACAAGACTGGCATACATCGATAAATGATGAGAATATTTCTTGCAACCATGGATGGCAGCGAACATACTTTAGTCTTTCAGCTTTAATCTTTGTGGTATTATAATCTTCTCCACATCCTACACATTCATTAGAGTGATCAAAATCAGCACTGGATATGCCACTGCATGCATATTGAATCTCGGTTTCCTCTTCAGAGCTGCTGCTGAGAAAGTTCTACAACATCGTTTCTCCTTATTTTGATTTTTCCTTGGCAGAGTTCTAAAGGTCTTAATTTTTGTTTTCTGCATTACTTTATCTATACTTTTGAATGGAGTTAAAATAGTAGCATGGCGTTTCTGTGCAGTGCGGTTTTTGCTAATCAACGGAACATATGCAATATCGGTCAACAATTTTGTGAGGGACAGGTTACCCCTACCCTCCGTATTAGCCTGGGGGTTTATGCCGTCTCCAACGGAGGGAGGAAAAGGGTGATATACACCACCCAGTGAGACCACGATCCGGAGAGCAAGAATCGATGTAACCATTCACCGGACAGGGCGAAGGCAACCCGCCGAAACTCGATCCCAGTCGTCGACGGGTCAGGAAACAGGGCCTGCTCTTCTCCGCCACCTGAAAGCGCCTGCTTCAAGGTGTAAAGTCAGTTAGTACCTGGTCCATCCACAGATTTATTTACATCACAGGTAAAAGGAGGATAAAGGCTATGAGGAAACCAAGTTCCATACACAGCCATCTTATGACGAACCCCTTGTTGGACGAATTTTGTGAAGGATCGTCGTATGAAGGATCGTGCTCATTCGTCCCACTCTGCTTGGAAGTGCTGGGATGTGGTTCAGAATCTTTCTGACTAGAGTTAGATGCAGCTAACTGGCCTCAGTCCATCGAGCCTTTAGCTATGTTTCCATTTTGTCATGTCTTCTCCAGTGTTTTTCTCGGCACACGAAATTCAATGGAATCTTGTCGGACTGACGTACCATCACGTATTCCGTTAACCGCTTTCCATAAATCATCTTGTATCCACTCCCCACGGTTGCTACACCGTTTTTTAACATATATTTGGCATCTGCAAAGAAAACGAGAAGTTGCATAATATACATGCCGAAATAGTCTATTAGGTGACCGGTCAACGTATCCTGAAAAGTGTGAGCCATCTATCATTAACATGATAGCTAACCATGATGCTTATCCGGTGAACGAGGCGTTCATGAAACACATCGAGGTGAGAAACACAAATACAATGTTTAGTTCCTCGTTTAAGCTCGATTGCAAGATTTTAACTCGCAATAAACCGTAATCACAAGACAACTTACTGTACGGAGAAAATTATTGAGGGGATGGTAATATAAAAAACCGTTATATACTTACTTTTTTTAGCTCTCGATAACACCAACCTTTTTCTCGAACATCTGACTCAGAACTGTGTTTAACGTTGCCATCTACTGATTACTAAACAAATGACAACGATTAACCATCTAATCTGCATGTCCATATAACCTGGGTTTTCCATTTGTCAAATTTTGTCGCAGATTAAGAAAATTATAAAATGTCGAATCCATTTCTCGAATTTTAAAAAAAAAATTGTAGTTTTATATTCTTTGATAACAAAGCCAGATAAAAAGTTTCGTGAATATCAAGTTTCGTGAATAAAAAGTTTCGTGAATATCTAATAATAGTTGTTGCAGCTTTCGTGTACATAAGACAGACGAACACCACTTTAAAAATGGTCAAAACGTGTTGTGAACTTCCTAAAATATATATTAACATCCAAATCTCGAAATCGAAAATCTTTGAAAAAACAATACTTTCCCTGTACTCTATGCTATAGTATGAGAAAGAAAAATGAAGTCGAAAAGAAGTTGAATGTTCGATTAAACTCAAAATTATATCATTCTTTTGGGTTGTGACTTTCTTTATTTGGATACTTAATGGTGAGGCAATGTGTCCTTGTTTATTGAATTTCTATACTTTCTAACACTTTACAACATAGTTGAAAAGTGTTTATGACTTTGTTCATTCTGTCTGTCTGTCTGAAATCTGTTGTCAAAATTATTTAACTCTGAGTCTGAAATAAAAGGGTATGAGTGAAACATTCACTGTCTTTATGTAGAGAACCAGACGATTTACATTTCCATGACGTCATTTGAGATAAGTTCATTTTTTTTTTTTATAAAGTTTTAGGTTTTCAAGTAAAATAAATTATTGTAGTTCTGCGATCAATAAAAACATATCACCGCTGAATGTATCGCATTTCAGATGTTTGAATAAAATTGCATTTCAGTTGGAAAGTGTTTCATAATCAATGCTTTATGCACGATTGATCTTTCTTGTTCTCTATATTATGATTAACATTTGGGGCAAGTTGATACGTTTGAAATAGTGCCCATTGACTCCACACATTAAAGTACCCTCATTACGTTTAATTTATTACTTTCGTTTGTTCTCAAGCTATTGGTTCGGAATTGACTTCATTAAATCTTACGGGCGGTCCAAAGGAAATATTGAAACTTGAGTACGACTCCCCCCCCCCCTCCCTCGAGAAATATATTATATAATGGTCATGTCAATTCGTTTTATTATTTGAATCATTAACAGCTAAAATAATAAATTTCACGCCTATGAAACACGGTTTACTTTCTCATTAGTAACAACCTGCATTAGGGGGAAAGAAATTGATACGACAAAACAATTGAATGATTAATTTGTTTAATCATGAGTTTCATATTCTAATATCATAAGTTTTAATTGTCGCAATCTGTAGAAGAAGAAACGAAGTAAATATTACTATTTTTTAATTTTTTATCTTAGGGCACGGGTAAGGGGTAAATCGTGAAAGAAATGTGATGGAAAAACATCAACATCTGCGTTTTTTAGTATTTTTTCATCTCCCAAATGTAAAAGAAATATTTTTTCTGAAATATTTTCCGCACAAAAATGGATGCCATGTTAGACCGGCTGGAATTTGAATTTTGCAAACGCTAAGAGAACTAATTTAATGAGATTTCCCTAAAAGTTGAGCGCCCAAGTTCTTTTAATACGAAATAGTTTGGCTAAAGTGCGTTTTCACATTCCAGTGCGTGCATTTTAGGAGTTTATTCAATGTTTTAGATCAGCACACTTTTCGTTTACTTAACATTAGAAAAGTGAATGTTATCGAGTAGTAATGAAATAAAGGAGAGTAATGGTTAAACTATATAAGCCGTAAAGGATAGTTTAGCTATGTAAATGCACAGGAATTCATGTTTAAACCTATACTCCATGTTCATAATATTAAAAAATAGAGAACATTTTGAAAATGTTATTTATTTATGTGTGTTGAGTATGTTCACTGCATAGAGTTTCCAATTAATATAAAATAAGAGGTTTATTATGGTATTACATTATTAATAATGTTTTTAATGGTGAATATTGCGCAATTTGCGAGAGTCCAAAATAAATTTTAGAATAAAACCAACTGACCAATCCATGTAGCTCAACCGTCTGAAACTAATTTCGGTTTGCAGATAAGAAGTCAAATCAATATAGAAATAGAGTTGAACAGTTTATTATAACATAATCAAAATAAGTCAAAAGCGGCTGCTGATTTATGTAGGAAATCAAATGCTGTTTATAAATTTGCTAGGTTTCCTGCATATGGAAAAAAAGTGTAATAATTGTGGGAAACTTAATCATTTCTCCGTGGGTGTCAAATTAAAAAAAATAGACCCATATTAGATTCAGAATTTGTTAGTTTCACTACTGAAAGAATTTCGAATTCAACTATTAATTTTGTTTGGAATAAAATACAATGAATAATAATGTCAACTCCAATTTTGGCACTAAAGACTGGTATTCTAACTCTTATGGCTGGAGAGAGAAGGCAAATAAAATATAAACTCAGCACAGGAGCACAAGTAAATATTTTACCACTGCATATGCATAACAATTTAGAAACTAAAACTGTTGTTTATCATTCACCTATAGTTTTTGAAGCATATGGTGATAGAAAAATTCAAACTTATGATCTGTATATGTATTTGATCTTAAAACTGTGATACTTATATGTAAAAAAAAGAAATTATTTCAGAGAAAAATTATATTTTGCAATATAAAAAACAATTACTAATTTGCATCCTTTTAAATATTATCATCTATTGAATATATAAATTTTATACAATCAAATAATGAATGAATAGTTACATTTTTATTTCAACGTTCATGTAAAATTCTATAATGTTACGAAATCGGCCATTTCAAAAATTTTATATATTTAAAATTCATATAATTATTTTGCAAAACTCTATATACAAATATTGTTTATTAAAATCGACCTGTTATGCTTCAATTTTGAACACCTGAGACATTTTTAAATGAGGGTGACACTGAAATTTTTTAGACAGGGGCTGACGATATGCGCTAGAAAAAAATCATTGGTCAGTTATTTAAATTTGAACTATTTTATGTCCGGGAACGATAATTTGTGGCAATAATTTCAATTTAGATATCGTAGAATAAATTTTGAAAGAAAAGAAATGGAGTTGACGCGAGAGCATTATCGAGTTTTGATTTTCTACGATTTTAAAGTGGGGCTAATTCATAAAGAACGTCTTGCAAATAGCATACGGAAATGATGCTCTATCTCGTGTCATTGTATTTACAGAGTTTAGAAGAGGTCGAATTTCTCTCCTGGGTGAAAAACACACAGGAATACCTTTGTCAGCTGTAGTCCCAGAAAGTATGTCAGCCATTCGAAAAATGTTAACTAATGATAATCGCTGTACCTATCAAATAATACAGAAGGAACATAACATTGGATCCGCAGCTATATACATAAAATTATTCATGAAGAACTGCATATGAAAAATTTAGTTTGTCGTTGGGTCGCCCATAATTTAACAGAATACCAAAAAGCGGAGCGTAACAGGATCAGTAAAGAAACCCTAAAATCCCTTAATGATGTTCGACACAGCATTATTTCTAAAATCATAACTGGTGATGGAACGTACATGCCGTTTTCTGACGTTCCAACACGTCAAGAAAGTAAAGTATGGGTATTTGAAGATGACTAAACTAACAATGGTGAAAAGACAACCAGCAATGAAAAAATGAATGTCTGCCGTGTTTTTCAAAAGTACAGGTCTGGTTAAAGCCATAAAGCTAGAGAAGATAGTTACAGTTAACTGGTACACCATTAAGTGCCTTCCAGAAATTCTTCAGGAAGTGAATATAAAGGGACTCATGCTTCATGACAATGCACCCTCTCATTCTTCAAGAATAACGATCGAATTTCTTGAACAAAAAACCATCAAAGTGATGGAACATCCACCCTATTCTCCTGATCTTGCTATGTGTGACTTTTGGCTATTTTTAATGTGAAAAAAATTTACGTGGAAGTCGTTTTCATTCTGAAGATGAGATTGATGAGGCCATAAAAGCATATTTTTCATCGATTCCAAGAAATGGATGGCTTGAAGCATATAATGTTTGAAAAATTCACTTACAAAACTGCATTGATGTTGGAGGAGAGTACTTTAAACACTCCTAAGATTTGCTGAGTTTAACTTGTACCTCATAGCCGTATCCCAAAAATGTCAGTGTGACCCTATGAGTGAAAATATTATGTTTCATTTTTGATTGACAGGTTTCTATTTAAAAACTGTTGATTTGTATTACTAATTATCAAATAAACAAAATAGTAATAAAATGAAGGTCACACAACCTTGATTTAAATTTGAATAATAAATTAATAATAATAAATTTTTAAAGAGAAAAGGCAGAAAACCTTCACATAGGTTATATTTTCATTAAATTACAACCTAGGTGCTCATATTTTGGGCTAACAGAATATGACAAAATTAGTTATTTAAGAAATTGAAATGTTTTTAAAATTCTTGACAAGGAAGGTTCCTTTCTAAATTGATATTCTTTAGAAGACTACTTCCTTTAGACTTTCTGTACAGAACTAGTTCTTTTAGATTTTCTTTAGAAAACTATTTCCTTTAGACTTTCTTTAGAAAATTACTCATTTTATAGGGCATTGGATATTTTCTTCGAAAGAGAAGAGAAGTCGAAAAGAGTACTGAAAAATACAAACATTATATTAAAATTTTAAAATTAAAGATTTATTAACTCTATTCAAAATAACACTCGACTTAGTTTAAGGTAGAAAAAAATTACTAAAACTCTAACTGTCAAAAGTCCTATTTGAAAAACGAACTTTTGTAAAATAAAAAGTTTTAAAAGCAAAATTAAATAATTTGTAAAAAGAAAACATAAATGACAAGACAGATCAATCATGCATAAAGCATTGATTATGAAACACTTTCCAAGTTCAATGCAATTTTATTACATCTCTAAAATGCGATACATCCATCCTCGGTAATATATTTAAAATTATCACAATACCACATTAATTTATTATATTTGAAAACTTAAAACTTCATCGAAAAAAATGAACTTCATTGAAATGACGGCATTGAAATATAAATTGCCTGGTTTAAACATCTCTAACATGCGATACACACCTCGGTAATATTTTTAAAATTATCATAATACTACAATAAATTATTATATTTGAAAACTTCAGCGAAAACAAATGAACTTTATTCAAATGACGTCATCGAAATATAAATCCCCTGGCTCTCTCTATAAAAGCAGCATTTCATTCGTAAACATTTTTCCATTCAATTCATTCATCACAATACGATAATAATTTATTTTATTTAAAAAACTTAAGACCATGGAGGTGCAAGTAATTAAACGGTATCTTAAAACTTCACTGAAAACATCGTCTGGGTTATCTGTGTAAAATCAATGAATGTTTCATTCATATCAGCTATATTGCAGACTCCATGAGCTAAATAATTTTGCATTAAAGAAATGCAGTAATTCTTATACAACTCATTCTACATCTTTTGGTATTTACATTCTCCATAAGTGAAAATGAGGCTTCGTTGTAGGAATAATCAAATTTGGATGATCATTTAAACTCAAATATATTGTAATTGCGTTGTTTCAGAATGTATATGCACTGAATTTAAGCAAAAATAAAGCGGTTTTAGGACGGATACAACACTAAATATTAATTAAAAAGAACTTTAAAAATCACGATTTTGACACAAGATGGAAGGCATATTTTATTTTGAAGTAGGTCACGTGATCTCTTCATATAATGATCACGTAATCTCTTCATATAAAAGGTGTAATTATTATTTTAATATTTCTTTCAAAAACTACTGAATATATTTTGCTGAATTTTTTTCTATATATTTTGTGGGATAATTTTAATATTTCCTAAAACTTTCGAAGCAATTTGTGAATTTTCAATCTGCTAAAAAAAATATTTGAAAACTTAGGTTCCATAGGGTTCAATGTATTTCATTTTTTCAACCCGGATGCAATCCAAAATTAATTGGGTAATATTATTCATTTATATTTCCATAGGTCCTACAGACCGTCGGAAAAACGTACTAAAATTTCATTTTGATAAATTCGTCTTTACGGCAGTTATCGTGCTAACGGATAGACAGACAGACAGGTAAACAGAATGAATAAAGTCACAAATACTTTTCAACTATGTTGTAAAGTGTTAAACATGGGTAAAAGAGGAACAGAAAGGAATGTACAAAACTGATTTTTTTAAGGTGGGTTTTTCTTTTAAAAAAAAAAACACTTCATGCAAATGGATTGTAGCCAATCCAGTAAAACTCGAGGGTGAAACAGCTTAAATTGAGTTGCGTTGATATTTCATAAAAGGAGGATTGTCCGTAAATTTGGGGGTATTGGGGATATTAGTGGTTGTGTGTGTATTACTGAGTGCACATGCATTAATGATTTTACCGAGGGCACATGGATTAATGATTTTACCGAGTGCACACGCTTTCATTATTTCTATTAGCATGATTTGACAATACATCGGACCTGCTACTGATTTGGCGAACTTTGCGATTAATTTGGCAAAGTATCTTGAACTTGATGCTGAAAATATCGTCCAAATTGCTAAAGTGACGCGAAATTAAAGAAAATGACTCCCAATGGGTGAATTAATTATTAAAATATTTTTAAATAAAAAATATTTTTAAATTAAAATATTTTTAAAATATGTGGAATTTTTTGCTTATTTTAAATAATATCGATCATTATCAATTTAGAGTTTCGCGAAATATAGGTTAAATGGGTACTTCGAAATAACTTTACAGGTAGTCGTCCGGAAAGCGCCCTATGTACAACTCAACGTTAAAAATATTGTGTCGTGGATCTTGTTTGTCATTTTTCAGAAGAGTAAATCCATTGCAATATATAGAGAAAGTCATGTACTGGCACAAATCATATTTTCAGCTTTTCTGTAGCATGGCAGGTTAATATTTTACTTATATTAAAAATTTTCATGTCACACAAAACGCTTCGCCATTATAAAGAATTCATATTTCTTGTAACGTATTTAAATTCATATTTTTAGCATGCATGTCAATCAAATGATAGGAAATTTGTCTTATACAGATTTCTCATTCTTCTTTCTAATATCCTTTAACCGCATATATAATTGTATGTAATGCTGTATAATTTGGAATTCTTTTAACAACAGTGAAACACTATCCTGATACGCAGATACATTGAAACTTTCTCTTGACATTCGTTAGTTTTCTTTCTCTCCTTCTTTTCGTGTCCTTCGGTCAAGGGCAGCATTCATAAATGAAATATCATGCCATCAGACCATAAAACAGCCTTTTTCCCACATGCAGTCGTCATCAATATCGCATTTACGTCACACGACCCGTTGGCTGACGGGATCTCACATCATTAGAAATTTATGAGAATTTGTTTCAGAAAAGTTTTCGTTAGCTCGTCAGAAATTAAACAGACTTTATTTGCCTGTTGGAATAGATTAACCATTCTAATATTGAATATCGCAAACGTTTAACAGAAATATAATAACTGATTTATTATCTATGCACATAAAGAACAGTTGTTCCGAATTCTACGATGCGTATGACATGAGATACTGTAAACGAAGTTGGATATTGAACTTATTTTTAACTTATTTACGGCAATGAAAAATCCAGAGCTTTACGTTGCGCATGACATCAGATACTGAAAATCAAGATAGATATCTGATACATTTTTAATTTATTAACATTTTACAACATAGCTGAAAAGTGTTTATGACTTTGTTCGTTCTGTATGTCTGTCTGTCCGTTCGTACGGTAACTGACGTAAAAATGATTTTATCAAAATGAAATTTTAGTATAGTGTTTAGACGGTCTGTGGAACAAACGGGAGTGTAAATGAATAATATGACCCAATTAATTTTGGATTAAACCCGGGTTGAAAAAGTTTTGGGAGCAAATTGTCGAGAAGCAACAGTCCTACTATAAAATACACTGGTACTATTATACTTGTACTACTATAACTGGTGCTACTATACTCGTACTTCTAGAAAATGTTGTGTAGATATATTATGCACGAAACGAAATCTAGATCAAGCATTTTATAATTTGAATGATTCGATAAAAATTTTATACTATTTTCTTTCGTTTGATAAATATTGACAATTCCCTTAAAAATCGTATTTGTATGGTATATGTAGGAGAACGATAGTTTTAACTATTCTCTAGATGAAAATAGTATTAAAATATCTCTATATTAAAATGAACTGACGTCGCCGCCACCGCAATTTGACAAATTTCTCGTCCGATGACATTCTCTGTTTGGTACCGTAAAAACATGCAAACATAACGCAAAAGCATATTAAAATATGAAATTCAGTCCATTTATAGAGGTATATTACGGGAACTCGCTGAAATAAACCTTTTAGGCCTTCAATTTTAGCTTAAGAGGTATTTAGTGTCAAATCCAAAGGAAAAGTATTTGAGCTGTAAGTTCGCGTCAAGTACTAGTTATAGAAGGACCAAGCATTTTTTACATTGGTGAATTTTTCATGTATTTTTTATGTAATATTTTATTTATAGTTTTTGCAAAATATAGTCTCTGTTTTTAATTTTGATTTATTTTGAGTCATTCTATATTTCTGCACTTTCGATGTAAATTTTTATTTCAGTACTAGCAAAGATTTAATGGATCAAACCAGTTAGGAGAACGGAGTTGGTCGTTTGTTCCAGCTGGGTTGAAAGAGCTCGCGAAGTAAGCTCCGGGGGTTAGTGAGTATTAGTGAACAAAGGAAAAACCTCAACGGACGTATTTCGACTGTGGAACAGGCGGTACGAAAGAGCTCGCAAAGCGACATCATCGAGTGCCAACGAATTACGAAAGCATCGAGCAGATGGCGGGCGCCTCTAGTTTTTTTAAATTCGATTTGAGTTTATAGTTATTTTATATTGAAACGAACTGTTGAAAGGTGTTTACCTTAGTGATTAAAAATACTATCACAGGGTTTGCATTTTGGAAAATATTCTATAGGAAAGATGGAAGTTCGCCTTTCCAACGAACTCTAATACTAAATCGTTGAAAAATATCTTCCTATTTAAGCCCAGAAATTAATAATGCATCGAATTATGCGTATTTTATGTAACTCCATGTTTTTCTACACTATTCTACACGGTCGAGTGACATTATTGTGATTACCAGCTAATAATATCCGTTTTAACCACCGTGTGCAGCCCGGATGGCAGTCCGGCTAGGAGTGACTCAATAAGATGCTGGAAGGTGTTCGCAGATATGTGTAGCCATGTTGACTGCAGTGCATTTGACCTCTGCTGGAGGATACGTGGGGAAGAATCCATAGAGCAAACAAACGGATCGAGGTAGTCCCACAGATGCTCAATCTGGTTTAAGTCTGGGGAACTAGTGGGTCAGGGAATTACTTTGAAGTCATCATTGTGCTCCCGGACAGTTCTCGCTGTGTGACACATCGCATTGTCGTGCTGCTAGATCCCATTCGCCTCAGAGAAGACAATTAGTATGTGTGGGTGTACGTTTTCTGCAAGGATGGATTCATAAAGAATTAAGTTCGTAGTGCATTTCTCAAGTATGAGTGAACCCAGATAATACCACGGAAACAATTCCCAAACCATAACGCTGCCCTCCACCGCCTTGTGTTCTTCCAGCTATGGTTGATGAATGTTTGTTTTTCGATCTTCCACGCCTTATACGCCAACGTACATCCGTTCGATGAAGCACAAAACGTGACTCATCGGATAAGGCAATCGTTTGTCAATCATTGGAGGTCCAATCCCGAAACTGCCGTGCAAATGTAAGCCTTTTCTGCCGGTGCATCTTCGTTAGCATAGGTGCAGTGATCATCTGTCTGCTTCGGAGGCCCATACGCAGTACAGTTCGTTGAACTGTCGTTTGAGATATGCTCCACTGTAGCGTTTCGATTGGCCCTCACAAACCTTCGAAGCCGACTTTTATCTATCACATCAATGGCACGTGGTGCTCCCTAGTTATCTCATCGCTTATTCGCAATGGGGCCATTTCTCCATTGACGATTCACTTTGGCCCCAACAGTCTATGAACAGTTCACAAACTGCGCTGTTTCGGAGAAACTGCCACACATACTCTGAAACCCGATAATCATTCATTTTTCCCAATGTGATAAATTATTCCTTTTAGCCGTGACAGCAAGGATTGATAGGTTTTAGGAATGCCTACATCACACTTTATATACCCACGAAGCCAGCTCACGGCACGTGCCTTCTTTCATTATCTACGCTCTGTTGACATCAAAAGGAGATGGTCACAATAACGTAACTCGACCTTGTATTTAATTTCACAAGGACTGTATTTGAACTTTCGTTCAACATCTTTGACGGGCTCATTTTCGGTTCCCAGAACGCGTAGAGAGCTGAAACTTGGAACATAGTTTTATCTCATGCAACATTTTCATCTATAAAATGTTGACTTTATAACGTTACGTCGTTGCGGCACGTACATAAGCCATGACTATGTTTTCCCCCTTTTCATTCATTTTTCTTTGTGAATTAAGGTTCAGTGTCTGCAGATAAAATGGTTTCCGGGTTTTATGTGTCGTACATAAATGTTTCACGTCATTACGTTGCGTTATTACGTCACTTACGTACATTATAACTATGCTTTTGTATTTTCAATTTTTTGTACGAATGACGTTTCAGTGTCTTCAGGTAAAATGCTTTCCTGGCTCTAACGAGCAGGGATAACGAACTTAGCATGTATTGCATACTTGGATTTCGGGTGTATATGGATTGCATACTTTGATTTCTGGTGTATGTGGATTACATACTTGGATTGCGTGCAATAGCTATTATGAGAAAGTGCACGTTAACAGATTATAAAATAATTTCAGCGGTTGCGACATAGCCGTGTATGTACCCCATTCTCGAGAATTTTCTGCGAGTTCCGATGGAATTTTAATCACAAAATTGATACGCAGGGTATTGGTCCCTATGATTATAATTACTCGGTGCATTTAAAATATTAAGGAGTTATATTAAGAGTTTGCTATAGGCAAAATAGTGTCTACATTAAAAGTCTTATGATTCACTCTTGGGTGTTATTATTTTTAATTCTTAGAGTGAGCCGGGTCAAACCAAAATGTGTTTCATGTATACAAAAAAATATCGTTCTTTTAGACTTATGCCAATAATAAAATTGAATAAAGAGATGTATCATTATGTAAATTTTTTAGCTTTTCCTGCAGATTCTTTGCTAATTGAATAATTTGAATTTTTTTAATCTCAGCTTAGGTGCAGTCGTTTTTTTAAGGGCTTTTCAATTGTGTGTGAGTTCTTGAGATGAATGATTTTTTACGGTCGGAAATTTAATTACGGCATTAAAAATATGAGAAGCGGGCAATCTCGCTTAATGATTGTTTCTTTATTACAAGTTTATAGAAATTTTATCGATTGACTTTTGACGTATATTAAAATGAGATGGTAGGAAAGAGTAAAAGGATTTCAAAAACAGAAAAAAATCCATAAATCCATTCGTCGGAATGTTTAACATTAAAGTTCTAAAGAAAACTGAATAAAAGAAACTTAATAGAAAGTATAAAGTGAAATATTTTTATAAAATATTGCATAAAATATTTCAATAGTGAGGTTCTTTACATTTAGAAGGTACATATTTTAATTCTTATTCTCAGCAAAATAGAAAACTTGACAGAATAATTTCACACATATGTCTCACATTGTTATTGTTTAAATCTTAACAAGTAAGAAGAAAAGATACTGGAGGTGAAAATTCTTAGTAAACCACTCTGCCTTCTTCAGAATTTAACGCTAAATTCAGACTCATGTGAATAATAAAATTGAATAAAGAGCGGTGTCATTATGTAAATTTGAAATGTAAAATTATCTGAGTTCTGAGCTTTATCTATAACAGATTTTGATGTTTCAAGGAATAACCCCCCCCCACACACACACACTCCAAAAACTATATATTATGACAAAATTTTTGTCAACAACAACACATTTACCACCAATAAAAGGTTGTAAAAGTGGTATGTGTGACATGGCAATAACAATTACATTATTAGTTTTTATGGAAATGCAAATTCATTTTTGTTTTATGAATGATAGAGGAGGATATAAATTTTTGAAATCGATGGAAGATTATGTTCAAAAAGCTATGAACATATTGCAAACACATCAGAAATATGTTCGTTTTTTACTTATATTTTGAGTGTGAGTCTGTGTTGACATAACAAGCAAATAATTAATATAGGTACAGTTATGAAACTTTATGTGTAAATACAATATGTGTAAAAAAGAACAAAAGAAACAATTTTGTAATTCTCATGATTTGAATACGAGTTATTAGACATTTATGTTTTTATAAATTTATCCCTTATAGATAATAATCTTATTTTATTTCATTTTATTATTTTACTTATTTTAAATCAAAGTGCTCAGAACTAGGAATATAATAACCAATTTTATTAGCACTACAAAACGGATAAACACATATAATAATACATAAATAAATATAACTCAAATGCACTCTATACACAAATGCAAATATGGAAATGGCTCCACAACCGACAAAACAAAACAGACAAAAATATCAATTTATATCCAACAAAAAAATTAATAGAAGCACATACACACGCTGAAATTCACTAAAAGGTATGGGAAAAAATATCCAAATCATTAAAGAAAACATTAAGTAATTTACAAAATTTATTAACTGCAAAATTACTAGTCACATTTATCTAATCAGATTAAAAGTAATTCATTAGTAACAGCATAACGAGTTGATTACAAGTATCAACCAGATTCAATCACAAAATAAATGAGCTTCTTCGCCGGTAGAAGTAAGAACAATTTTGCCTATACATTAACGCTTACTTGACTTACGAATTTAAGTGTTGACAATGCTAAACAGAAAATGAATGTAAAAAAATTATAAAAAAATAATAATTAGGATTAAAATACAGGAAGGCATGCAGCAGAGTAAAAATAATAGAAAAATATTAAAATATATATAATATATATATATATATATATATATATATATATATATATATATATAGTGCGGCAAAACATTATGCGCACCCATTAAAGGCTCAACTATAGCCACAAAACTCGACATGCAAACGTCGTATTAAGAGTTATGCAAATGTTCAAGCTGTCAGCGCCCATAATATTATAGGTCTATTCGAAAATTTTTGGGATACCCCATTCTTCTGTTCGCCGTATTTATTCCTTTTCTCTTTGCCGCATTTATTTTAATTTTACAGCATTATTCAATTTTATTTTTTATTTAGACTTTTATAGATTGCATTTGAAATTTTCTAACGCAGTGATGAAGAGTACCCAGTTCTAAATTTTCTCTACTTTCAGAAATGCATTCTTCTATACTCACTTAATTTCCGCAGGAGGTAAAAAGCTGGGATTTTCCTTGCTCAGGGACTCCCAAAACTGAATTTCTAGATCCTTGATCCTTTGGGATACCCTTGAAAGAGTTGTGTTTGCCCATCTACCTCTTATAACTATATTTTATAAGTTGAAATCTGCAGGAATGCCAGGTATTACCTTCTGCTGCACTGGATCATATGACTGAAAGGATGAAACTTCGATACGAAGCAGAAGTGACATCCATATTATGGCTTATTTGGTTTGTTTGTGTAGCATACAAAAATTTTTACGAATATATAAAGTGTGAAGTGAGCATTTAAAGGTTAAAAATGTATCTAAGTATATTTTCATTAATTTTAATATTATTCTTCTGAAAACAGTACTCAATTAATTATATTCTTATGAAATTTGGAGTCAATTTCCGCAAAACTTTATGAGATATGTCGAATTTTTTTAACTTTTGGAATCAGTGAGTTTGAGAGCGCTACAACAGCCAGATTCGACAGTAGTTAAACAAAACGTAATTTCTATACGACTTACTCTCTGCTGCATATCGTGGCAGTGAGTCAGTTAGCTTTCATTTTAAAGTATGAAACATTATAGGTCAAAACAATAAATGGTTGTACGGAAGAGTTTGAGTTACAATGTGAAAATAAGTTAAACAAGAAAGATCAATCATGCTTAAAGCACTGATTATGAAACACTTTCCAACTTCAATGCAATTTTATTTAAACAAGTCTAAAATGCAATACATTCCTCGGTAATATTTGAAAACTTATCACAACACTACATTAATTTATTATATTTGAAAACTTAAACCTTCAATGAAAAAAATGAACTTTATTCAAATGACGGTATTGAAATATAAATTGCCTGGTTTAAACATATCTAAAGTGCGATACATTCCTCGGTAATAGTTTTAAAGCTATCATAATACTTCGATAATTTATTATATTTGAAAACTTCATCGAAAACAACTGAAATGAATTCAAATGACCTCATAGAAAAAATAACACGCCTGGATCTCTCTATAAACACAGCATTTCATTCATAACATTTTCCCATTCATTTCATTCATCATATTACTATAATAATTTATTTTATTTAAAAATTAAGACCATGGAGCTACAAGTAATTGAACTCTATGCTTAAAACTTCATAAAAAAAAATCGTCCTTCTCTTTGTAAACTCAATGAATATTTCATTCATATCAGCTATGCAGACTCCATGGGCTAAATAATTTTGTGTTAAAGAAATACAGCAATTCTAATACAACTCATTCTACATATTTTGCTGTTTACATTTTACATAAGTGAAAAATAGGCTTCATTGTAGAAATAATCAAATTTGGATGATCATTTAAACTCAAATATATTGTAATTGCGTTGTTTCAGTATGTAGATGCACAGAATTTAAGCAAAAATAAAGTAGTTTCAGGATGGATACAACACGCAATATGAATTAAAAAGAACTTAAAAAATCACGATTTTGAGACAAGATGGATACCATATATCATTTTGGAGTGGGTTATGTGATCTTTTCATATCATGGTCACGTGATCGCTTCATATAAGAGGTGTAATTATTATTTTAATTTTTATTTAAAAAACTACTGAATATATTTCACTGAATTTTTTTTTATATATTTTACGGAATAATTTGAATATTACATAAAATTTTCGAAGCAATTTGTGAATTTTAAATTCGCTTAAAAAATGTTTGAACAAGTAGGTTCCATAGGGCCCAATGTATTTCATTTTTTCATCCCAGGATCAATCCAAAACTAATTGGGTAATATTATTCATTTACATTCCCATATGTTCCACAGACCGTCTCAACAACATACTAAAATTTTATTTTGATAAAGTCATTTTTACAGCAGTTATCGTGCGAACGGACAGACAGACAGACAGACAGAATGAATGAACAAAGTCCTAAACACTTTTCAATTTTGTTGTAAAGTGTTAATAAAAAATTGAATTGCAGAAATTACCTAAATTTTCCACGCAAGTAAACATAATTTTTATTTTACTAAAAATGAAAAATATTGAACCCTTTATTAACTCTTTACTTCAGTTATAGGCAGATGCAATACATCATATGTTTTTCGTTATTAGCTTATATGTATTTCTATAAAACGTAACGAAGGTTTTTAGGGATATCGAATTAACAAAAAACAAGAACAAAATAGACAGAGAGATCATTGATAAAGAAATACAATGGACAATTTATGTATTTGTTTGTAACACTTTACAACATAGTTGAGTGTTTATGACCTAACCCCCTCCGCTTTATTTTTGCGTATCATTTTGTCTGTCTGCCTGTCTGTCTGTCCGTTCGCACGAAAACTGCCGTAAAACTGACATTATCAAAATGAAATTTTAATATGTTGTTGAGACGGTCTGTGAAAAATATGGGAATATAAATGAATAATATCACCCAATAAGTTTTGAATTAAACCCGGGTTCAAAAATAAAATACATTATACCTTATGGAATTTCATTTTCCAAACATTTTTTAAGCAAAGTTAAAGTTCACAATTTTTTCAAAAATTTTAGAAAATATTCAAATTATTCCAAAAAATATAATTTTTTTTAAACAGAATAGGTTTCGTAATTTTTTAAATGAAAATTCAAATAATAATTACACCTCTATAACACGAAGAGATCACGTGACCCATTTTAAAATAAAATAGGGCATCCATCTTTTTTCCCAGTGTCAAATTCAAATTCATGAATTTTAATGTTTTTTAAAATTTATATTGAGTGTTGCATCCATCCTAAAATCGCTTTATTTTTGCGTATTTTTTGCGCATCTGTATTCTATGCCAACGCCATTACAATATTTTTTAGTTTAAATAATCATCAAACTTTTGCGTGATTTTTTTCACGCAAAATTATCTAACTCTGAAGTTTGGAATAAGGGTGTATGGATGAAATATTCACTACTTTTATATAGAGAGTCAGGAGATTTATATTTCGATGACGTCATTTGAATAAAGTTCATTTTTATTCGGTGAATTTTTAAATTTTTAATCATCAAACTTTTGCGTGATTTTTTTCACGCAAAATTATTTAACTCTGGAGTTTGGAATAAAAGTGTATGGATGAAATATTCACTACTCTTACATAGAGAGTCAGGAGATTTATATTTCGATGACGTCATTTGAATAAAGTTCATTTTTGTTCGGTGAATTTTTAAGTTTTCAAGCAAAATAAACTATTGTATTTCTATGATAATAAAAAATATCACCACTGAATGTATTGCATTTTAGAAATGCGATACATCCAGCGGATTGCATGTGAGTTGGAAAGTGTTTCATAATCAACGTTTCATGCAAGATTGATTGTTAATGTTTATATTTATTATACTTTTATTTTGGAAATAACTTTTACTTCAAAAACAATTTTGATATGTAAAAACTTCTGTTTCTCCTTTAGGATTTCAGAGCGAGATTTTATTTCTTTTTATGAATATAATCTGGTTCTTATCCAAAACCTTCAGCGTCTTTTTGGTGTATTATGATAACTATACATTGATGCCAAGATTTGCAATTCCTTCTTCTCTCTTCTTTTTTCTGTTTTCCAATGTAAAAGACGAAGTTCTGCTGAGCGGATTTCACCCATTTTTCTGCTAGAATAGAATAATTTTTCCTTATATGAACTTTAATTTTAAAAGCATCGAGAAAGAAATACAAATGATTCGAAGCAAAGATATACAGAATTGCCAAATAAATATAGAAAAAACAATAACATTTGATGTTATTTCATTTTTTAAAAATAAATCCCTTATGTAACATACAATGAAATAATAAAATTATTCTAAATCAAGATGTCAAGGTAAAGAAATCGCAAAAGGGTTCAAAATTAGAAGCGTATAAGTTTTTGGTTCAACTAAATATGAAATAAGTACTTGAATACCATAATACATGTAAAAACTTCTGTAACATTTGTGTAAGTTATGTAATGTATTTAAATACGTATGTTAATACTTGACAAATATACAAAATAGACAAATAATAAACAAAAGTTATTTGACAAAGTTAATAACGTATTATTAACTTTGTTTCACACTTTTCTTAATTTGAAGAATCTCGCTCTGAAATCCTAAAGGGCAAACAGAGGTTTTTATATATCAAAATTGTCTTTGAAGTAAAAGTTTTTTCCAAACTGAAAGTGTAATAAATATAAATATTTAGATAGAGAAATGTAGAGGGTATAACACCTATTCTGGCAACTGATAGTCCTTTTATAAAAATAGACATATAAAAGAATTTTATGTCAAGTGAATCTTTTGTAGAAAAATTTAGTGCAATAGGTCATTCACGCCATAAAAATGGAGATTATATATCTGTTCTTACTTTTCCAATTTCACTTATAACGTCGAGCAAGGAGCAGCAGAATCTAACTGAGTCAATTCCAATTATGATGATTTTTTTTAACACTAATCATCATGTCTTATGTACACAAAATAAAACTTATTTTAAAAATCTTACATGGGACGCACATGCCTTTTACAAAGTACTATTCTATTTTCTGCCAAAGATCCTGACTTTTTTACGAACCATTACAACTGACTTCACTCTAAATTATACTTCCAATAAGCTAAAGACTAGAGTTCGACGACAGAATCACGACATTTGACACGTAAACAGCTTTATTGACAGCTAGCCTTGCTGTGAACTCAAAACACACACACACACACACACACACACACACATATATATATATATATTACAAATTCATATACAAATTTTTTACAACGCCAGCATTATAAATTTATTACCCGAGACATACTAATCTACAATGAAATTCAACTCTAATTTATTACTAAACTGAATTTCAATCTGAACCTACGCTGATCCAACTACGACTCAACATACCACAAGATTGCAGGCTATAACTCTCGATGCTAACTTTATATATACGACTATAACCTTCCATGGACGATCCAAACACACATGCACACATACACACACGCGCGCGAACTCGGTAGAATGGCAGAGACGTCATTCTAAAGTCTGTCCATTTTATAGATCTGGCCAATCTTGAGTGTGTATGAAAATTGTATCTTCAGTATGAAAATTGAGAAGCTTGGAACATAAATTAAAATCAGGAAAAGGTAGAGTTAGAATAAAACGATAGTAAATAATAGAATCCTTACACTTTCTTTACAGACTTAAATTTATCTAGACTCGAAACGTGTGTAGATTCGTCGAAAACTCGAATTACGAGTTTTGACACTATTTCAATATTTTCCCTGTGCATTACCGTGTATTGCAGTGAAAGAAATATTTTAGAACCTGATTTTTTAGAGTGTTAGATTTGCTGTCTTTGAGAGACATCAATACTATCAAAAAGCCGAGCTCTAGATGGACTCGCGCATGTGAAGTGGCTGTGAAAGATTTCAAAATTAAGACTTGATTTAACACATTATAAAACTAGAAATATAAACCATTCAATTCAATATTGGAGAATCCTAACACAAAAGAGACTATAAGATTTACAGATTTTGAATATTAAATGAAACCCATTAAAATGCAGAAAAACAATGAAATCAAAGTGGCCCGTTTAAATCGCAAAAACGTGTTTAATAGACAGTAGCCCTTTTTCAATCCCAACACATGCACATGCTTGGATGAGCTATTTAAAAGGGGTTGTTTAGTTGTTATTTGTACGAAGCACAAATTAGAGTTAGGAAGAAGGAAATAAAACTCCCATGGATGAAACGCTTGAGAATGACGTAATGCTTTGGGAATGGTATCTAGGTTTCGATAGTGTTAGTAAAATAGCTGCTACTGTTAGTTGACATGACAGACAGACTTAGTATTTTGTATATGTATTTTTTATTATTCTTAAATGAAAGGTTCCCTTATCAGGAGTATAATTAAGCAGTATGTTTTCATAGTTGTAGGAGAGAATACAGAATATAGGTAGATAAAAATAAATTGAAAGATAAAATAACTTTGAATACGTAGGAGTATTCTTCATTGTTTCAGTTCAACTTTGCATTGCGCTAATAATGTATTTTTACAAAATCGGAAGTCTAAATAAATATTTTAGGCCATTCGCCCTATAGAAGTATACAATGCAGGGCCATTTATCTTATCCCAATGGCACCTGAATGATTGTTTCAAACGATACTGGTGTTTTCTTAATATCTTATACTGGTGTTTTCTTATAATTTATACAAGTTTTAACTCCTTACTTTTACCCCCATGGTGCAAAGCGTCGTGAGCCTGCGCGATTTAAAAATGGGCGTTTCGCCCTGTTACAGTTCGTTTCAATCATTGAAATGGTGATTCTGAACATCTGGGTACCAATTTACGTATGTGTGCCCATTTTTATCATCCTTACTATTGTAGTTTTCGAGTCAAAGGGATCCCAAAATTCAGCCAATTTTGGTTTCACTCAGGGCCGTAGACAGAGACAAAATTCAGCATTGAAGGAGAGGATCACCTAAAACACGGTTATTCATTAGCATATATTAACTATAATAGTTATTATTATATATTTCAATCCATATAAATTATTAACAAATAATTGTGTATTTATATTTCTAAGCTAAAAGTTGATTAGGGAAATCCATATAGCTGCTATGCATCAATATTAATATATAACAATTACAATTATTTTAATATAAGCCTAGCTAGTAGCAAATCTGTTAACGAATCGAAGAAAATTTCTAATAGTTAATACAAGTTTAGGAAACGCTTCATATTAACTCGTAACTACTTATCAGTTGATTTTGATTCTATAATGTATAACATTGAACCCCGCAATAATACAAAAGTATCCAAATATCATCGTCTTAATTTGTAAATATGTTTAAATTAAATATATAAATAAATGGATCATGAGTATAACCACACATCTCACCTAAATTAAATAATCTTTAAAACAAAGTAATTTACAAAAAAAAGATATCATAAAGATATTTTTATGCAAAATTTGGATGACGTGTTGTATGAAATTTCATATCACTACTAAATATTTAATATTTTTATCAGGAGGGATGAATATACCTCTCTGGCTACGCCTTTGGTTTAACTTCGTTAGGAATGGAGAATGAACTTATCTTCGGTCGTGCGTAACTAGGCCATTTACATTCACGCCCACGCCTAATGCTATATAGAAATTGTACTGCTTAATTAGAACTCACCATTGTGGGCGTAGAATTCTCAATCTTCGGTACTGGCTGACCTGAATCCCAGTAAAGGTATCCTTAATGAAGTCCTTCATGCCTTCCAATCGGCGCGTTCTCGTCCGAAATCCGCGACCCAAAAGGCAAGGATGAAAGGATTGAAACAGGGATCAAGTGGGAGAATTCATCATCGAATGGCTTGTCCGGCGAGATAGGTCGCTCTCGTTATGGAGAGCAAGTCGGTTGCATACGGAGGAGTGCACAATATAATGATTGAAAGATATTCTATGCAGACTAAGTTATGTTCTACTGAGTTTCCACTACTTCAAATCTTAGCCATATTGCAGGTTATATAGAAAGGGATTCGTGGTAGGACGCAATTATTATTTCAGTTCGTTGAACTTATGTTTAACTAGCAGCATACCCGTTCTTCGTACGGAGTATATAACATAAAGAAACTTGAAATGAACGATCATGTGCAAGTTGCTATAGCATGTTAAACGACATTATTAATCAAAATATTATATTATATTCTGTCAAAATAAAATAGATGACGTAATAAATTGATTCCAATATATGTCAAAATATGTGCCAATATACCTGTGCTACTTATATTCTTGTAGATTAGAAAATATACCAGTGCATTCGTAGAAGATGGCTCGTACAACGTACAATAAATGAGTTTCAACAATTTTTGCCAAACAATGGAATAATAACTTGAAAATATCCATAACAATAATGTTTAAACCTGAAGACTGTAATTGATATTATCCAGTCAAAAATGCAATACCAATGAAATTCATTTTAGACACATATTTTTACTTTCCTTATATACATAATGTATAAGGAAAGTATTGTGACGGGGTCGAAAATTCGAATTCGAGTTTTCGACGGGAGAGCACGTTTCAAGCATCCCTGATCACGAATCAAAAATTTTTTGAAGTGATGGCTGTGTGTGTGAGTGTGTGTGTGTGTCTGTGTCTGTGTGTGTGTGAGAGAGTCTGTGGAGACGATAACTGACGAACGAATGGACCGATTCAAACGAAATTTGGTACAAAAATCACAATCTGTAAACACTGGAAGTGTATTGTTTTTATACGCAATCGAATGTTCAGAACACTCCTAAATTTTCGAGTGAAATTTTGAAAAAATCGTCAAAAAATCAAAACCGCTCATAAAGTTACTCAAATAGACATTTCTTATGTAATTTTTCATTAGAAAACGATTGACATAAATTTTAGAACGCTAACATGAACCGGTCTCGATATATTGCACATTTTTAAAAAAAATATCCAAAAGTCATACAAAATAAAAAAAGAAATATTTCCTATGGAGAAACATGCCCATTTTTCATATATAATACTATGCGATAAATTGGGTGACATCATTCTCGTGGATCTAGCTCGTTCCATTCATAAAAAAAGATACTTTGAGTAATACTTTTGTATTTGAACGCCAGTCATTTATCTGCTGTAAGAATAACTTATTCCTTCGTCCATAACGTTTGGCGAGATTTTGGCGACGAATTTGGTGGACTGTCGCCAACTTGGCGACTTTTTTAAATGTTGCTAAGTTAACGAAAATCTCACCAAATGGATAAAAATGACGCTAAATCAATGACGACTCATTGATGATGACGACATGTAAAATGACGGCTCATTGACGAAAATTCAATATCTTAGAAAGAATATAAATAACATAAACATAATCTATTTTTTTACTGTAAAAGTAGTAAATTCATTGCATTATATAAGGAAAGTTATTTGCTGCCCACATCAGGTTTTTATTATTCAAATCGGAAAAGATTTAATAAAAATTGTCTGCCGCACAAACACATTGGAGCAAACATACCCGTTGCTAAACGACATGATATAAATTTCTTCATATAAATTGGCGGAACAAATATCGTCTGAATAACAAATATCGTCTCCATGTAAAGTTTAATTGTTCGATTTCAGTAATATCTAGACAACCTCTGGTCTTAAGAACTCGACCAACCTCTGGGCTTAAGAACTTGAAACATTAACTAAATTTTAAGTGGAGCTATTTCAAGGCTACCGACAAAATTTCATTCAATTCGGTTCAGTCGTTCTCTCGTGATGATGAGACAAACAAACAGGCAGACAGACAGACAGACAGATTTTCAATTTTATTTATATAGATTAGCAGTATACTCGTTCTTCGTACGGAATATATAATATAAAGAACTTAAAATTCACAATTGTGTGCAAATACCTATAGTACTTTAAATGACAATATTGTTTAAAGCATTCTATGAAAATTTTTAAATTAATGCTTCTGAAAAGAAGTTTAAGAATCTATGTTATCGGTATACAAAATCATTTTCACAGGCAGATCTAAGGAATAAAACATCCTGGTCCCTTTTGTAAACAAATTTACAACAAACGTAAAATCGAATCAATGAAAGTGCTAAAATTGTAATGGAAGATAGATACAGAAGGTCGTTCGCACTTTATGGAAAAGATTTTGTATTTATATTTCTCGTTAGTATTTTGAGATAAAGATTTGGCATTTTCAATATAATTGTCTGCTACTGTTTTATTTTGAATGGAATGTAGAACAAAAGATTTATTTTGAAAATGGCTCCTTAAAAATTGATAGGTGGCTCAAAGGTTACGTAAATGCACTTTCCGAGGAAAATATTCGTATCAACACATTGTAAAGCGGTGTAAAAATCGAGATTATTGCATTTCAAAGAAAGGTGTTTTTAATATATTAAATTTGAAAGGTAAAAAGCGTCTAGCTGAAAGTAAAAATGAAAAAATGGCTGAAAAATCGCATCCTAAGACTGTTCGTACTCGGGTCAATATCAAGAAAGTAAAGTTTTTGATCCTAAAAGAAAATCCGCCGACTCAAAGATCCATTGTATCGAAACTGGGAATGTTTTCTGGCACAGTAAGTAAAATCATTCATAAAGATTTGAAGTTGAAAAAGGTGTTTAGATCTAAATTTCATCTTCTTTTGCCAAATTATGTTGCGTAAAGAAAAACAAATTGTAAAAAATTGTATGAAAAACACCTAGCTGCTGATAAATGGAAATTTGTGGTAGCACTCGATGAGGCATGGGTGTATTTAAGTGACTGTAATGAAAAAAGAGCCATTTTCTATTGCTCAACTGACAGTACGAAATGCCTTCGTCATTGTACAGAAAAGTTCCCAAAGAGATTTGTGATAGTTGCAGGATTCTGTTACAAAGGTAAATTAAAACCCAAAGTCTCAAGTAAGGCTAAAATTAATTTACTCTATTATCAGCAGAATATTTTAGAATTAATTTTTGAAGAAGAAATTCCAGCCTTATATGGAAAAGACATCCATAAAACTGCTCTTCATATGGACAAAACCTCTAGTCACACGCCTAAGTCAACTACCGCATATTTAGCAAAGAAAAAATCAGAAACAGGAATAAAATGTATCCCATTTAATGAAATACCTGTAAAATCACCTGACCCTTTTCCTATGGACTTTTGCGCTTTCGGTTTGTTAAAACGAGCCTTAGGAAAACGGCATCCAAGAACATTGAACGGACTTTGGTAAACGACCCAAGAAGAGTGGGATAAAATGGACATGACGGTGCTAAGAAAAAGTTTACTTTCATAGAAAATTCGAGCTAGAGCTATAGTCAAGAATCAATGCTATCAGATAGAAACAAATCGCATCAAGAAATACGCCCTTTATGCATAAAAATTAATTACCAATATCGTTTCCATAAAGTGCAAACGATCTTCTGTATAACAGTACTGCTTATATGCTTGCAGATTAATATGAGTTTGAAAAATCTTTGTCAAAATAAAACAAATGATATAATAAAATATCAATTATCCCCTCAATCTTTAAACATGAGGACCGAAATTGATACCAATATATGCCATTACTTGCCAAAATAAAACAAACAATGTATTAAATAGAAAATATCACAAACCCCAGCAATATTTAAACCTATAGGCCGTAAATGTGCAGTCAAAGATATAATTTCGATAAAATTTATTTTACATACATATCTTTACTATTTAAATCGGAAAAAATTTAATAAAAATCGTCTGCCTCATAAACACATTGGATTTAAATCCGTTGTTAAAGGACATGATATCATTTTCTTCAAATAAATTTACTGGAAAAATATCGTCTTCATAATCCCATGTCTATGAAAGATTTAATTGTTCGTTTTTATTAATTAATATCTAGACAATCCCTGGTCCTAGAAACTCGAAACATGGACTAAATTCTAAGTCGGACTATTCCAAAGCTACCCACAAAGTTTCATGAAATTCAGTTCAGCCTCCCTCCCGTGATGATGAGACAAACATACATACAAGCAGGCATATTTTCAATTTTATTAACACTTTACAACAAAGTTGAAAAGTGTTTATGACTTTGTTCATTCTGTCTGTCTGTCTGTCTGTCTGTCTGTCTGTCCGTTAGCACGATAACTGCCGTAAAAATGACTTAATCAAAATGAAATTTTAGTATGTTGTTCAGACGGTCTGTAGGACCTATGGGAATATAAATGAATAATATCACACAATTAGTTTTGGATTGAACCCGGGTTGAAAAAATGAAATACATTGAGCCCTATGGGACCTAATTTTTCTAACATTTTTTAAGCGGATTTAAAATTCACAAATTGCTTCGAAAATTTTAGGTAATAGTCAAATTGTTCCATAAAATATATCAAAAAAAATTCAGCGAAATATATTCAGTAGTTTTTTAAATAAAAATTAAAATAATAATTACACATCTTATATGAAACGATCACGTGACCATGATATGAAACGATCACATGACCCACTTCAAAATGATATATGGCATCCATCTTGTTTCAAATTCGTGATTTTTTAAAGTTCTTTTTAATTCATATTGAGTGTTGTATCCATCCTAAAACTACTTTATTTCTGCTTAAATTCTGTGCATCTACATACTAAAACAACAGAATGACAATATATTTAAGTTTAAATTCTCATTCAAATTTGATTATTTCTACAATTAAGCCTATTTTTCACCTATGTAAAATGTAAACAGCAAAATATGTAGAATGAGTTGTATTAGAATTCCTGTATTTTTTTAACACAAAATAATTTAGTCCATGGAGTCTGCATGGCTGATATGAATGAAATATTAATTGATTTTATAAACAGAAGGACGATTTTTTTCGATGAAGTTTTAAGCATAAAGTTTATAAATTGTAGCTCCATGGTCTTAATTTTAAATAAAATAAATTATTATAGTATTGTGATGAATGAAATGGAGAAAGTTATGAATGAAATCCTGCTTTTATAGAGAGATCCAGGCGTGTTATTTTTTCTATGACGTCATTTGAATTAATTTCAGTTGTTTTCGATGAAGTTTTCAAATATAATAAATTATCGTAGTATTATGATAGATTTAAAAATATTACCGTGGAATGTATTGCATTTTAGAGATATTTAAACCACGCAATTTATATTTCAATGCCGTCATTTGACTGAAGTTCATTTTTTTCATTGAAGGTTTAAGTTTTCAAATATAATAAACCAATGTAGTATTGTGATAAGTTTTAAAATATTACCGAGGAATGTATTGCATTTTCGACTTTTTTAAATAAAACTGCATTGAAGTTGGAAAGTGTTTCATAATCAATACTTTAAGCATGATTGTTCTTTCTTGTTTATATTGATTTGTACCAATAGGGGGTCCACAAAATTTTTTAGATAATTTATATCAAGACTTTTTGGAGAAGTTTGAAGAAGTAAAAAACTCTCCAAGTCTACCAAGAAAGAAGGTTGATCAACCTCACATTGGTTCCTTTCATGATTTATATGTTTTAAATACAAATCTTGCATAATAAAGGAAAATGTCTGCGGGAATGTGACTCTGCGTGTGTCTGTGCGGTCTGTAGCGGAAAATAGGGACATGGAATTGGGTACACAGGTTGTCCGGGACCCGGAAACTTGCACCTCAGCGTTATTATTCCTTTAAATTTCGAATTCGTTTCTAAGTTATGTTTTAGCACAATTTAGCCGAAATTTTGGCTATATTCACACACCTTGATTCTGTTCTGACCGGCCGTCCAAATGGTTGCTCAAGTCCTTGTTGACGAGCCGGACGGTCTGGGTCTTCAAAACCTTGATTCTGTAGCGATCAAAAATATCAATACACATTTTTCATTCTGACACCATTGAAATGACCGGAAAATTATCTTTCAAACATATATTTAAAAAGGAAACTGTGCGATTAATAAACGATTTTTCATGAATTTAAAAAATATATATACTTTTCGTGCGTTTTAAACCTCGCATATTTGATATTGCAATGAAGGGAAAATGGACAGCCAATTCACTCTATGTAATCCAACACCAGCCACTTTAAATACCATACACCGCTTTAAATCAAAAATTAATTTCCCGAATCCGTCTGTTCATTAATTATAATTTTCAAGCGAGCGAACTATTAATATTTTTAAATCAGCGGACCGTTTCCACACAGTGTGATTAAAGTTCTTCGATCTTCTGAAGCCACGCCTGTATTCCCGTGTAAATATAAGTGGAAAGGTCAGAGCCATTCCATTTCACAATTTCATAAAGGGTGTGCTAAATATACCGCCAATTGCAATTTTCATTTTGTGGTTTGGATGTTTTATGTCATGCGCTTAAAGCTCGCGGAGGAAGAATTTTCTTTTGAATCTTTGCTCGCACGGGAGTCAGAATTTATGGATGAGGTCGTATCACTCCCGCGGTGCCCAATTTTCACTACTAGAGGTGGCGGGAAAATGTACATAAGACGAAAATTCCATTTTTTTTAATAACATATTTGATTTAAGACATTTATGATCTTTGTTGAGGGAAAAGCGCATAAGTCAGTTAGGCTTCTAAGATGTTAGAAAAAGAAAAACTTTAAACACTTATTAAATTTTGTACGGATAGCAGTGGGGTAAAAAGTATAAATTAAAAAACGTTATTATTTATTTAGCTCATAAATGTATAACAAACTCAAAATTAAATAACAACAAAAAATTAAATTTGTATAAAAGAAATAAAAAAAAGTTTTCCTGAAAGCATCCAAATTTTCTTTCCTCGATATTTTAAAATCATTGTTTTTGACTTGTTCCCGCCAGTTCTAGTAATAATTGTTTTTGTTATCTTGTAAATTAATAAATCCAATTTATCCCTAGCAATTGAACTATTATTTATATGAATATTTTTGTTGTTTTTTTAGATTAATAAATCAATTTATCCCTGCTTTAAATCCCGTGCACCGACGGGTACATTTTCTAGTATTCGGCACAGAAACGGAATAATTAATTACTTTCCCTACCATATATGCATAATGTATAGGAAAACTATCGAAATGGGGTCCAAAATTCGAACTCGACTCGATTGGTATCGAGTTTCCAACGAAATCCGCATATGTTTTGAGTAATCTAGAACGCTAATCCATAATCTTTAAAGTGACCTATGTATATATGTGTTGTGTGTCTGTAATACGTATATATCCACTCTTGATCTAAATAAAAATCCAAAATTTTTTCTAGTTGCATCACGTATACATTACCCCGGTATTCATTACATTTTGTACCGTATTGGTAAAAATTTGAAACAAAGAAACTAAATATGATAAAATGTATTAATTAAATGTTTGTTTGAACTTAATTTTTAATGAGAAAGCAAATCAAACAACGTGCTTTCGAGTGTTGTTGTTGTTGAGACCCAGACCGTCCGACCTACCAGAAAGGTGTAAGGTAACAGTTTGGACAGCCGGGAAGTGCCACCCAATTTAGACCGGAATCCAGTGGGTGAGGCATCCACAGGGACCGTACCCTCCTTCCCCTACCACCAACCTCTCGGAAGGACTTACGGACCCACATGTTTAACGTGATCGTACTCCGCGTGAACACGGCGGCAGTTTTGGCAGTGGCTGGAATCGAACCCGGGCCTACCGAGTGCAACTCCAGCGCGCTAACCAATGGGCTACCGCGCCCTGTGCTTTCGAGTGTGTAATCCGTTTCCATGTTAACATTGGTATGAGGCCCAGTTTAAGCATATAGCATAAAAGTAATATGAATAGATAAAATTTGGAAAGGGGGAACTGCTTTAAATGTAATACATAAATAATTAACCAGAGCGCGGCTGTTCGAGGATTTATGACAAAACCGTTTCATGCACTTTCAAAGTCAACAAACTTCGACATATTTCGTCAAACCTTTCAAAATCAGTGTTTAAAAACATCATTCAAAATCAGTTAACACGAATAAAAAAGTTAAGTTCACCAAATTTTTATGAAGAACATATTCAACAATTAATAACCACTATCATAAAAAAATAAATACTTTCCACAACTTATTTTTTCCTTTATAAAATCCAATTTCAAAACCAACCTCAAATTACGGAAACTTATTGATACGTCAGACTCATTAATTTTCCTGGTCGTCCAAACAGGTACCTTATACTTTTCTGGTAGGTCGGACGGTCTGGTCGAAGAAGAAGACTCGTTAGCTTTTGAATGAATGAAAGCGCTATTTATCAAAAAGTTATCACTACATATATACACGTATAATCTACCAGTCTATATTTTTATTTGGGTTTAAATAAACTAAAATAATTAAAATCCAATTTACATACTTAAATACTGCGCTTAAATATTATTTGTACCATTATCACTCTTCATGCATTAATTCATACATTGAAGCATTTTGTTGATTCATATTGTTTATTTTCTCGATGGTGAATTCTTTGATTATGATTTTAACTGTCACTATTTCTTTAGTAATTTCAATGACTCTATGAAGAGTAGTTTTGTGAATAAAAACTAAAGATTTTAAGAGAAATAGGTGTTTCTAGGTATAAAGAATAGGTGTAAAGATTTTATGAGAAATAGGTGTTTCTAGGTATAAGGAATAGGTGTAAAGATTTTATGAGGAATACGTTTTATTATATACTTATTTAATATGAAATATTTTAGGTTCTATCATTATTCAATTGCTTTGATCAGACTTATGTATTTTGTTGTTTTTCTTATTTTTGATACAATCTCCCCACTTATCTACATCAGACCATAATTTCTGTAATAAATATTACAACCGTGCAGTTATAAACGTAGATTTTCTGTATCTCCGAACCAAGGATGACTCTTGAAAACGTTCCTCGTTTCGGAAATACTTATTTTATTTTATTTTATTTTCATTCTTAATTGGGATTTTATCCCAATTTTATTTGGGCGCCGATAATTTGCTTAACTTCATGCGTTGAATTTCTGCTGATATCTAATTGTGCTCTTTGCTATTTCTTGTACATTTACCATGTATGTTAATACAGGGAACAAGGGGTTTAGTATCAGTATTATATATCAGAATTTTTGTTGGGTTTTAATATAATTTCTTTTGGGTGCAGTTACAGGCTTAACTGCTATCGTGACTATATCTGCTTGATATTTTACTGTTCATTTTTCTTATGTGTAAAACAGGGAACGCGGGGTTTAGTACTTGGTTTATGTGACTTTTTCTTATGCAATTCATTGGATAACACTATTTGCATGTGCTCTACATGCACCATCATTTAATAAGGGATATATCACAAGTATATGATTATTACAATATATATATATATATATATATATATATATATATATATAATGTGTTATTATTGTTATCATTTTCAAATTTTACAATTAAAAATGTGAAAAATTTATATCGTCGTTTCAATTGGTCATTATTATAACATGTTGCCCTACATTTTAAAGGACTTGAAAAATTATTTCGTCTGATACTAAGTTTAATAATGCACCACTTCAACCCCCTCCCTCCCCCCCCCCCCGAGGCAGCTAATAATGTCACAAACACAAAATTTATATTGCGGAGACCCTGAGTAACCCATAGTATCAGAAAATATTCAACCAATGATACATTTCTTGCGTGGGAGATGCTTTGTTACCTTATTTAAGCGCCCTTGTAAATGAAGTCATTCACTTAAAAATTTACAAATAAATTGACTATTTGTCTCATAATTTTTGACATAATTATTTCTATAAAATTTTCATAATTTAATTTATTTGTATTTATTTATTTATTTATTTATTTATTAATATGGATTTTCCCTGACTGACGATTAAAATTGATAAGAATTTGAAAAATGATTGGAAAATTGATAAATTTGAAATTAATAAAAAAAATTGACAAGAATAAAAATTGATAAGAATCTTGCGCTTATGGAATTAAAAATTCGTATCAAATTTCATTTAAGGACATCAAATCAGGCACTCAAACATCATTACAAAGAGATTCGTATTCAATAATATTCAAAACGTGTAGATACATTAAAATAGGATTGTCTGATTTTCTTATCCCACCACAACACTTTCTCTTTAAATATACTATACATTTTACAAAAAAGTGAAAAGAAAATAAACTGATGTTTTTAGAAAGAAAATAATTTTTGTCGGACAGCATCTCAGAGAAGGGTATAATGTATTTGCGAAAATGCTCCAGGTTCTAAAATGACTGAAAGTTTTTACTTCAAAATACTTGTTAGTATTTTTAGCGATATAATGTTCACTCAGCCCTGAGATGCTGGTTTTTCTCCAATTTCGAAGGCACTTACCAAAGCAAACACGGCGTCTCGGCTTTCCATTGGTTCTACAAATATATTTTAGAAGAACGATATTATTTACAATTTTTCTTAGTTTTATCTGCAGTTCTTTACCACGTTTCTCTTTTACTTCTATTAGTTCGCCAAATTGAGTATTATACATTTTATTTAATATCCATTGAAATGGGACCATCTGGATATTAAAGTCAACATTTGTGCTCGAAAGCTAAGATTTAATAGATATTCCTCTTCTTTTGGGAATAGATGATATCCGTTGATATCTAAACTTCTACGGAAATGTAAAGTAACAGAAAAATGAATAGATTTCTAGATATTTATGGGCAATATGCTGAATTCGATCCACAATACTGCCAATTGTGGCTTGCTAGTCGCAAGGGAAGAATTAAAATATATGTAGGATATATCATACCGACTGGCATTGTAACAGCTGATAAAAAGAAAGAAATCGCCCCTTTGTAAATATATTTTTTTTCCACAAACATAAAATATATTTAAAAAGGAGAAACATAAAATAATTGAACCTGTCTACAAGTAACATCTATTATAAAATTTATAAATATGTCGCATTAGATATTTACAGAGGGAAATAACAACATGTATTAAAATATGAAAAATTAAATTTTGTCTGTGTAAATAGTTTCAATAAATCAAGCAAGCTAATATAATAAAAAAATATATCTATTTGTCTGTGGTGTATGTGTGTGTGTGTGTGTGTGTGTTTAGTTTGTAGCAGAAAATCTAAGCGTCGTATTAGCATAAAATTTGGTACCCAACCCGAACAGATGCACCTTGGCGTATTTTTTTACAATTTCGAATTAGTGTTTTAATTATTTTATGTTTCAGCATGATTTTTACACAAATGAAATCCTCAACAACCACAAATACTACTTCATAGTTTCCACTTGATTATTTCCACTACGAAGCCTAGTTTTAATGAATGCAGAATGCAAACAAACGATTGTAAGATGAGAGGTATAAAAATTTCTGAATTTTTTTCGCGCAAAATTACTTAACTATGGAGTCTGGAATAAAAGGGTGTGAATGAAATCTCTACTTCTCCATGGAGAGCCAGATAATTTATACTTCGATAGCGTCACTTGAATAAAGTTCATTTTTTTCGATGCAATTTTAAGTTTCCAAAAAAAGCAAATTATTATACCTCTGTGATCATTACAAAGATACCAGCGCTGAATGTATCGCATTTTATTGATGTTTAAATAAAATTGCATTTCAGTTGAAAAGTGCTTCATAGTCAATGCTTTATGCATGATTGATCTTTCTTGTTACTTTTTGAGGGAGCTCTCGTTAAATTATTTAGCAATAGCATGACTAAAACGTGTCGGACAGGCACCAGAAGATGATATTACATCTGGCTCAAAATTCGCACAGCTTAGTGTCTTTAAAAACAATTTTTCCCTATACAGAAATTTTGAATTTAAAAGGAAAAGTTTTTCACTCCGCCCTAATAAATGCCTTTTATTCCTCTTATTTAACATGTTATTACCTCTCTTCATTTCATATGAAATTTAAATATTTTTCTAAAATTTATTCTCAGTTTTCAGTGTTAAAATTATTGGAGCAGTTTTTAGCATATCTAATTACTATCCTTATGTATAATATAATGTATAAGGAAAGTATGGTGACGGAATCGAAAATTTAAATCGGAGTTTCCGACGGGTGAGCATGTCTTAAGCATCACTGAACATGAACAGAAGGTTTTGGAGGTTATGCATTTCTCTGTGAGTGTGTGAGTCTGTGGATATGATATCTCACGAACGAAATTTTGTACAAAAATTACAATCATTGAATGCTGGAAGTCTATTATTTTTAAACGATCTGATATTCAAAACACTCCCAAATTTTAAAATGAAATTTTGAAAAAAATCATCAAACAATCAAAATTTTCAATCAAGTGAAATAAACAATCTTTTTACGCAATTATTTTATTAGAAAACGATTAACATAAATTTTAGAAAGCTAACACGAACTGTTCTCGAGATACTATTTATTTCGCAAATAAATTAATCAAAAACTCACATGAAATTAAAAAAAATATATAAACTATTGTGAAATATGTTCACTTTCATATGCAGTATTTCATATTTATTATGATAAATTTGTTGTCGTCATTTTAATGGATCTGTCTCGTTCTATTTACGAGAGAAGATGGTTTGGGTAATAGTTTTGTATTTGACCGCTATTAATTACTTATTTACAATAAGAATAACCTATTTCTCCGTCTATAACGCTTGGGGAAATGTTGGTGTCGAATTTGGATGAATATCGCTATAACTTGGCGGTTTTTTAAATGTTGCCAAATTGTCGAAAATGTCGCTAATTTGATAAAATGGATGCTAATTTGATAAAATTGCTTAGACTTTTTTAAATGTTGCTATATTGGCAAAAATGTCTGTAATTTGATAACATGTCTCCAAATTTATAAAAATGTCTTCAAATTGATAAAAATGACGCTAAATCATTGAAAATGACGACTCAACGACGAATGAAAATTCATTATTTTGAAAGGAACATAAGAATCGACTAAAACAATAACCTATTGCTCCGTTCGTCCGTAATGCTTGGCAAAAATTTGGGCTGGAATATTGCCAACTTGGCGATTTTATAAATGCTACCAAATTGACGAAAATGTCACCATATCACCAAATTGATAAAAATTTCTCTAAATGGGAGGCAATGTTCTGCAAATTTTTAGTTCCATCATATGACGGGCATATTTTATAGTATATAAGAAATGTATGTAATTCTCCACTTGTTTGTAATACTCGACGATACATTTCAAGAATAGTGAACTTGGCGAATAATCTAGCGAAATATTGCCAACTTGGCGATATTTCCTCAGATTGACGACAATATCGTCACCATTGAAAAAATGACGCCTTATTGATTAATGTGTTATTAAACTATTTTAATATATGGAGTCTGTTGCTTATGAAAAGAATATTGATAATTGTTAATTTAGAGTTGTGCGAAATAAGATAATTGGGTACGAAATAGTTTTACATGTTGTCATCCGGAAAAGCGCTCAATATACAATTTAATGTTACAAATAATGTGCCATAATTTTTTCACCGTGAAAGAAGTCAATTCATTGCTTTATATAAGGAAAGTGTGCTACCCACATCAGATTTTTTTATTTTCAGTACAATGGTTAGAGCTTCTGTCATAAATCGTACAAAACCCGAAACAATGATAGAATATATAGAGATGGTATTGGAAGCTGTGCTAGGAGGGAAAATGTTAAAAAAAAAAACTATGAATAATTACTTGTTTCTTCATTTGTTCAAAGTTGATCCTCGCTTATTCAATGGTAACCCTACATAGAGCATGTTTGAACAAAATAGTTTTATTTTTTTTTAAATTTGGAAACAGATTTACAATAAATAAAACTGATGATTGTGACATTAAGACTTGCCGAACTTCTCTGAAGATGTCATATGCATGAATGAATGAGATTCACAAAATGGAATGAATGAATGAACGAATGAATAAAGTGACAAAAATGAGATTTACAAGCATTAATAAAAACAATGGATTTAACAGTTACTTAAACAAAGTAAAAAGAACGAAATTTCCACTATTTAACAAAGATTCAAATTTCCAATTATTACTATGACCCTCATAGCCAAATACATTTTAATTGCTGTAAATGATTGTAATAATCAACAATTTAAAAGAAATATTTTTATCTTATTTACAGAGTCCTCTGTATCAATTATTTGTCTACAGGCATGTTGCACCTTACTGACATATGCCTGCTTTCTTCAAGGAAGTTCTGTAAGTATTTAAAGTTGACTTACACAGACATTTTTTTGTTTGTGGCTATTGTGTTGTAGAAACTTGTATGTGTCCGCTTGCCATTTAAATTAGAATAACTATAATTTAAATCTTAAAAATTATCATTTAAAATATTTTCATAGGTGCCTTTCCTCTCCTCTACTATGTAGAGAATGTAAAAATGTAAAATTACTCCTGCCTACATTCGAGAAATTTTACTGAATTCTTAATTTATAAATTCTAAAAATGAATGAGATTTACAGGCATAAATAAAAAAACTAGATTTAACAATTACTTAAAGTGATTAATAACAAACTTTCACTATTTAACAAACATTCAAATTTCAAATTATTTCCATGAGTCTCATAGCCCAATATTCTAAATTGGTGTACATCATTGTAATCATTGTAAGAAGAAACAATTTAAAAGAACTATTTAAATTTTATTTACGGAGTCCTCTGCTTACGTGAGGGACTAAGTGTCAATTGTTGGAAGAACTAGCAGTTTCCCATAACAAGTATTTTTATAGAAAGCAAAAAAATGTTCTTTAAAATTATTTTGAGAGAATTTATAACATGTTCTTGCAATGGCATGAGCTAAACCGTATTTAGCTAAGCAGTTCTCGTGTCTTTTTCAGATATTTCGAACTTTCAGTACAAAAACCTCTCGGGCCGGACAATTTGATTGAAACGTTCTATTCTGTTTGAGTTCTTCCCTCGAGGGAAAATGGAGTCACAATTTCTATTGGAAGATCACGTAGCCATAGCCTTAAACTTGTCTTTCAAGGAAATAGATTTCTTTATTTTGAAAGTTTTATGCATAGAATAAAGTAAAGTAGGTTGGGGTCGAAGCACAAAAATATGCCAAGAAATTTTATGTAGAAGTTAAAAACATGATACGTATATTTATGGACTAAAAAACGTTTTCGACGTTTCCTGAGGTTCAGGATGCAAACCTTTGATGAAAACTACAGTAGAACTCACAACAAATTCTCTACGACTAATATCAACGCCTGGACCATCCCCTAGAAATAAATGAATACCTCCAAGTAGTTGGCTTTCCATAGCGCTCTTTCTTGCACATGACTGAAATGAAAAAAGAAACAATGCACTGTTTCGTTCAGAGTCAAAAACGCGATTTTGTTCGTCTACTATTCCACATTTTAAAAATTATAAGATGATTCTCTATAAAAATCATATATATAAAAATCATGAACTGATGATGATCATGAACTATAAAAATCATGAACAGATGGCAACTGGAACAAAAATGTTATGTTGGAGAAGTGTGTAATAATCAAAGAAATTACTGGTTAATTATGAAGGTCGGGTTGTCTACTCATATCGGGATTTTAAATTTGACTACGTAGTTAACCAAGAATTCCTTAGAAGTTGCCGCTATGCTGCTCACTCTTCCAAAGTAACAATAAAATACATGAGATAAAGATGGGGAACTGACCAAATGCAAGGCATAAAATGGTAGAAGGTGATTGCGACCCATCTTTCCCGTTTAAAAGCTTGCTTTTCAGCCCGGGCAACTCTCACGGAACCAATGTCAATCTTCCGGATATGTGCAAAGTCAAAGGCACACGAATACAGGAAGCAACCAGGAACGGAAAAGCAGTGAAAGAAAAAGCCGTAAATGTCAAGGTAGATAAAGTCAGTCAGCTCTCTATATATATATATCTGCCGTTCATGCATGCTCAATACTACGTTATTTGCACTTTCTATGTCATTGGCATATCCCTTAAGTAAGAATTTTCTCCCTTTTTAGTATTAAAAAGGGAATTATTATGTGATAGAAATTATTTCAAGTCATACAAATCAGAGGACTATGAATGTGCGATAAGGAAATTATTTTATCTTATTTGTTTAAATGTACAGCAAATAATGGTTAATGTGTATTTTATGAAGAATAGATTCATTAAATGGTTTTTTATCTTTCAAATTGAATTCCTTATTTACGCTCATCAACTAATTTTTTTTAGCATGATCCATTTAAAAATGTTATGTGGTCATGGGTTATGTATCCATACATTCAAGTGTAACAGGTTTACTAATCTCACCTTTTAAAATAAAATATTAAAAAAATAATAATAGATTTATTCAAATCGTATCAAATGTCTACATGATCAATGTTAAAATTCTGAAATACCCTTATTCATTAAAAAATAAATGCTAAGTTATGTTCCATTCTCTGAAGTATGAAGATTCATACAGAATGTTGTGTTTCAATCTCTAAGAATCGGTGAAAATTTGACACTTTCTTAAAAATCTACAAAGTTGGGATTTATTCTGTAATAAGTGTAAAAATTGTCGTAGATCTCAGTTTAGTCTATCATTTCCCATGTGTTGTTAAATATGTACATTCAAATGTGCCCATTCATTAAGAGCAGAATGGTGTTATGGAGCACCTACAGCCGCGAAATCCTGGCATTTCAAGGTGTACGTCAATCATGCCTCGTATTAAGATATCAAATCTCATTATATGTTTCTTTTAAAATGATAATTGCATATCTTTCTTATTTGAATGTTATTACAAAGCAGTGTACTCGTCTCAGAGGGTTCCTCTTTCATTTCAATTCAATGTTGACAATCGTATATCATTAAAAAAGAACATTAAGTGATAATCTATTCTCTTTCATGACAGTTTTAAAATATATAGCGATTTAATGTTCTTGAACGATGTTGCAGTATTGAAACATAGATCTTATTCTGCAATCATCTACTAAGTATTGTAAAATTTGTAAAATCGTTTTATCCGAAAGAACTCCTTAAGTGCAATAAAAAAATCACATAAAATAAAAAACAAGTATTAACCTATGTGATATATGTTTACTTTTCATATGTAATATTATACGATACATTTGTTATCCACAATCTCAAGGATCTAGTTTGTTTCATTTACGAGAGTATATATATTGGGAATTTAGTTTTGTATTTTGACGTCATTAGTTGTTTATCTACTATTAGAATAACCTATTTCTCCATACATAACGATTGGCGAAATTTTGGCGTTGAAATTGGCGGAATATCGCCAACTTGACGAATTTATAACTATTTAGCGACATTTTAAATGTCGCTAAATAGACTAAAATATCGCCGAATTGATAAAAATGACGACTAATTGATGAAAACTCAATATCTCGGAAAGAGTATAACAATCTACTATAAGAATAACCTATTTCTCCTTCTGTAACGTTTGGCGAAACTCTTGTTACGAATTTTTGCATCATATTGCCAACTTGGCGAGTTATTTTAAATGGTGACGAATTCACGAACATGTCGCCAAATTTATAAAATTAACGCTGAATTAATGAAAATGAAGCCTAATCGATGAAAATTCAATATCTTGGAAAGAACATAACAAATCACTATAAGAATAATCCATTTCTCCATGCGCCCGTAATGTTTGGCAAAAATTTTGGTGGGGTATGGCAACCTTGTTTACTTTTTTAAATATTGCCAGATTGACGAAATTGTCTCAATTGATAAAACTGTTACCAAATTGATAAAAGTGACGCTAAATAGGAGGCAATGCTTTGCAAATATTTAATCCCGTCATATGATGGGCATACCTTCTAGTATATAAGAAATGCGCTTCTCTCCGATTTTTTGTAACATTTATCGACCCATATTGCGAACTTTGTGAATAATCTAGCGAAATATCGCCAACATGGCAATATTTAGCCCCAAATTGGCGAAAATATTGTCAAACTTGCAAAAATGACGCCAAGTTAATAAAAGTGGCGCCTAATTGATGAATTTATTGTAAAAATAATTTAATATATGGATTCTATTGCTCATTGAGGACACTGTCAGTATTGATAATTGTTAATTTAGAGTTGCATAAAATATAAGCTAATTTGAATAATTACGAAATAGCTTAACATTAGGCTCCTCTATGTACGACCTGACTCATCAAGCTTATTGAAGTCCACCGTAGCTGGATGAGCAATCCATTAGCACTAGCTCTATTCGCATTTTTAATTTAGGAAGTATAATTGAAATAATTATGGGTGGTTGTTCTGCACCAAACTGCTCTAATCATTCTAAAAATGGTTTTAAGCTCTTTCGCTTTCCTTGAAACGAACACAGAAGAAAACAATGGTTAATAAATAATTGGATACCCGATACTGGAGCATACTTGTGCGAACTAAATTCTACAATATTCTAATTGAAATTTCTTTTTTTAGATAAAGTATTTATTTTAAACACATTTTTTTTAATAATTTCTGTAACTGTAGTATGGAACCCTATGGGCTTCAATATGCTTGATAAGTCAGCCTGTAGTAGAGGAGCTCTAGCTTTATATGTTGTCATCTGGAAAAGCGCCCAATGTGCAATTCAACATTACTACACTGTGCTGTGGATATTTTTATCATTTTTAACTATGAAAAATGTAAATTCATTCATTGCATTATATAAGGAAAGTCATGTGCTACCCACATTAGATTTTTTACCCTGTAAAAGAAGTAAATTCATTGCATTATGTAGCGAAAGTGATGTACTGCCCACATCAGATTTTTTAGTGTGTATTAGAAGAAATATATTTGTGTATCACAGTATTATTATATTGCATTTCTGTAATAATTATTTAGCATCCAGAATATACACATACAACGGTTTTGAAATTTTTCATGCCGTCATAACTGAGTCATCACAACTAAAACATCAGAAAACAATTATTTAAATAATGACTGATTTAAAACTCATTCAAACGATTTCTAGCCCGTGCCTACCACACTACTGTTCCTTAATATTCTTATTCGGGTCTATTTTAGGACTTATTCAATTTTTTAATATCACACTCATTTCTATGCCTATATATCACAGATATCCAGGTACGTCTATATAATTTGGATATTAGATTATTTACTACTTTTGCAGTTTGAAACTACACACTTCCATCAATACTACAAATGTAAGAAAGAACTCTAATCACAAAATCCACTTTGCTCTATTAAAGCATTAATTCTACGATCAACGATGACTATAAAGTTTGAAAGGATTTATCTGGAAAGTAAACTGAATTTGAATCATTTGAGAAGTTTCTATGATAGTATATTGTAACAAAGTTACTATTAGTGACTCTCAATTTGCGCGGCTGATGCTTGCTTTTTCAGTGACTTTTGGAGATGGAACGACATCAAACGGAATTCTGCTCCTGCAAGTAGCCGTTTAAAACCATTTGAAGGTGTATTTATTGAATTTGGGGCGATGTAATCGTTTGAAGACCGTCCGACGCTTTAGAAGGGTGATTTAATCGTTTGTACGTTGAAGCTAGTTTCGAGATAACTGGAAGCGGATTCAAGAGAGAGACATTATAAAATGGATTTGAGTTCTTTGAAACATGTACTCTCGGTGTGCTCCACGCAAAACTGTAATAAAGTGAAGTACTCAAATGTTATGAATTATTATAAATATAAACGCTGTTCATAATTAAAGTTCACATTTTAATCTCCTTTAAAAAGGAAACAACTGAGTGCAGGGTTTCTAAACTCAATAAAGAGGACTAGTAAAGACGGTGGTGATTAGCTATCGCCATTTTGCCCCCTGCACATAAGTCGACTCGAAGCGGCGTTTCTCTAAGTATCGCATGACTGTAGAAATCGCACACCTTTTTCTGTCTTGGAAGACTGCTTGGGAAGTCTCCCGATGGGGATTTTCACATAACTTTAACGTCGGTGACATTACGTTGGTACTTGAAAGCAATCATCTGTGAAAATTAATATGGTGATGCACCTTACAAACACGTGATGCACAGCCGCGGGGGAAAAAACGCCCCATCCTCTGTTAATCGAGCATCGTTCATCGTAGAGAAAATTCAATGATACCATTCGATTAGGAATAACATCCTCTACAAATGAATGTGCGTAAAATTGCATAAGGAGCCGTCTTTATATCTAAACGCGAACAAACTTTGAAATTTCCAATGGCAACACCCAATTTTGACGTCACCCACAAGTTCTAGATCCCCAAATGAGTCCAAATTCAAATTTTCACGACGTTTCTATCTTTATATCCGAAGATATTCAATATTCCGGAATGTGCAATTTTCGGGGATCAGCTCCATATTGAAAACCGCAATTTGAAGGGCGATGTTTCGTTGATTGACCACAGCACTGTTGCAAATTATTGAACGATCCTTTTCGCATTCAGCATTATGACTTACCTCACAGCCAAATAAATGTCCGTTTTCTTAAATAAAGATTAAGTTACAATTAATATAACTTTTTCAAATTAGTCATTTTTAAAACTAATATACGACCCCTAAAGTCATCGTGATGCTGAATATTTAAACATTCCGAAAGAACTAGTGGGTTAAAACACCTGGAATTTTATATAAACATATAAAAACTCTTTGTGAATCGATATTTATCAAAACGTGTCCAGGTTTGTATTCATATTTTTTCGATTATTGATTTCATAATTAGTATTTTATACAAACAATTTATTCTACAAAAATAAAAATCACGTAAATATGTTTGGGTTGTTTAGTGGTAACGTCATACAAATAATCAGCGTGAGCAGATAATTATTACAGAAGATATGAATGGAAGTCTTGGAAACTAATTTAACATTAGGAGCTCAAAACTTTAAAAACTCACAACTCAGAGACGCTCAACCCAAATGACTTGAAATTTGGTATCACAGGTTGAATTTTGCTCTAGTTTAGAACTATGTTGTCAAACTTGGGTGTTGCCATTTAAAATCTCAAAGTTTGTGCGCGTTTAGATATGAAGACGGCCCTTATGGAAATTTTACGCACATTCATTTGTAGAGGATGTTATTCCTAATCGAATGGTATCATTCAATTTTCTCTACGATGAACCATGACCGATTAACAGAGGGTGGGGTGTTTTTTTTCCGGGGCTGTACATGGATAAATGAGCCCCGTGACTGGTGACGGCCCATGCGAGGTCGGTTACTCCTTCTGGGGGGGTGTACAAATTTTAGTCCAGAGAAAAACTCTCAACTATTCGGGCTGGAAACTTGCTCTTGAACTTTTGAGCTCTTCAGTCGAAACCTCTGTTCAACTGCTTCGAACTTTTATTGTCCTGGGACGCTACTGCTCGAGACTGCACGTAGGACTTGTCAGTCTGTCGCAGAACCGCTCTGCTTTTCTTCAATTATAATTATAAATATATATCTTCCTGTAAATAATAAATATTCGTTTATGCAAAGAAAATTCTTATGCTTCATAACAATAAATGTCGGGTGATTGGGCCCTCTCGCAAATAACCAGAGGACCAGGGCATTAATACAACCCACAAAATTCGTGAACCCCACAAAGGTTTCCAAACTTATTATAAGTAATACGGATTTTAGTTTCTAAAATAAAAATATTAGTTTTTAAAGTCACCATTAGGTGACTAAAACGCACTTTACGCTAAGTTCATAAAAACTATTTTCTTGTATAGTTCCATTCATTATCTACGAAACGTACTTGACAATGATAGAGAACTTATGAACAGTCTTCCACCGTATATCAAAATAGGTATTTAACGTTTACTGCCAGTACATTTTACGGAAAACAAGATAAATTGTCAATAGTGTCCTGTAGAGTGACCATTTTGGTCACCAAACTTGAATCCATGCTATTTTTAGCTCTGGGAATATCTTAAATGCAGAAAAAATAGTGTTCAACTCCAATAATATCAATATAGCCTTCAATTTATGAAAGACTTTTTATAATTTAGACAATGTTTTACAGAAAACAACTTACCCAATCGGTACATTTATCTCTCGGTACTAGTCTTCTTTTCCATAAAATTGTTTTTATCCTAAGATGACCAGTGGAAGCGTTCTAATTCCCATTTGGGTATTCCCATTTGGGTACAAGCGCAGAAAGCTGCTTTCTTCTTGCTGTTATTATTGGCAGTGTGCCAAGTGCTCTGCCGCTAGCGTTTAGGGAAAGTTCGTTTCATCTCATTGCATGCCACAGGTTTTCCTTAATAACACAGCGAATTTATCGGAGCTTCAAAAGAGGTATATGTAAGAAAAAAGAGGTCCTGAGATATCATAAATAAAAAACAATAATAACGACAATAGCAATCAAACGGATAAAATAGACCTAACGCAATGGCTCCGAAATTTGACATTAAATTGGACATTGGCTTATGGATACTCACGGTTTATGTATATGCAATGCATATGTTCTAATTAATATAGGAACCAACATGCAAAAGCCTGGATGAGATGAACCTACGCCGCGGGATGACCCGAAGATTTAATTTCAGTAAGGATGGAGGCGAACCAACATCCAATCAAGACCAACCCAGAAACCGTATTTACTGATGAGAAGGCAGAGCAACACCACTCAGGATTCGGAGGTTTGAAGGAAGGTCGAAGACAAGTTGAAAATTACCTAACTAAAAACAAGGAGCGATAATATTAAAAAATATTCTTTAGCAAATCGTTTAAAAATTCCCAGGACCAAAATATCTGGTGAAAATTTAGAGGTAAACGAGCAGGTAGTTCATAAAGTTCAAAGTGTGTGCTTGAAGCCAGGTGAAGACCACGTCAAAGCAGCATTGGTGCCAATGAGAGTCCCATGGGGTATGTGCGCATTCCTCTATGTGCATAAGTCCAGTATTTACAAATTTGATTTCGGCTTAATAAGGTAAGCTGGTCGCGTGAAATAATAGATATAGATATCTTGTTTCCCAGTATTTTAAATGGATGAGATATTTTGTACTGTCATGTTTTGTAAATTATAACATCAGTCTACAATATAATTTAATAAAGAATGGATTTTAAACGGTACTAAGCCTTTTAATTAAGAGACTATTTGCAATTTATCTTGCAGATACGGTGTGTAAAGATATTTTCATTGGAAGAAAAGAGAGGCTATTGTACTCACAACGCAGCTCTTTTAAGAGCATTTAAAAACTGAACTATCACCCTATTTAGAAATAAATAGTAATTACGATAAATATCTCGACATTTGGTTTAATACTAGCTGAATATCTGTTCAAAATCAACGCTCTTACAATACGCAATCCCCGAAAAACGTGAATGTTTAAAAAATTCGATTTTGCCAGTGGTCCTTTTCAAACTGTTCCCAAAATTTCATATACCTATTTCTCGTTCAGCCAACATTTAAGTGTGAGCATCCCCAAATTAGCAAATATTAGAAATCCGAAAGTACACACTCTATTTCTATCAAACGATCTATCTTAGCACCCATTTTAAAATCTCTATCTTATTGCAAAACCCGTTTTACTGTCATTTCACATTTCGCTCTTTTTGGTGTGAAGCACCGATTAAGTGAACATTTTTAAAAATTCATGTTTTTTTCCAAGGTTAAATGTATTGATTGCCCCATGCATTAAATTTTAAGTCGCATTTTACCATTTTCACGCATTTTATCTTTCGAACGTTTTGATTGAAGGTACTTAAAATCTGATTTAAAGCCAAAGGTTAAATAAAAATAATGGTAAACACGAAGCAACGTGTCATTTAATGTTTAGTGCAGTTGCACCGTCAAAACCTTATTTGTTACACTATTAACATCTATTCTTGTATTTCAGAATCATTTTTGTTGTATTATTCCTATATTTAATATAATTCTCTACTATGTCTTGTCAAGATTAACCTTCATAAATCCTTCAAATACATGAATGCTATTAAGGAGTTTGAGGATTTTTCTGCAAAATCTGATTACACATTAATTCAACGTAATACGATTTTTAAATACTTGAGAGGATTTTTCTAGAAAGTAGACTCAATTTGAAATATGTGTGAATCGTCTATAAACTTTTATGATGAAGTTGCACTTAGTTTCTTTTAGCTCGTGTCGCTTTTGAGGCTACATTGTTAAGATGATATTAGACAGAAACCTTTCGCTACAGTGCACCCATCTTGAGGTATTGCATTAATTACATTTTTTGTTATTTGATTTAATACGTCATCGTTTTTGAGCAGCATCAGTGAATCGCATATTTTCTGTAAAATGGCAATACACTCAAGGGAATTAATTAGGACAATTAGAATACAGGCATTCGCCGCAATCAATACTATTTCTTCTACTACTATTTTTTCTTAATTTGCAAAATATCCTTATTTATGAATTTATGATTACAAAATGCATTTTCTCCACCTAGTGCTAAAGAGAAGTCGAAAAAATGAAGTTTTTTACATCATGCTATTGAGTAAGTGGACTGAGCAGCTTTTGTACAGACGATATGTGGGTGCTTATTAACATTTCGTTTACGGGTGGAACAGCGTCCATTCAGAACGAAGAATCTCCCAAAAAGACGGGTATTTGGCATACCCTATCCCAAACAGTTCGATCCCCCTTTGCAGGCATTGGCGTTCATAGGCGCCACGTCAAAGAAAGCTGCGTAGTGATTCGTTACAGAAAGCTGCCTAGCGGTTCGTTAAAGAAAGTTGCCTAGCGGTTTAAAAGCGCTTACTTTGGGCCTTCGTTTACTTTTGTTCATCTACTTCGAAAAGTGATTATTTAACATCGGACGGTCGCAAGAACATCTTTTGAAAAATTTATCGTGTGATACAAAAGAGAGACCAAAAAGTTATACGGCACTTAAAGTGACGTTAAGTCAGAAATAAGTTTACGAGCAAAAATTAAAATGAATCTCAGAAGCTATCTTATGAGAGGCCCAAATTCCGCTGCGGGCCAACTCGACGAAGCAACGTCAATCAGGGGCACCATTTTCTTCATCCAATCAGGGCAGACCCATAAGGGGCATGCACCGATGAGGGGCCTATATCACCCATCAGAATTCGGGGTCTTGCAGGAAGGCGTTTTTCTCCCAAGCCGAGCTCAGAAAAGTTTGCCCAACGATGAGAAAAGAAAATATGTTACAGTTGAAAAAATATGTTTCATAAAAGCTGTTGTCTAAAAATCACAGGACCAAAAGTTCTAGCAAAAGCTCTCAAGATGAGAGAAAAAAAAAGGACGGAATATTTCCGGTTTTCCCTGCAATTATCAACGCCTAACCTGTGCCATAACGTAGATGTGCCATCAAAGTTTCAGATAGTACAAAGGTATGTGCGAACTTCTGTATATTTAAATGTCGAGAACAGTAAAAATTGATATCGGTATGCTAATATCAGCTATATCATGCACCATTCTAATCTCCCTCTCTCTCCTCCCCTCTCTCTTCCCCTCTCTCTTTCTCTCTCTCTCTCTCTCTCTCTCTCTTGCTCATTAAGTCTCACATTGTTTGGGAAGTGTAAAGATTATTGATGCAAATAATAACGCACATGTTGGTGTCATAATAATAATGTAAATCTGTAAATAACTAAAATAAAAAATGAATTTTAATATTACTGGAGACGCTTTAATGATTATGTCAATTTACTTTACAGTAACGGCAAGCAGTATCTTTTGCTGGAAGACATTTGGAGGGTTATTCACAACGCAGCTCTTTAAGGAGTATTTTGAAAACTAATTTCTCACACCTCATTATTAAATAATTATACATAATATATTTATTGACGCCTCCCGAATGAAGGAATTTGAATAATCCCTGCTTTAATAGAGACATGCCTGCTTCCATAACGACGCACTCGCAGTGGCTTAAAGGATTAAACTCGCAACCTTTTGAAAGATTTATTTTAGGGACCCCGTTCCGTTATTTCCATTGCTTTTTTAATAACACTGCTCCCCTTTTGCGGATCTCTTTGCTTTCCAGGCCCTGCTTGACCAGCTCTTATACGACTGTACACTTCAACTTTGAAGAGAACTCTCATAAAAAGAAGTACGCTTTCTCGTATGAAAGATTACTGTATTGAAACCTACAATTCTATTTTAATTATAATAGCTAATAACTTTCGAGTATTTTACTTCTGTGATTTTACCAAACGAAACAGATTTTTTTTATTATCTTAGATTAAATATCTCTTCCCGATAAAAAAAATGTCGAATGTCTTGTCCATTACTTAAACAGAATAATAAAAAAAAATTCAAACTCCTGGTAGACAATTCATTTTTGAAGAATGCTTTTAACGTAACATTCAGAATGACAACTTTAAGCTCACGATACGTGTTATCACAGTGGATCACTGAAAATAACTCATTAAGGCGTGATGAATGAGGGTGTTGCTGAGTTTCGAAGCGGATGACGCAATGATAGATTGCCAAAGAAGAGTCAAAATGATGCTTAACCACACTGATATGTTCAGTCGCGTGGACTTTATATAATAACCAAGTTTTGACTAGAAGAATTTAGAATCTCATCAATGCTTTAGATCTCGATGTCATTTTGGAAAAGGGTTTCGGTAGTAGACATCATGTTTTGTGTTACACGCACATTTTTACTATGTTTTCCAATCTTTTAGCAGTTTGAGCATTAGATTGATTTTGCATAGCATTGATTTTAGTTTGGATTTATTTTTTAAATACTATTGATATAAATATATTTAATTCGAATTTCTGTATTTTTCAAACACATTTTTCTGTCTTTGGTAAAGTATCTTCTTTTATTAGCTTTGAGTAAATTCAAATCATGAATAGTTTGTAAGATATCAGGATGACAATAGTTTTCATCTTTTCAAAATTCTAACTATATTTTTAATTGAATTTTAAAACTTTTTCAAAGTGTTTAGGCTTACTATTGCATCGGACATGAATAACCATTTTTGTACGAAAATTAAAAAGAGTCCAATATCCAGCTTCACTTTCCTGCTATTTTTGTGCGTATTTTAAATATGAGTAACCATTGTTGTACGAAAGTAAATAATGACTCCAGTAGTCAGCGTCACTTTCCTACTATTTATTTTACCTAGTTTCCTTGCATTTTAAATCTTTCAGTTTATCTATCACAGAGGTCCAACTGTCCTCTCCCCGAGTCAACTGTAGGCATTTCAATAATTGGATCCTATCTCAGCTTCTAAATTAAAGTTTCTTAGTTTGAGCTAAAAAGGTTCGCATATCCGGATTGTACGCTCCCCACGAGCTTAACTCTAGGCCCACGCAGCGTAAACTGTGCAGGCCGCGCAAAAGTGTAATACTGGATTACGCATTTATTTAACAAAATTATACTTCATAGTTCTTTCAACATTTGATGCTTGTGCTGGTTTGTCAAAATATCAAAGATTTATAATTATCTAATTCCAACTAATCTGTGTGAAAAACGGGTGTTCGCTGCTAGTACATACGCTAGCTAAAAAGATTCGCAACAGTTTTGTTCCCCCGGTTAGAGTTAATTGAATTCTACGAGAGATGCATACCTTTAATTTATAAATATACGTTAGCATAATAGGGATTGAAGGGCTGAAATCATTAGAGAAGCAAAAACGTTCGGGCTATCACTTAAAAAAAAAGCTGATGTGGGCAACACATGACTTTCTCTCCTAATACTTTACTTCTTTACTTCTTTCACAGCAAAACAATGATGTACCAGATCCAAGGAGCAATGAGTCAGACATTAAGTTAAGACCACGTACTTGAAATTAGGAGCTTTTGGCAAATTCTTCGATCAAACAGAACGAGTTATTCGTAGCCATGGGCAAAGTCTTTATCCAAATTCGATGAATGCTAAATTAATATCCAGTGAAATACATGTATATGGGTGAATTATAGAAATTAAAAAAAACAAAACTACTAAAAAACGCATTTTCTCTCGTGAATGGAACGAACTGGATCCACGAGAATTATGTTAACTAATGCACAATACTGCAAAATTGAACATATTAGATAATACGAGCTATTTCTTAACCATATGTAATTTCCTTTATAATTGCATTTGAAAAACGTGCAATATCTCGAGGATGGTTCCTGCTAGTGTTCAAAAGTTTGTATACTTATTTTTCCAATGAACAATTAGGCATGAAGTGATTATTTATTCAACAGTATTTGAAATTCCTGATTTTATTATTTGTTTCAAAAACCATTAAAATAATCCTATATCCCAATATATATACCGTGCAATACCAATATATATATATACCGTGCAATATCTCAAGAATAACTAATACTAGGGTTTTAAAATTTACGTTATTCGTTTTTTAATAAAAAAAACTAAGTACGATATGTTGTATGAATGAATTTATTTAGCATTATTGAAAGATCTGATTTTTTTTTTAATTTTCAAAATTTCCTTCGAAATTTTGGGAGTCATCTAAACATTTGATCTCATGTAAAATAAATATTCACTTATTCTAATAATCGTACTAAATTTTCTTCGAAAATCTTCATTCGTTCGGGAGATATCACGTCCACACACACACACAGACACACACACTAACATACATACACGCAGACACTAATACACACACGCAGACACTAATACACACACACGCAGACACTAATACGCACACACGCACACTGACATACATACACACACACATATCACTTCAAAAACGTTCGATTCGAGTTCGAGGATGCTTAAAACGTGCCCTTCCGACGAAATTCGACATAAGTTCCGACAAATTTTCGACATAAGTTAATTCTAGTGAGGTGAATTTTACATATAAATACAGAAATACAGAATTAATATACCTTACTACCACTTACCACTAGTGCCTTCCAGCTCAGCCTATGAGTTTGTATAGTGGGATCCGAACGGATCAAGTACATTGCATAATGCTAATTAAAGAGTCCAAATTTTGTGCCCACTCAACAATTTATTAAAAGAACACATGAAATACTCAATTTGACACTAAATATAAAAATACACAATTACAATTACTTCCCATCTACCCAGCTTGACCTCGGGGTGTACGTTTTTCAATTAATTCCTACTTTTCAAAATTTCCAAAATTTGCATATAACTACTTTTAAAATTTGTTCAGAGGGCTAATATCCCTTAAGTTGAAAGTTAACATTAACATTGGAGATTACATCAATCACGCTTAACGCATACATATAAAACATTAAAATCAAAGATAAATCACAATACCTTCATTACAGAAGAATCTGACCTGCATTTGGCTACTGGTAGCAATAGCTCTGCACAATGGAAAGGGGTGGCGATTAACTATTTGGATTTCAGTTCAGTCAATGAAATTTCGTAAAACAATCACCGTCAGTATCAGACCGGTTGAGGCGAATACAGGGAACGATGTTTCGAACAGGGATTATCCCGGAGATGGTACACAGTCCCTTCACGCTCCTCCTTCTAACGACAGCTTTGTCCCAGCGATTCTTAAGAACATGCGTGCAGGCTGCTGCCGGTAGGTCGTTTCCCGCCTGAGTAACAGTCAACTCCTACGGATCGCACTGATTCCAGCAGATGACACCCAGTTGACGTGTGTCATGCACAGCAGAGGGGCCCAGGATTGACGCCCCGCAAAACTCCGTCCTTGCAGTACCACAGTTGCTATGGCTTGGATGTAGTTAAGGGTACAAAGGGTCCCACACTACGCCGTTTGTAGTCAGAGCTGTGTTGTACTGCGTAGCAAAAGTGTCGACTTTCTCGCTGTCTCACAAACACCGTCCTAGTTGGTTTTGCGACGCACGGCCATAGACTCCAAATCGTTATATGGCTGTTTATGGAGGCTAAGCGCTACCCTGGAGAATAGTACTCCTTGGCAGACATAAGGCGCCGGTTCCGTAAAAATTAGCAGGTACTGCCGTTCGACAAATGTCGCATAATGACGCCTAACTGCGTTGCACTGATGCATTGGCTTCAAACAAGTGCTCAAACACACCAGGAGACCTTTCTCTATGAAAAACAGGATTGCGTCTGAATTTTTACATTTTCAAAAGTCCCTCCAGAATTTTTAAAACGAGGAGAACGAAAATTAGGGAGGAAGTCCCCCACTTTCCTATTCGATGAAAACGACGTACCATTAAAACAAGGCGGTTCAACTTCAACACACTCTATTGGCTCCTTCCCGGCCGTCCAAATAGTTGCTCTTAGTCCTCTGGACGAGTCGGACGGCCTGGGTCTTCAACACTCTATTGGCTCCGGCCACACAAGCAGCTACCATAAGCCTTCGGGTTGGTCGTGTGGTCTGGGCTTTCTACACTCTATTGGCTTGCGAAGAGACGCTCATTTTCTATGCGCTCCACTAAAATCCGAGAACCGGAGGGCTTTCTACAGACCGGGTGGTCCCAGGACCGGGCCACGAAGAGAGCCACGCCTGACAGGGGTGTCATGGTTAAATTAGGACATTTTGTATTTCTTCATGAATCTGGTCTCTCTGAGAGGCCATTTTTATTTCCAGTCTAGAATTCCGAACACGCTAGTAGTTTTCTGCAGAACTGTGGGATTTCGGCCGATTGAATGCCGAACTGCAAACTTTTTGCATCTTTATTTAATACGCGGGCTGATGTTTCTCCTGTACGCGCGGTGACGTCTGAGGTTCCGGATGGGATGTTTGTAAAGTCCGCGCTTTAATCTATCCAATGGCTGTGATTTCAGTGGACTTATATTGGTAAAATTTCGCAGTAGACGCTCTCTAGGCCCTAAGATTTCGTGGGGAAAGGTCCTCACGTCGTCTCTTCCTCTATACTGAAACACAAAGAAAATTTACCTAACGGTTCCTTGTGTGCCAGATTATAATTTAATTCGCTATGAATCTATAATCTGAAGATGGCCAGGACATATTATTTTACTACAAAATTCTAAATTTTTTTTTTATATTTGAGATAACCAAACTGGAGAGTTAGCCAGCCGAATCGGGGAGTACAGATTATGGATATAGGAGGAGCTTTTCCAGAGATGATCAAATCCGGTAGTACAGGCTGATTAGTGCTGCGTATCGAGCGCGTTGGCAACTTGGATTACGCGGATTTTTACTCTGATATGTTGGGACTTTTGTTCCACTGACAAGGCGTTCCACTTCTCGAACAATCGGATGTTTCTTCAGTGCGCAGAGGGTACTCTGCTGGAAAGTGTGCTTGTGATTTTATCTAGATCTCTTTGAGAGATAATACAAACAGTCGGCTTGATACAGCGAAGCATTACAGGTTTATCAAATTAATTGTGCGGCCTCCTTTGAGAAAATTATAAGCCTTGGAGAGAACAAAACCATTAATTCAGAATGTTTTATCTTAAATATATATCAATTTTATCGATTATCAATTTATCCTCTATCCTAATTTCATATGTGAAGTATATGGATTTCTTATAGGAGGCAGAATCTTATTACCTATAAAATGTTGATATATGCCTTTAATCATAATAATGATTAACATATCTAAAAAGCCCAAATTATTTAATGTTGATATAATAATAAGACAAAGAGGCCTAATTATGTCATTACTGCATTTTATTATCAACCTGAATTATATTTGAATAAAAGAGATTTTATATGTTATTACTGCCATATTTCCCATCCGTAACACCAACTGGTAATATTTATGTGGCCGGTGTCCAGCTTGCATTTTGTAATCCAGAGTGTACGAGTTCTGAGTTATTGCGAGTCACAGCTCTCAAAGTAAGTTCTTGAACAATAATAACATTTCTGGTGTGAATCCTTGGTAGGGGGCGTTAACTTGATATTAATTTCTTCCTCTCTTCTCTACCCTCCTGTCTTGGACACACAACTTTTGGCATACGGCAGTGTCGGTGTGACTGTTGGACAGGGTGAAAACCGTGTGACAGGGGCTATAAATTTTCAGAGATTTGTAGCTCAAACTTGGCATTTTGTTACGATTAATTCTCAGAATATTTACAACCCAAGTCAAATGCGCATACAAACCAAGGCGCCATCAAGTCCCATCTCGTCTGTGCAAAGGCATCGCTATACACAACACAATACATAGTATATACATTTCAAGTAACATTACACCTGCCCCTTTTCATCCCAGAGCTAAGTACAAACATGTGAAAATGCCTCATGGCATTGATGACATCACCATTGAATGCATAGCCAGTGATTTATGGCGCCACAAAGTCCCCAAACCTGGCGTGAGGCCTCCGATATTGTCAATACGCCATTTTGGGAGAGACGGTCACAGGCAAAGAATTCCATTAAAATTCAACGTACGCGACTCTTCCTGACTGTCGGGATCTTGGACATTCATAAATTTATCTGCGTCTACTTTCGGGTGCCTCGTGACAACCTACTTATGACGAGTGAGGAATGAATATCACGGACTGTCCGCCTTAATTGCGTTGGGTCACGTGGAAGTTACCACGATCGATCCTTTAAGCACGCTTTCTTTTATGGTTGCATTAAATGTATTCTATGAACTTGGAAAAGAAAATAATTTTAATTACTAAATGAAGATATCGTAGGCTAAACAATGACGAAAATTTGAAGAACTCCTTGCGCCATTATTGAGGGAGTAAGAGATACATGTGTGCTTGCTTTTAAAGTATGTGAACAAAAGCTATTAAGATGTTTTCGATTCTTAAGTATAAAGAGATTGGAGCTACGTTAAGGTTGTACAATTAGGTTTTGTTTTTAAAAATAGTGATTTTCAAAATGTAAAAAATATAGCATGGATTTAAATTTTATATAAATAAAACGACAAAATATAACATATTTGTAAAATCCAAAATACATTTCATTAGATGGTTTTTCGTTCCCTATTTTCTGATTATCAGTAACATGTGAAATGATTAAAGTGGATTTGGAATTCGATTCTTTCCTCCAGGCATTTTTTAAACTTTCAGGAAAAGAGCAAAATATTAAATTTTCATATTGAACTTTAGCACAGTGACAATTGCTATATGAATCGGAAGTTTGGGGTTTTCCTGTTATGCTTTATAGCTACCATGCTCAATAATTTTTATGGTTTAGTATAGTTAAAGACATAAATATATAAAGATCGAGTAATAACTCAAAAGAACCGTAAAGCATTTTGAGTCCTAGAGCATTTGTAGGGCTAAATTTCCCAAGATATTTAACTATGTGAAACTTTCTTAAATATGCAATTCTTTGTATTTTACCTTTAACATAGCAATTTCGAGTCCTAGAACATTTGTGAGGCTAAATATTCCATAATATTCAACTACGTAAATCTTTCCTAAATCTGTATTTCTCTCTGGATTTTGTGCTTTAATACTGCAAGTTGCGTACAAAGATGACCTTGAGACATACTTGATGCCGTACGCTACAAACAATTGTCGGATTCAGAGATAGATCTCATCATTGGCCTACGGGAAGCTAGAGGGCCCGACAGACGTATGAGTCACCATCTTAATCAGATAAATAGGATAGTGGCTCGGTGTTGGCAACAGTGGACTAGAGAAGACACGTGTAATCGTCGCTGAGGCTCAGAACGTCTCAGACAGACAACTGCTCGAGAGAATCGTGCAATCAGGAAAGGAGCTACTTCCACACCAATAGATCAGCCATTCGCTATCAGCATTAGAATGTATTTGCCATCCTCCATGCATTCTGTATCAAGGGATGCTATTCGGAGATGACTGGCAGGTGGGTCGACGTCCATTAAAGAACATGCTACTGACCCCTCAACATATACAGAGCCGTCTAGATAGGTGCTGAGCTCGAGTAGCCTGTACAAAATCCTGTACAGAAGTGTTCACATTGTTGGAGTGCTGAAGCTGTCAGGAGCATCATGTTTATCATTTTCAAATAGATTCAACAATTTTTGTTTCAGTAGGATGTGATGAAACTGCCTTTCCATAGAAGTGCATCTTTAAAAGTTGCATATTTTAAAAGGAATGGTGCCGCCCAGGCGGTGAAGTAGATAGCGTCGTCGGCTGCTGTCGGGTGGGCTCGGGTTCGAATCCCGAATAAGGCATGGTTGGATATCGAGGTAAAGTCAGTCTTCCGCCTACTGGGCCCTCATCTACAATTTGAAGCTGCACCCCCTTTGACCTTCGTCAGTGATGCTTGTCCGTAATAAACTTTGTTCTCTTGTATTGTCTTGTTCGTTCTTTCCTGTGACACTGGTCCTGTGTCGGCTATGATTCGATTACAGGAGGTCATCAGAAACAACAACAACAACAGAAGGAATGGTCGGTCTTGTAAAAAACAATGTCTTGTACAAATTTATCCATCCTTCGATATACGAATTAAAAATGCATAAAAAAATTTTAAACAACGCATGTATATCTTCGAATTAGGGAGAAATCCGACTCAAAGAACTGCGAGTTATTGAAATTTCACTATATTTCACTATATATATTTGGTTTTGCATATTTTATGGCCTTCCTTTTAACATGCATATGGCTGTCTATATGTTAAATACATTTAATTAAACTGCAATTAAATTGCAATAATTAAGTTGGCTCTCAGGATAGAATGAACATACAGCAATACGTTAGACCAAATATTAATCTCCACGAGTAGGTGGTCATTCTAAACCGGTAATCGCCTGAGCTAGTGAATTTTAGAGCGGTTAATCTAAAGTCTGTAAGCTTGTAACTTATACTTAAGATGAATGGAGTTCTATTAAATTGAAATCTTCTCTTAATATTCAGGATAATTATACATTAAGATTTGTGGTATTTAGTACTCTTTGTCACAAGTATTCTAACTAAAATTTGAAATGTAATACGAGTCAGAAGCACTATTAAATGAATTTACGGAAGTGTGAATTACGTTTAATAACATAAATTTACTCTACAATGTTAAATTCGGTCACATATCTCACTGCACTGTGTATATATTTTAATTAATAATACCAAAATAATTATGATCACGCTTCCATTGCAGATAACAGCATCCATGCATCGGTTTCAGCTTATTATGAGCTCATCGGCATGGATTAACACATGTGATTACGATGGCAGCAGAAAATCTTGCTGCAGGCAATAATTTTTTGAACTTCAATGATCCAGTCTTACCACGTAGCAGGAATCGAATATAAAAGAATTGAGTTTACACTGCACGAACCGTGAGGCCATTAGAGGCAACACAAAGCAAGTTACCTGGCTGCTATTACAAATTATATCTATTTAACGCTGACAAGCGCATGATATGCGTGAAATCATACCATGGATGTTGTATGGGATCATCCATAGTATGGTTGTTTGAAACCATACCATGGATCTCTAATAGGTGCGTGATCTTTTATATATGGAAACGCCTCCTATAAGCATATTTTTTTAGTATATAATGTAATTGTAATTATATGCACTATAGTGCAGAAAATGAGAAAGCTGCTTTTTCAAAATATGGTTTCCAAGAATTCGATGGATTCTAAATTAATAATTTTAATGTATTTAATATATATTGTATTTTTATTGTATTTAATAATAAAACCAATTCCGCTCTGAAATTTGTAGACCCACTAGGGACGTTTTATTGTCGGCAAAATGTTGACATACTATCGTTTTTATGAAAATATTTCCTGAAACATCTATTTCTCAGAATCTTTTATTATAGATGAAGCTAAGATGGTGTCTCATTTGAATTTAGAATCAAATTCCGGAGGAAAATAGGGGTGCACCGAAGATTTTCACTTCCGGTTCTCTTTCTATTTACGGTTCAAAAAACTTTAAATATATATTTATCAAAATTGACTATATATAGATAATAACTGTTTTGGATTTCGCATCAAATTTTGGAAGAAGTGGTTTTGTAAGAATATTTTCGGCGGTTTCTTCTCCACTTCAGGTTCAAAAATTATCGTTGAAACATATATTTCTTAGAATTGGCTATAGATATAGCTTAGATGATGGTAGATATGGATTCAATATCAAAATCCAGAGGAGGAGGTGTGTTCACTAACAATTTTCATCATAGATTCTGAAGATGTCAATTACTATTTTTCAAAAATATGCATAATTGTACGAAATAATTATACAAACAGTAATAAAAATGTTTAATACCCGTAAAAAATGAACTGTCCACACCATTTTCTAACACTTGAAAACGTCTCCATCATTTTTTCGTCTTACTCTAGCTCGATAATTCCTATTTAGTCGAAAGTTCTTTGATTCCAAAACATTTCAATGAAACAAGTGCAATTACATTTCTGTGCTAGTGATCTTAACAAATCAACGAAAATTAACTCTCACATATTTCAGAGATTAAGGCTCTGGTTCACTTACCATGGAATTTCATACTTCAAGATTATACAATATCGGTTCATTTTATCACCTTCAGGAGTAAACATCCTGGGATCGGGATGTTAAAATGTATTATATTCTATTAATCTTTTGCTTACGGTTAGGACAGCTTCCATCCCAAATGAAGAACCTTTAAAAAAAAACAGGTATTTGGCATACCCTATCCCAAACAGTTCGATCCCCCTTTTGAAGACATTGGCGTCCAATGTTGTTAATACTTCTTGAGAGGTTCTTCATTTGGGATGGACGCTGTCCTACCCGTAAGCAAAAGGTTAAGTACGAGGAACATAAAATGTAACATAAAAGAGAAAATGTAATATACTCTCTAGCATATTTTTAACATACATTCCGGAAAAGATCTCCCCATAAAAGTTCTCCCTATTTGAAAGTCCTCCTCTCCCCATTTTAAAGCTCTCCCCTTAAAAACTCTCCCCATTTGAAAGCTCTCCCCTTAAAAACTCTCCCCATTTGAAAGCTCTCCCCTTTCATAACCTATTATTTACAGTGCAATTATAAAGTTAAACATTTATACTTCAGTATGTCTAGAAGTCCAATTTATTCTAAATAGTGAGTCTAAGGTAGGCTTACAAAACAGGGTGTTACGATACGTTGCGTATTCGATGTATTAAACTACAAATCGAAAGCACACTCGGAATGTAATCTGAACTTCCCGCGCAAAGAACAATACATTTCTGCAAAAGGACTTCAAACCCAAAATGGCGAAAGTGTGGGAAAATACGTGCAGTGTGTTTACAGAACTAATTTAATGAGTGAACTCATTTAATGAGATTTCGCTAAAAGTTGAGCATCGGAGTTCTTTGAATACGGAATTCGCAAATAGTTTGAGAGAAATACTTTCGTACATTCCGATGCATACAAATCAGTAGTTTATTAAACTTTTAAATCGACATACCTAGCTCGCATTCTTTTAGATAGTAAAATTGAATGTGTTATGTGCAGCAAATAAATTAAATAGGTTGGTAAAATTTGTATGCCGAGAAAAACTGTTTTAAGAAAATAAGAGCATGACATAAAAGTATGTGAAAACTGTTTTGAATGCCTTGTTAGTAGAACATTTATTCTACTCTTGTATTCGAAAGCTGCTCTTTTCTCGCATAGTTCATATGAATACATTAGTTACTCTTTACGAGTGACACCATTGGCATTTATAAAAGCGCAAATACATTGCAATCTATAACACTTGGCAACCCAATAACGAAATTTGAAGCGGAGATTGATTGAACTGGTTATAGCTGCAAGGTAATAATAAGAAAATGGATTGTCAAATTTTAAATGCTGTTAATGACATCCGTCATTAAGATTGATTGATTGCCTAATTCTAAACATACGGCACTCAACAGCGCCGCTATAATTCATTTTCAATAGAATACCGGTGGTATATGGGACGGAACTTGTGCGGTGCATTTAATCTTTAGCTCTAATTTCCCTCATTTTACGATTTGGAGCTCTAAAAACTTCTATTATTGGTTTCCGTTAAACAGTCCAATCAAGAATGGGGCCAACCCATTTTCTGCAATCCTATTGGTAAGGCATGATAAACACTTTCGGATCGGGTGTAGAAAGGTTCGGATCGGGTTGGAAATTAATGAATCTATCACTCGAATTGCGACCAGGAAGAGATCGAAAAAGCGGCAATGCGCTGGAATAAATTACACTGTTGCGAACGCGAAATGTTCCGTTTGGCGCCTCCTCTTTCGTCTGTCTCTAAGGCAAGGCGAAGCAAATCCAGTGTATAATGTCAGCATGACGTGACCCCAGAATTGCCAGAAATTCTCAGTTAGAAGAAGGGTTGCCAGATTTGGCGATTTATCGTCAATTTGGCGACATTTGGAGTCTTCCGGAATGTTCTAAAAACTTACCGATAGAAAGATTATTCCTTGAGATGTAGAGATTTTCAGAAGTTTCTATGGAGGGACTACAGAAAGGACTCGACATGGTGAACGAATGGACATGACACGAACGACATTGCACTGTGATTTTAGTCAATGCTTTGAGAATAGTAGCTGCTGTTTTGTGAAATTATATTTGCCAGTGCTTAGAGAATATTATCGCTTATTTTGTGTAATGAGTGGAGCATTTAAGTACTGTTTGATTGTATAGTGTTCCTGTTTACTTTGTGCTTATGAATGAATGTAAGTTATCCAGAAACTTGGACTCGTTCTTGTATGCTGCGTATACACCCACAATTCAAGAGGATACGTTTCGTGACAATACGAAGCGAGATGAGATAGGAAGATGCGCTTGCAGTTCCTCTCGAGGAAAACCTGAAATTGAGTGGTGGTCCAGTAATTAAACCGGAAGCTCGCATTATTTGGACGTTGGTAAGAAAATCTTTGAAATATTTCAAGTGAGCATGAGAAAGCAAGTCTTACCAAGGTCAGTATAAGTATTTGAGTTAGGTCAGTTTAACGGACCAGTGCCATATTCCGCTTTTTATTTGTACAGAAATATTGTTTAACAGACAGTTGCTGCATATGTTTAGGCATTCAATAAACACTTTGGAGTTTAAATCCGTTTCTACGTGTGGTCACCTTCGCTATTAGGTTTTTGAGACTTTTCACGGTTGAATGGGAGTTGGGTCCCTTTAGCATCAGATTTCGGAAACCCAATCAGGGGCGAATCTTGAGAAAAGTATTCAGAGGAGCTAAAGGTTCGAACTTTACAAACTGCTGACTAAGTCATCTATAACTGCTACACATGGATCCACATGTAGGCTTTTTTGCTGCATTGTTTAATCGTATCTCATATCTATTAAATATCAAAACCACTCTTTAAGCAACTGCCGACGTCTGATGTTGAAGTGTTTTATATTAAGGTCTCCCTGGGGTAATCACTTCACTTTAACGTTCTACCAATTTTCATGGGCAAAAAAAATTAAAAAAAAAATTAAATAAAAAATAAGTGGCGTTATTACCCAAGTATATGGGTAATAACGCCACCTCTAAATGGGTCATGCAAACCCATTTAGAATAATGTGGAATAATTGCCTATAAACTATATAGTACTTCAACAACAAATGTCTCTTTCCTGTCAGTAAAGATGAGGATGCAATTTGACAGATTTTTTTTTATCAAATCTGAATTTGTTAAAAAAAATTGTAGGTTTTTAATGCATACATTTACAGAGAGAAAAATGAAATAAAGTATCTTGTATTAATTATAGAGAATAGTTTTCCATTCATTTCACCATTACCTACCTTCATTTTTCGAAATTTAAAAGTCAGGACATATGTATTTTGGATATATAAGTTGTCTTTTCAGGTCAAATTGAACCAAATTCAGGAACATATTTTTCGTACATTAAATACCTTCTCCTCATCCTCTTAAAAATATTATAGGTATAAACGAAATCAATAATTTATAATTTTTAGAAAATAACAGTCACTAAGGAGCGCTTTACGTATTACACATTACCGGGTTTAAAAGACAGAATACCGTGCGAACCTATTTAAAGTCTGTCACTTCATTTTGAAAATGACCCCATAATTCTTTAAATATGAGGTCTCTACAAAACAACGAATCAGCGAATCAGCTACACTTTTCACAATGATCGGCATCTACAAACAGAAAAAAAAATTTGGCTTTCTTTTGGGATTCAGTGAACTCGAATGTCTTCGTTATAAAGCCATTAATGCTACTTATAGAATTCTTTGTGAGAGATGAAAAATATATATATATCAGCACTTGGCTTTATTACTTCACTTGAAGACCTTACAAGAAGTTGAGGGATCAAGGGCTTGCATTATCGTTTTATAACGTTTGTTCGGGTAATAAATTCGTGATACTAGTCGAGTATATAAAAATCAAAACAACATCAGTGCCCAATAAGGTTATTTAATTATCCCACTAAAATGTTGCTTCACTGAATGTATTGACAGATATGAATAAAACGTTTCGAATAAGAGGCAGACGACCTCAACCTTCTCTATATGATGGATAATTCCATCTGTTTTGTTGGGTAGGCGTCTTGTCACAGAAAACATTTATGTTTCAATCTAGGTTTCTGTTATGCCCACCAAGGCTGCACTAACCAGCACCTATTAAAATGAATTCCAACAACTGTAAGCATATATGTGCATTCAGAAGGCACCTAAAATTTGAATCCCACCTCTATGAATCTAATGGCCAGAATTCGAGTCGCTCGGCAACAGGTACCTGTTGTAGCTTTCAGAATGTTTATGAGAGGTAAAGTGTTTCAAAACTAAAATAACTTCGTTGAAAGAAATGTACAACACACAATTAATAGTGTCTATACTGATTTCGAAAACAAAAAACAACTTCAGAGTGTTTAGTTTCTAACAACATGTTCTGCAGATAAATATACTCAGATTTTAGATATATCATAGAGATGCATGTCCTACGATCCTCTTCGATCGGCTACTAGGAGTTTCCCCACCGTTTCCAGCATGTTATGGTAGTTCAACTACAGTTCGTCCGTTTCTGAACCATTTCGTGATTCACTCTTATATGAAATATGCCCTTTACTAATCGCTTAAATTCCCTTACGCAGCCCCCAGTCAAGTGAAATGTCTCTCAACTTCCTGAAGGTTGTAGAATCTTTGCTGGATTTTAATCACTTTAGCTGCAATCTGTTTTGTAAGGCACTGACTTACAAGCAGAAGTCCACGTAGGGAGTGCTGGATAGCTTTTCCGCTCAGCATATTTTCAACTGATTTTTCCCAATATATCTTCTCTAAAATTGAAATACCTCTTCCATCCATTAATGTACTAATAGCACCCAATATCAAAAGCGACATTACGATCGTCTGCTGCCATTACGCAACGCTTTTACTTCCCATCTGTAGTATCACGCGCAGGTCACGAAATTTCATCAACCAGCTACATCAATGCATGGAAACTCTCGTAATAACACAACACTTCTTAACAGAGTGACTTCAGCGACCTCTTTTATTATCTCTGATGCTTTCCAAAACAGTGACTGGTCAAAAGTGACAACTACTGAGACGTTACTTCCCGGCCGTCCAAACAGTTACCTTACACCTTTCTGGTAGGTCGGACGGTCTGGGTCTCAACAACAACAACAACAACTACTGAGACGTTGCCAACGGCCCTACCGTGCTGAAAACACCGGTTCTCGTTAGATCACCGAAGTCAAGCAGCATCGGGCGCGGTTAGTACTTAGGTGGGTGATCCCCTGGGAGCACCGCGTGCTGTTGGCACATTTCGGGTCCGGTAGCCCGGTGGTTTGCGCCCTGGATTTGCACGCTGCCACAACTGTCGCCGTGTTCATGCGAAGTACGATCACGTTAAACATGTGGGTCCGTAAGTCCTTGTAACAGTTTGGTGATAGGGGAAGGAGGGTAAGGTCCCTGTGGATGCCTCCCCCACTGGGTTCCGGTCTACATTGGGTGGCACTTCCCGGCCGTCCAAACGGTTACCTTACACCTTTCTGATAGGTCGGACGGTCTGGGTCTCAACAACAACTACTGAGACGTTGTATTTCGCTGTCAGTTTGCAGAAATACACTAGATGAGATGGATGAGATGAAGATGAGATAGAATAGATGAGATACATGCCGTGTCACTCGAAGACATGTAGTTCATTGAAAAAAAGACGATCGATGACTGTACAGGAAGTCGGCATTTCTTGTACAATGCGTGTATCAATCCTTGCCAATTTGGCACTGGTTGACTGAAGCGAAAAGATACCTCCCACAATATCTTAATATTATGCAGAACATATATTATAACTGATACTTTTTTTAAATTTTATAGCACGACGTGTGTTTCCTGTAAAACGGAAATGTCGGTGTGTGTTTAATTAATGATGTTTAATTCTGGGATTTTTCGTCTGAGAATTGTCTGCATGATGTGTCGTCTTGGAGTTATGACCGCTGTTATCCCCATATCACGGGATGTATCTTTTCAGTCTAGAGATACAATATTATGGTCTATGTCTTCTGCTGCAAACAGAACTATTATAATTGATACATGCGCATAGCCTATACCATCCGGAGCAGCAGAAGAAGTAGCATTTCCCAAAAACATCCGAACTTCTGTGCATGAGGAGCAGTAACTCATGGCAGAGCAGGTGTTTACAAGAGTCTTGATCGGAAGTAATGATACATTTGGAGAGCTAGTCCAACATGTAATAGGACTAACTCACTAATTGACGCATAGCTTTAACAGTAGCACGTCCAGTACTTGCTTCTTTCCGAGACCTGTCATTCCCAACAATAAGAAGTTTAAGCGTTAAGTGCAAACTGCCAGGAATATACTCTAAAGGAAATTATAGTTTCAATTCTTCAGATTTTGGATATTATCTCTTGGAATACTAATTGAAGTTTTGATATCACCATTGATGTCAATATGACTCACGTTATTATTCGAGGGTGGAAACATGTACAATTCACTCATTTATTCATATCCACTGGCGGCCAACTTTTTTTTATGCTATAAACAAACACCTTCAGGTCATCCCTATTTCGGCCAACTTTGTTATTCAACATAAAATCAACATAAAACTTTTCTTGCAATTTTTTGTTTGTTTTGTGGGGTGGGGACACCGCATTGGTTTTGCACTTTAACCCTACTAAATTTACCTACCTTGCGTAGCGTTAAGTTACCTATATATATGGCGTGACAAATTGTCAGAAATGACATTTTCCTTAGAATCAAGGCCTCGAGGAGATAAAAATCATGTTCGCCCATACTCCCCGATGAGATCAAAATACCTGATGCTTGTAACAACAACAAAAACAAAATGCGTAGATAGTACGTAACATTCGTCAAATACTGGTTTCAATTTATAAAATTCAAATGAGACGCAGTGCGTAGAGAAACATCCGACAAGTTTAATTCGCTTTATTTCCTTCTAATGAAGTGAAAGTTTCTGAGATGGAAAGAAGTGTTGTTTATGAATCATTAAAGTAAGGGTTTTTTTTTTTTTTGGCTTAGTAGGTTATGGAATGAGAGTCACGCAAGCACTCAAATCACGTGACTACTCTACACGAAACATTCTTCCGTCTGTTTAATATTTGTTGGTGACTGCACGCCAAGGAATGCATCCAATGTAGTATCGATCTAGCTCTCTCCTTCTCTTTTCCACTTTAATAATTCATTGGCTGTTCATAGTCGTGATTTAAAAAGAACATTTTTAGTTACTTAGCGGCGAAGAGAGTTTATATCTCTGTTTCCAACAGTCTTTGAAAGTACGTGTGGATAATGATAAAAATGCAGAATACAACTGTTTCGAAAATACACTGAATCGCCTTAGTTAGTGCAAGTCAACCAACAGAAGTCAAAAAAGATGAAACGGGCTCCTTATCATCTACACAAAGTGTTTCTACTCTTTGACTAGTGAGTACGTGAAAAATCACGGGAAGTTTTGAATTCAGTGAAAGTTATTAAATGTAAAAGATCTTTAAGTTTGATTTTTTTTATGTCAAATCTATCTTCAAAAATAATATTTTTGGTACATATATAATATAGTCTTCTTTATCTTAGTAAAGCGATTTAAAATTATATAGTTCGACGATTGCTGAATGTGTAAACACCTTTAAAAATCACAAACAGTTAGCTTATCGGAGAGTCTTCTTAAACTGTATTTTCAAACAAAAGTAATATATTTTTAACATGGCACTGGAATATTTGCGATATCTAAGCTAGATTAGTTTCAATTATTTCATTGGAAATATCTTTGTTTCATATATTCATTTTCTATTGCATTAAATTAGTTTTAATTTTATCTTCTTGTATCTAAGGCATGTATTCATTCATATGGATGTACGTCCAATCTTAAGGGGCCGAAAAATTATATCGAAAGCACTAGGTGTCAGTTACTCTTACGAAGAATCTTCGGTGAACATGTGGATTAATTAATCAGCTAAACATCTTAAAATAAGACAAAATTAATGTGTATAAAGTGCTATAAAAAGGTAGTATAAAAGAGCGTAATTTCTTACTTTATTAAAAGCACCACAAACTTAAACACTTAAGCACCAAACTTAAGGACCAAAAGCTTAAACAAACCCAAATCATTGTACATGTGTTACATCTGGTTCAAAGGTTCCTTCTGACCAACGATGATAACGTACGGAAATGACTCGCACTCGAAGTTATGTTAATTGGTATGCTTGGTTACTCATATAACTATAAAACAAAATCATAACATTAGAAGTGAGTGACTCTTGTTATTAAAATCTCATATTCAATTCCTCGTGACAGTTGATCGGCTGTCTGTCTGTTTCAATTTATTTTAAGACATTTTTAACATACTTTCCTATGCCTTAAAGATCTGAAATTCAGTATATAGCTTAGTCCAGTATAACATTTTAATTTATTAAAATTTAGCAGATCCCCGAAAATAACAGAGCCGGCATATATACTGGGTGTCCCATCAAGACCGCCCAAGCACTGCACAGCCAGATTCCTCGCTTGGAATACATAAAATTGGCCAAAGAACTGTACCTCTACGACCCATAGTTTTCGAGAAAAATGCGAGAGAAAAGTATGACGTCATATCCGGTGTACGAAAAAACAACTTTAATGGAAACATGAACATCGGTATTACATAAAACCGGACGTGGGGGTCTGGTTTTATGGCCGCCACGATCGCCAGATCTGACACCTTTGGATTTCTTCCTATGGAGCCATCTGAAGGAATTGGTCTATCGAGACCTAGTTACTACAGAAAGTGACTTAGTTGCTCGTCTTCATGCTGCGTGTACTTTTGTGGACACCACGCTGCTGCAACGTGTGCAGTCAGCCATTCCACTGCGCGCGCATGCATGCCTCGATATGCGCGGTGGACATTTTGAACACCTTCCTATGTAAACATATGCAAATATCGATGTTCATGTTTCCAATAAAGTTGTGTTTTCGTACACCGGATATGACGTCATACTTTTCTCTCGCATTTTTCTTGAAAAGTATGGATCGTAGAGGTACAGATCTTTGTCCAATTTTTATGTATTCCAAGCGAGGAATCTGGCTGTGCAGCGTTTGGGCGGTCTTGATGGGACACCCTGTATATATATATATATATATATATATATATATATTACAAATGATACTTCTCATAGCGAGTTATGAATTAAATACTTTAATAATGAATTAATACTATCCCAAATACGATTTGTTTTAATTGTTTGTTTTTGTGTGACTCTTGACATGAGTTACGTACTTTAAGATTTTAACTGAATTTCTGAAAAAATTATATTAAATTATTTATTTGACTTCCCATATAAAATACAAAAGTATAAGAATAATTGGTTTCACTATACCAAATTATCTGCATAAGCAAACCCGAGGAATACAACATTCTGGCCCCGATTTTAAACGAATAGACAAAAAATATTAAGTAATGTCACTATACACCGAAATTAAGACTCTAAAATAATAGCAAAAAATAATTTCATATCAGTCTTTATCCTAATGTGGAACAAATTTTACACACCCCCAAAACATATTTGATATTTAAAATAAAGTAAGGCGAAAAATTCTTATTTACATTTACAGAATAAAACAAAAAATGAAGAAAGTGTTTATAGTGTGTGTTGTGTCTTGTATTGTGAGATGATAATTCGGTTGAGTCTGCTTTAGTCACGAGAGAGGGAGATGAAAAATGCCGTTCCCTCGTTTGTGTGCGCAGTCGCGAGGAGTTTTCGGTAGTAAGATGCATGCAGATGAGTAGAAAAACGAATATGAAGTGTTTCTGATTTCGAATCCGTGTGCTTTTGTAAAATAATGCAAGTGGTACTACATTTTATTATAAGGTCACCGAAAAACAAACAGTTGTAGTGTATAGGTTGATCCTGGATGGCGTGATGAAATGGTATAGGGCCGACTTTCGACTATGCAACGATTGAATCATTTTCGTTTTCTTAAAATTATGAACGTGGAATTTGTAAATCGTTTTATAGGTCTAGTTTGGAGAGGGTTTCAGCAGATTATTGAAAGTTTGAAAATGACTTCATAAGTTTTTACGTGATCTGTCTTTCAAGTTCGGTTTTGAAATCGATGTGTGCCTACCACCAACTATACGGTGTTAAAAATCTTTGACTGTCATGATTTCATCTTTTTCCTGTTCCGCTGATTTTTTGCAAAATGAAATGGTTATCCGAATGGATTTTAAATGTGTCGGTAACTAATTAGTGGAAGTCGGTAACTAATTAGTCGGTAACTAATTAGTGTTAACCGAATGTTCGTTGAAAGTACAAGTAATAAAATGAATTGGTTATTCTTTAATATGTTTAAACAACACATTAAGGAGTTGATTTTGAATTATGTTGAATATTTGAAAATATCATATTAGAGTTGTGAAAAGACTCGTAAACGCCATTTCATGACAGTGTTAGCCCGGGAGCACATGGCCCCAATAAATTCAGTGCAATAAATCGCAGGTGTGGTTAGAGCAAATAAGTTCTTCTTGAAGCCAAGGCTGAAACCAAGCAGATTGGAAGGTAAGGTGTCCAATGAAGTGTTGTTGCATTGCCCTGAGGATCAACTAATAGAGATACGGAGGGTGTATCTGGAGCTCAGGCGAAATAATGTGGCAACAAGCAGAGAAAGTTCAAGATATACTTAGTCGATAAATAATGACCGTCGAAGAGTGTTGTGTCAGAAATTGGAGACGATGATGTCCTAGAAGGCGTAGTGCTTTTCAGACTATGACCGTCCAAGAGCGTTGTGACTAAAAATTGCAGTCCAGAATGTCGAAGAGTGTGCTTTTTAGAATTGAGGCAATGACCGTCTAAGAGTGTTATGTTAAGTACTATTGGAGGCAACGAACGTCCAAGGGTGTGTTTTCAAAGTCAAATAGAGTCCAGAATGTCCAAGACAACAAACGGAGGTATGTGCAAATCTGCATACTTATTAGGTCGAATATATGATTTGGGGCATTATATATAAATCCTAGTCTCACACGTGCATTTGTTCCTCCTTAAGAGTGTATATAAAATCAATGTAAGTTTAATCGTAATCATAATGTGTGTAATAAATAATGTTTATTTCAAAATTTAAAATTGTGGAATTCAATTGTGTAGTATGTTAATGAATGATTTATTTTAGGAACTCGTACAGAAAATTAATGGTGGATTATTGCGGCCAAGATATGCAATGTACTCACGATCACTTATGCAATTATGAATAGTAATTCAATGCTTAGCTTCTTTATTTTCTTTCACCATATTTTGGTTTCCGTGATGTTTTAGTGCGAGTTCAAAATTTTTATATTTTTGTTCGCCACAAAAGTTAGTCAAAATCTTGGTTTATCCTATTTCGTGGTTCTTATGTGCCAATGTAGGATTGGGTATTATTCTCTCTTTGACTCTGTCTCAAGGCTGGACTTATTCTACACCAACCGACTGTCCCGGCCACACAAATAGCTGCCAAAAGCCTTCGGTTTGGCCGTGTGGTCTGGGTCTTCAACACTAACCGACTGTCGTACCATGAGTTATTGCACTTACAGCGCAAATATTCAGATCACAGGCTTCTATCTTGTAAATATATTAAACATTCGTAAATTTAATTCAGTTATTAATAAAATTTAATTTGTGATCCTCTTAGCACCCAAACTTTCACCATACTACTGTTACAACTAGTTAAACATTATATGAATATGAAAAAAAATGCTAAAAAAAACAGTTGACTCATGAAATTAAAACGTAAGTACTGAAATTTTATGTAGTAGTAACGGGAATAACACAGTCCTAAATATTAGGGCATTCATTTGATAAATGGATTTTTATTTTCCATCTGAATGAAATATGTAGAATCTACCACCTCTCGTATAAACACATTTGATTTTCTACGCAATCAAAACAATTAAGTTCTGCTGTTGAGTAACAGGATAGCTATTTTCTTTAAATAAAATTTCAGAAAAAAATATCATTTACGCCATGCTATTTCTATAGAAGGTTTAACATAGTATTTTATAATAATATTACAACACGCTCTGAAGCTGGAAACTTGAAGCAGGACTTGAAAAAGGAGACTTGAGCCCGCACTAAAGTAAATAGTAACCATGACAAATAAGAAGAAATTCAGTAAATATTTGTTTCCTTTGCGGGACAGACAAAGAGACATACTTTCAATTTTATATCTATAGATGCGGAAAATGTTTAACAATTTACTATTCTACTTATATTCATATCAGCGACTGATATTATAGTTTAAGTTTAAGCAATTAATTTGTTTAAACAAATGTTTTGGGAATGAAATCTTTCTGAAATATCTACCAATTGTTGATGTATGTCCATTTTTTGTACATTTTATATTTGTAAATTAATTAGTCTTGTTACAAATTATTTGCAATATAAATGCAGAATATTCGTGTGGAAATAAAAATTATAAAGGTTTACGGGTTTCTGCTGAATAGCTCAAGTAACTGAAAACAAATAGAAGATACTTAGGAAGTTTAATAGCTAATGTAAATCAGTAATGGATTCCGGTGTCCATTACCTCGTAGTTTAAAAGAGAAAGATGATTCTTTGTAACCATAATTTGTCTACAAGGCTTTTAAGAAAATATTTATTGCGCCACATTTGATTTATGAGTGAGTGGTGCTTTCCGAATAAGATCAATACTTCGAATAAATCTATTTTTTCCCTATAAATCTATTTTATGTAATACCCCCATTAAATAGCTTACACCTTGCAGAATCCACTTCGATAAGGGCTTGCCATTTCGTCCCAGTAGCTCAACGGTAGAGCGTCGACTGCTCAGTTTAGAGATCCAGGGTTCGATTCCAGGTTGGGACAGCAAAGTTCTTTACAATGGCGCCCGAACTAATCAGCCCTATAGGTTAGTGCAAAGATGTTAGAGGTCTGAAAGTGACCCTAAATACGACTAGCATGGATTCAATGGACTCTAGAAGATTGAGCTCCGATTTCAAAATTGAGAGGATAACGACCACATAGGATATCAACCTGTGTAAAAATAGTAGTAGCCGAAGGCTAACCAGAGTTAAAAATAGCATGAGGTGGTCTGTTAGAGTGTCAGGTGCCCGCCAATATGACATTAGAAGGTGGAGATTGCATAGTTCACTTCGATGATAAAATCTTGCAATTTCGTCCAAGTAGCTCAACGGTAAAGCATCGGCTGGCCAGTTTGGAGATCCGGGGTTCAATTCCCGGTTGGGACAGCAAGGTTCTTTACAACCTTTGTAATGAATAAGTATAGAACATGATTTTTGCGCACAAGCCATAAATAAACTAGAAATACACAGCGAAAAATGATGCGTCAATAAGGTTTACTATTCAGGGTGATTCAAAATTCTAGCTACAAATTTTAATGTTTTTTGGCAGCATTCAAACAAATATGCGGAGTTTTACCTTTGGTGTCAGAGGGCGTTGTTGGCGGCACACGGCTGTGCGTAGGCGGAAAAAATCCCAAAACATAAAGAATCATTTTTTGTACGAACCACAATTTTGTGATAGCTAGTGAACCCAAGTAAAAAGCAAAAGTTAAGATATGCAATTAATATAGACAAGGGAGAAATACAACCCGTTCAGATTTGAATAAAAATGGAGTCCCGAGTCTTGGACGAGTTCAAGATGAGCTCTTAGTAAATTTGCCAACAATAACTGCGACCAAAGATGTTTCTTCCAAATAACGTGGCAAAGAAAAGCAACGGATGTTCTTTTAGTTTCCACGAGGGCTTAACATTTTAATCAATAAATTGAAAGTCACGTATCAAAACAATCTATCATCATATCCTTTTTCAAATTTCAAATGAAAACTAGAAATGCACATAGGATTCATCCGATAGATGAGCCATAAATTTGTAATTGTAAATTTAATGAAGCAGAATTGCAATGAATGAGTAGAAAGTTCTTTCTTCTTTCTATTGGACAGCCGTATTTCTTCGCTCTATAGAAGAGTAGGGTACTTAACTTTACAGTTCCTGTAAAGTCATCTAATACTGCCTACAGCTGATATTTTCTTCTAATTTGAAAGACGTTCTTTGCCACTTTATTGCCTAGACATTAAAATCTTAAGCTGTATTGGGATTCCGTAATCAGATTTTATCAAAAAAATAAAGTCTCAAAGGTTTAATTTATTGGCATTGCTTGCATTTAGCAAGATTTTAAGCCCTTTTAAAACATTTATTACAGGTATTTTATTTTTTAAACTCATAATTTGATGATAGTAAACCCTGCTTTGATTGCAAAAGAAAGCACATTTGAGAACAAGAAATTCGTGACTCCCTCATATTCACAATGGATAAGGTCGTTGAAGACCCAGACCACACCAATGGATAAGGTCGTGTAATTGTTTTTGAAAAAATCTTACATAATAAAAGAAGACGTATATGTGTATATCATTTAGAGCGGAAAATCGAAGCTTCGGACAGAAGTGAATTCGGTACAGAAATATTTTAGATTGAAGCATGAGTTTGTGTAATTTTCACACAAAAAGGTTGGTTCTTGGTGATCAAAACATATTATCACAGAGTTTCTATCTTAGCATTATGGGAAAAGTTCCAAAAACGTTCTTTCCAGCGATGTTTCAACCAAAATTCTTAAGATAATTTCTTTATATTTATTCTTAAATACATCGAAATATGCGTGTTTTAGATTATCTGATTCTTATTATGTCGCATCCGAAAATTAAAGATTAGTACATTTCTATAGTCTGCCAAAAATATGGGTGTTTATATTCCCGCATTCTAATATATTTTTAATAATTCAATTATCTGACTTTCTGCATTTTTAAACTAGAGCATAAAATTAATATATATATATATATATATATATATATATATATATTATGTAATTTATAATTTAAATGAACATACTGTCTTGAGATAAAGATCAAGTCACCCTTCAAACATTTCATTTGTCTATACTCCAATGACAAGTAAAAGGAAAGTATGTAAATAAATTTAGAGAAATATATTACAAAATGAAATAAATGTTTAATTAAAAATTAAAATAACTTTTGAAATTTTGGAAAACATGAAAAATATTCTGTTATTTAAAAGTGTTTTTATTTTTAATTGTGAAAAACGAAATTTACATTCTGTCGAAATTGTTAAGATTTAAATGTATAGCGTATTGAGCTTCTTATAATATTTTTCACGGTGTATAAATGTGCTCATTCAACTGCTATATCCGTAAGACATATTATGTCTATAATCCAATTAAATGGAGATGCATCATTATTTAAATTTCGCAGCTACTCGTGCAAGTTCTTCCCTAATTGAATAATTCGCATTCTGCTCCGTAATTAAAGCAATACGGTTTTTTGAAAGCTCTTCATTTAGGCCGTCCATTTTCCGTACTGTTAGAGTTTCTCTCTTTTTCACTTACAGTGAAAGAAATGGAAATGGAATTTAATTACTTTGCAAAAACAGCTAGAGGCATTTTAGAATCGCATTGTATAATTTGCAGTTTATTTCACGTTGTAGAAAAAGCCTTCTCGATCAAAAATTGGAAGATGTTGGAGAAAGGGCGGCATCAATAATTTAATTTCTGAAGATTTTTAGTATTCTGTTGAAATTTTTCTATGAAAAGGAAAAGAAAGGATTCGATTTCTTACGAGGCAATTTCTCACGAATCAATCCAAAGAATTGTTTAATTTGGGATATTAATACAGTGAAAAATTTCGTTAAAAGCAAGATGGGTGCAGGATGGAGTAGAATTACATAAATATCATGAAATATAATGCTAACTAAAAAGAATTTTAACATGTGTCTAAACATTAATATGCTGGGGGGAATTTATAAATAACCAAACACTTTTCATATGAGAAAGGAAACCTACAAATTTTTATTGTTTTAACTGTGATAAGGCTTTCACACCTCTGTGTTAAAATTGTATATTAAAGTATTGTTTTATTTCTGTGTGATTGAAAGTGTCAATTTCGAAATATAGATGTCTTTTCTACATGTTTTCAATTACATTGACTTTTAAGGGAAGTGAACTCTAAAATCGCAAAAGTGTTTATGTTCCAGAAAAATAGTAATAGTTTTGTATTTTCGCTTCTCAGTCGCTAGTTGGGAACTTGCAGGTTTTGCGCACGCGCGCGTTTGAAAAAGGATTTTGGAAGCAGTGTGGAAGGAGTCGTGGAGAAATGTAGACGTGTGTGTTTGATTCGCGTATGATCGCGAATTTTAAGAAAAGGTGGATTAATTTTGAAAGTGGAAGGATGTGATTAAAATATGTAACATAGTTCGACAAGTTGTGCGTAGAGTCGTTTGGCTCGGTTCAGAGATGAGTCACTCGTGTTTTTAAATGAATCAGCCTGGTAGTAATGGAATAATGAGTCTTGTGAAAAGAGAAAATGGTTCTTTCACTGGTCGGCTTGAATCGCTAATAGGGCAAGAGGGAAAGCTCATTTTACAGCGATTTGTATTTGCCTGACTCCTCCTTGTGTCCTAAGGTACGAATCAACCAATCTCCGTAACCAACCAAGATGTCGAATTCCGCCAGCATGATGTTGTGTAGTCAAGTTTCCCGACCATTATGGATTTTGTTCTGCGCAAGAATCTCGATGAGTTTATGCCGAGAGTCCATCCTGATATCCTTCCCTTGGTACAGAATTGTAAATGTTATATTTAAAAGAGACGAGGTAAAGTTTTATATATATTTAGTCTTCCACCTAACGAATAGAGTGTTAATTGTCAAATCCTCGTGAGTATCAAGTCATTGATGATGTTATATGAAAATGTCGTATATGTTCAAAGTATACAAATGTGATATATAAATGTCAAGTATAATATGAGGAATATTGTGTTTATTTTATGTATCAGAAAATATGTGTATTCTCTTGGTTCCTCTTCCTCCAGGGGTGTTCTTAATGGTCACCCTACCGAGTGTAACTCTGAGTTATTGCGAGAAATGCTTGTACTCCACTGTTTTCGATCAACTGCCTTGTTATTTCATGTTTAATAAATGTGTTTGATTTCAAAACTTTGTCTTCTCTGTCGAGTATACCAAAACGTTCGCGACAGAATTGGTGCCGTTACTTTTCTCGGTGAGTGGGGAAGAGCTGAGAGAATTAAAATTTTTAAAAATTTTCTTAAGAATTGAAATTTTGAAGGTTAAAAATTACCGTTGTGCTAAAATGAGTGTTTTCTTAAGTAAACAGAGTTCCATGTTCTGTTTTCGGTATTCTCAAAAACGAGTGTTCTTGGAATTTGATATGTGCCATTTGATAAAAAAAATTGATTTGTTTGCATATTTATGTCATTTGATTTGATAAAAACTGGTTTTATTGTAAATACTGTTTAAGAACATTGCAATTGCATATTGTGTTAAACTATACGAGTATATTTGATTGTTATGCAAAATGGCTCCAATTACTAGAAACAAAAAAGTAAATGTCGGTAAGATGAGTAAAAATTCAAGTAAAAAATTAAATTCCTCCTTGAATTTGTCGCTTGATATTGCTACTGAGTCGGATACTGTTAATTCTAAAAGTAAAATTAAAAATGTTAGCCACAAAGCTAAATCTAATGAGGAAAATATATCAGATAAATCGCCGGTATGTCTGAATTCTTCTTCTGGCACTTTGCCAAATCAAAACAGTGCTTCATCGGTAAATGATAACATGTTAAAATCATTCCATATTTTCACACCTAAGTTCGCACATCATGTTCCAAAATTCTCGGGAAATTCAGAGCTTTCGTTGTCACAGTTTTTGGAAAAGTTAAATTTAGTAGCCACTCATGCAAACTGGAGTGAGTGTGACAAATTAGTTTGTTTGAGATTGAATTTAGAGGGGGAAGCAAATAGATTGATTGAAGAGAATCCAAAGCACAGAAATTGTAAAAATTTGCAGGAAATTATTCACATTTTGAAAGATCATTTTGAAGTGACCGAAAATGTCACTAAAAACATAATTTCACTCGTGAACTTTACACAGAGACCAAATGAGTCGGTTAAACAGTTTTCGATGAGAATCGAAGCTGCTTCATTTAAGGTTGTTCCGGAAGATGTAGATTCCGAAAGTGAGAATAAAATCAGGCAAACACTTTTAAAAACTTCATTTATTAATGGTTTATATCCGGAACTAAAAAGATTGGTGTTGTCACAAAACCCTAGAGATTTTTATTCGGCTAGAAAACTTGCAATTCTTGAGGAATCTATTTTAAATGAAAATAATGCTATGTACTTGACTAATCCGGTACTTACAAAAAAAGGTGTTCTCACACCAGAAAAATATGTTCTCACACCAGATCGAAGTGAAAGTATGTCAGATTTAAAAAGAAAAGTGTTAGAACAGGAAAGGGACATTGAATTTCTTAGGGGTAAAATAGAAAAATTTAAGTTTAATTCAGATAAAGTTAATGAAAAGCGTTCACCGCGTCCAAAGTGTGACAAATGTGGTAAATTAGGTCACGTTCAAGAACAGTGTTGGAAAAAGGTTTTTCAAAAAAGAGATGTGTACGGTATAAAATGTAGGAAAATTTATACCAGTCCTGGAACTAGGTATCACCAGGGTGAAAGACACAGAGGGCAAATGTCTGCAAATGAGTGGAAGTATAGAAAGCAAGGAACGCAAAATTATAAAAATAAGGAGTCATATAAATCTTTGCAAAATTCCAAAAATCATTCTTCTGGGAATCAGAGTAGATATCCCATGCACAATTATAATAATAGAAAAACTTTTGATAGGCAAACATCACATTTTGAGGAAAATAATATTTGTCATAATATTACAAATTCTTTGTCATCTTCTTCTATTATAAAAGGAAAATTAGTGAGCAGTGAAGTGTCAATATTGATTGATACGGGTAGTTCAATTAATTTAGTGTATGAGGAAGCTTTAAATACTGTACCCATTGCACATATGTTGCTAACATACAAACCAACAATTTTGCGTAGCTTTAGTTCACAAGATACTAAAGTTGAATGTTTAGCCACTATTTCACTAAATTTGGGAAAAGAAAGATTCCCTACCGAATTTTTTGTGTTAAAATCACCAGCTCCTATTTCATATAATGTAATCCTTGGTAACAAGTTTTTACATAAACATAATGCTATTATAGATTATAATCACTTCTGTTTTAAGTTTTCAAACTCTTCCATTCCTTTTGTTGGTTATCAATGTACGAATAATTTACTTTCGATTTCAAATCATGAACCGGCAAATGAGTCGGAAAGTGCAGACTCAAACCTAAGTAGTGTCGCAAAGCGTATTGCTGTGCCTGACTCGCAGATGAGTAGTGGAAAAAATGTTCGTGTGGTAGAGGACTGTAAACCGAAAGAGTTCCATACGAATGCATGTGCCAAATGCAAAGCAGATCTGGCACCGGTAGTGAATGAGTCTCAGGTCATTCGGGAAGAGTATGTGAGCAGAAATTTTTCGGAAAATAATGTAGTGCCACATTTGGGTAGTGAAGAGGTACATATTAACGATTTGGAAAATGGAAGCAAATCTTTTAGAGATTTGGTAGTAAATGCACAGAAGGTTACTTTGCATATGGGGGAAAAGCAAAATCATGTTAGAGGTGGTACTGAAGAAGTGGCACAGCATAAGAACTTAAACATTAAAACTGTTAATAACTTATGTAGAGTAAAAGAAACTCTAAATACAAAAATTAAAGAGCCAATTATTGTGAAAAATTCACAAAAATGTATAATTCCTCCTTTATCTGAATCATTTATTAAAATCAAACTTTCAGAAGGGTTTCCGGAAAATTCCACCTTGCTTCTGGAATCAGAGAAAAATGACCACATCTTCATTGCTAGAGCTGTATATAGAGCTCCTAAGGATGGAATTATTTGGGTTCGTGTTGCTAACCCAGAGGAAAAACCTTATCATTTGAATAAGGGTAGAAAAGTGGCTCATGTTCAGGAAATTCAGGTGTCTGAGGAGGTTGAAGTTAATGTAGTGAGTGAGGGAGAGTTGGACTCCAGTGAACCTTTGGAGCCTTTTGAAAGTTGGGGAGGAGATTTTGACCTGAGTCATCTCCAAAAAGATCAAAAACATAAATTATCAACTTTGTTGAATAAATATAGACAAGTTTTTGCAAAGAATGTTGCTGAGTTGTCTGGTTGTAAAACCATATTACATGAGATAAATTTGGAAACATCCGTTCCTGTTTATCAGAAACCATACAAAGTTCCACATCATTTACAAGGGGAACTCAATAGACAAGTCACAGAATTATTAGAAGCTAAAATAATTAAACCTAGTTTTTCACCTTACAATACGCCAGTACTGTTTGTAAGGAAACCGGATGGTTCTTATAGATTATGTTGTGATTTTCGCAAGTTAAACAAACTTACTATTACAGAAAATTTTCCAATTCCTAACATTAGTGAATTGATTGATAATTTAGCAGGTGCTACATTTTTCTCAACTTTGGACTTAACTTCAGGATTCTACCAATTGCATTTGAATCCACAGGATTCACACAAAACAGCTTTTTCCACGCCCACCGGTCACTACGAATGGTGTAGGACCCCTTTTGGTCTAAAAAACGCACCAGCGTCTTTTCAGAGATTAATGTCTCTTGTACTAGCAGGGTTATCAGGAATATACATAGATGATGTTATCATCTCATCAAAAACTTTTGAAGAACACATGATGAAATTAGAAGAAGTTTTTATTAAATTATCTCAACATGGTCTTAAGTTAAAGCCATCAAAATGCTTCTTTTTCAGAAAGACAATAAAGTACTTAGGTTTCAGAGTGTCTGAGGGAAAAGTTCAGCCAGACCCTCATAACATTGATTTAGTGCAAAAATTTAAAGTACCCACCTGTGTCAAGAATATCAGACAATTTTTGGGTTTGACAGGCTTTTATAGGAAGTTTGTACCAGATTATGCAAAGATTACTCTTCCACTAACTAATCTTTTAAAATCAAAGCAGAAAAAGTTTGTGTGGAGTCAGGAGGCTCAGGAAGCTTTTGAAATACTTAAGAACAAGCTTATTCAAGAACCAATTTTAAAATTACCAAATTTTAATTTGCCCTTTACTTTGCATACAGATGCCTCTAATTACGCTTTGGGATCAGTTCTTTCGCAATTGGATGAAAATGGGTTATCTCACCCAGTTTCCTTTGCTAGTCGAAAATTACAAGGTGCTGAAGTGAATTACAGTGTAGTCGAGAAAGAAGCTTTGGCTGTGGTTTGGGCTACCCAGCAATTTAAGCACTATCTCTTAGGCAAACATTTCAAAATTTACTGTGATCAAGCATCCTTATCGTTCATTTTCAAATTAAGAGATCCTACTTCGCGCATAGCTCGCTGGATCGTTTCATTGCAGGCTTTTGATTATGAAATCATTCATAAACCGGGGAAACATAATGTTGTAGCTGACTATTTTTCGAGATGTATTGATGAGTCTTCTTCAAAGAAATCTCAAAACACTCAGAAACAAACTGTTCCTAAAAGTATTGTAGAATCTGTCCCTACGAAAATTTCTGGAAGAGTAGTGGTACAGAATAAGGATAGTAGTGAAAACATAAATGCAATCGTTGAAAATTCTCAAGATCAAGTACAGACTACTGTGGAAGCTTCTCTGGTAACTAGGATAGCTATTGGTCAATTGAAAGATCCTAGATGTATAAAAATCAAAAATCTTCTGGAAAAAGGTGTAAAACCATACCCACAAAAACTTTCATTTTTCATGAAAAATGATATGTTACATTGCATACACAAAAATCCAAAGCAGAGACAGCAATATAATGAGAGAGTAGTTATTCCTCAAGACTTAGTCTCAGAAATTCTATGGCTTTGCCATGATTCTCCTGTTGCTGCACATTGTGGTTTTCAAAGAACTCTGGCAAAAATTTCAGTTAACTATTATTGGCCAGACATGCATGCTCAGACTGAAAATTATGTGAAATCGTGCACAACTTGTGTACAAAACAGAGGTTTTCGTAACAACAAGGCTCCAATACAGAAATTTCCTATTACAACTTATCCTTTTGAACGTGTGGCTATGGATGTAGTCGGCCCACTACCTATCTCGAATTCTGGGATGAAGTACATTCTTGTCATTACAGATTACTTCACTAGATGGCCAGAGGCTTATCCACTTGCTACAGTTAAAACGGAGGATATTCTTGCTTGTTTAGAGAGATTTATAAGTATTCATGGAATTCCTGCTCACTTAATTACGGATCAAGGTAGTAACTTCATTTCTGAAGCTGCCAACAATCTATACAAGAAATTAGGCATAAAAAAACATAATACTTCAGCGTACCATCCCCAGTCAGACGGGCTAGTCGAAAGACTGAACGGTACGTTAGTTAGATCCTTAAAGAATCTGGTCTATTCTGATAAGGGCGATTGGGATCGGATGATTCAATTTGCTTTAATGGCTCATAGAACGTCAGTCCATGCCTCAACAGGCGAGTCCCCAGCACATCTTGTCTTTGGTCGAGACCCTGTGCTACCTGATGCTCTTTTAACAGGTGTAAAATATCCAGTTTACAAATCTACTCATGATTATTCAGATGACTTACAGGTTCGCTTAAAAAAGACCTTTGTAACTGTTAAGAAAAACCTTGAGGAAGCTCAGGAATCACAACAACTTCAACAACATAAATCTGCTAAAATGCCTAAGATTAAAGTTGGTGATCTGGTCTATCTTTACACACCTCATATTCGGCCAGGCCAATAAAAAAAACTCAGTTCTTTAAATCATGGTCCTTTTGAAGTTATCAAGCAAACAACTGAAGTTAACTTTGTCATTCAACACAAAAACAATCCATGTAATCAGCAATTGGTCCACGTTAATAGATTAACTCCTTTACCTCCTAGACGTAGTGAATTGATTTCTAGCACATATAATGATAACATTGATAATTCTTCAACTCAAGAAACAAGACAATTTAAAAGTAGATATTTTCTAAACCATCAAAATAGGGTTAAAACTCAAAATGTTCCTAATTCACACAGGTATGACTTGCGCCCAAGAGGCCAATTTATTCATTAAAGTTACTTGTCAATTAAGGCAATATGTCAAGAGAGCAATTGGCTCAAAAGTAAAGTAAAATGTTTGGATTATGAAATTCTCACATTTTCAAAAAAAAAGACTGATATTGTTGTGAGATGGACAATTATATTTCATAATATTATATTTTCAATTGTTTCACAAAATGTTTTGCAAAACTGTATGCTATGTTAAAATGGATCCAATATTTCTGAACTTCTGTGTAATTTGCTTTATGTGTCAGTCAGCTGAATGTTCTGTACTGCAAGTTCTGTGCCAGTGCAGCTTTCTGAATGTGAGTGCCATGTTAATCAGGTTGAAGTAGTGTTTTAAAATTCTAAATACTTAAATAATAATTTTTTTTTGCTTTACTTTAATGATAAGCAGTAATGTTTTAAAGTAATTTTAAGATAATTAAGTACTTGATGGATTAGAGTTTTGGTAAGGATTTTTAAGGATAACTGATAATTTTTATCTCTGTTTTATTTTATGAATGTGTGAATGATTTTTTTTTAATTTAAAGGTCTAGTAAATTTTAGAAATTTTTTTTTGTCATTTGGTGTTTGTTGACTTATTGGTTGGGGGTACCGCCACCTCTAGGTTTGCAACTTTCTAATGGACTTGTTTCTTGCCTGGGTGCCTGATCAACATTCTTGGTTTGAAAATTTGTCTCATTTTCTAAATTAGTAATTTTTTTAAATGTCCTTTAAAGTAATTTGTTGGCAAGGTTGGATAATAGTTAATAAATTGATTTCTGTGAAAAGTAAATTTATAGAATTTTAATTGTAAAATTTTTGAAGAAAGAAAACTTTTTGTTTAGTTAAACTTTTTGTGAGTTGAGTAAATTAAATTTTCATGTCTCTGTGGTACTCACCAGAAAATGTATTAGTGTTTAAATTTTAAAAGGGGCAATTTCATCATTTGTGTCTTGTTAATTTGGTGTTGTCTTGTAAAGGTCTATGCTTGTATTGAGACTTATTTTTTTTTGACTCACGAGTCAAACTTTAGGCCACTCTTGGATTTTGGTTATTATGCTGGTCATGATCTTGTTTGTTTTTGTTTTTTTTCTTTGATGTACATGTACATCGCTCAAAATTTACACTAAATTCCTCTCAATGGAACATATGTCATTGGGAACTTAATGCAGGTATTTTCCTAGTATTGTGCGGAAAAATTCCCCGCTTTGCAGGAAATTTTTCTCCCGGGCCCCGAAGGAGTGTGATAAGGCTTTCACACCTCTGTGTTAAAATTGTATATTAAAGTATTGTTTTATTTCTGTGTGATTGAAAGTGTCAATTTCGAAATATAGATGTCTTTTCTACATGTTTTCAATTACATTGACTTTTAAGGGAAGTGAACTCTAAAATCGCAAAAGTGTTTATGTTCCAGAAAAATAGTAATAGTTTTGTATTTTCGCTTCTCAGTCGCTAGTTGGGAACTTGCAGGTTTTGCGCACGCGCGCGTTTGAAAAAGGATTTTGGAAGCAGTGTGGAAGGAGTCGTGGAGAAATGTAGACGTGTGTGTTTGATTCGCGTATGATCGCGAATTTTAAGAAAAGGTGGATTAATTTTGAAAGTGGAAGGATGTGATTAAAATATGTAACATAGTTCGACAAGTTGTGCGTAGAGTCGTTTGGCTCGGTTCAGAGATGAGTCACTCGTGTTTTTAAATGAATCAGCCTGGTAGTAATGGAATAATGAGTCTTGTGAAAAGAGAAAATGGTTCTTTCACTGGTCGGCTTGAATCGCTAATAGGGCAAGAGGGAAAGCTCATTTTACAGCGATTTGTATTTGCCTGACTCTTCCTTGTGTCCTAAGGTACGAATCAACCAATCTCCGTAACCAACCAAGATGTCGAATTCCGCCAGCATGATGTTGTGTAGTCAAGTTTCCCGACCATTATGGATTTTGTTCTGCGCAAGAATCTCGATGAGTTTATGCCGAGAGTCCATCCTGATATCCTTTCCCTTGGTACAGAATTGTAAATGTTATATTTAAAAGAGACGAGGTAAAGTTTTATATATATTTAGTCTTCCACCTAACGAATAGAGTGTTAATTGTCAAATCCTCGTGAGTATCAAGTCATTGATGATGTTATATGAAAATGTCGTATATGTTCAAAGTATACAAATGTGATATATAAATGTCAAGTATAATATGAGGAATATTGTGTTTATTTTATGTATCAGAAAATATGTGTATTCTCTTGGTTCCTCTTCCTCCAGGGGTGTTCTTAATGGTCACCCTACCGAGTGTAACTCTGAGTTATTGCGAGAAATGCTTGTACTCCACTGTTTTCGATCAACTGCCTTGTTATTTCATGTTTAATAAATGTGTTTGATTTCAAAACTTTGTCTTCTCTGTCGAGTATACCAAAACGTTCGCGACATAACTAACGATAAAAAAAAATTTGATGTGGGCAGCAGATGACTTTCCTTATATAATGCAATGAATTTACTACTTATACAGTAAAAAAATAGACTATTTTTATAGTAGTTATTTATATTCTATCAAAGATATTGAATTTTCATCCATAAGTCGTCATTTTCCATGTCGTCATCATCGAGTCGTTATTGATTTAGCGTCCTTTTTATTCATTTGGCGAGTTTTTCGTTAATTTATCAACATTTAAAAAGTCGCCAAGTTGGCGACATTCCACCAAATTCGTCGCCAAAATCTCGCCAAGCGTTATGGAAGAAAAAATAAGTTATTCTTACAGCAGATAAATGACTGTTGGCGTTCAGATACAAAAGTATTACTCAAAGTATCTATTTCATGAATTGAACTAGCTAGATCCACGAAAATGATGTCACCCAATTTATCGCATGGTATTACATATGAAAAGTGAACATGTTTCTCAATAGGAATTTTTTTTTTATTTTATATGACTTTTTGATAATTTTTTTAAAAATGTGCAATGTCTACAGAACGGTTCATGTTAGCGTTCTAAAATTTATGTCAATCGTTTTCTAATGAAAAATTACATAAGAAATGTCTATTTGCATAACTTTATTAGCGGTTTTGATTTTTTGACGATTTTTTCAGAATTTCACTCGAAAATTTAGGGGGATTCTGAACATTCGATTGCGTATGAAAACAATAGGCTTCCAGTGTTTACTGATTGTGATTTTTGTACCAAATTTCGTTCGAGTCGGTCCATTCGTTCGCCAGTTATCGTCTCCACAGGCTCACTGACACTGACACACACACACACACACACACGCATACACACACACGCACACACACATACTTTCACACACACACACAGGCATCACTTAAAAAATGTTTGATTCGTGATCAGGGATGCTTGAAACGTGCTCTCCCGTCGAAAACTCGAATTCGAATTTTCGACCCCGTCTCAATACTTTCCTTATACATTATGTGTATAAGGAAAGCAATAATAATTGTGACACATATCCTATTGAAGAAGTAGGGTACCTGAGGATATTATGGTCCGGTTGGTAATATGACCCATTTTTTACTGTGAGTTTAGCTTTCATGGACGGCACTAGATGACAGTAGAATGCTGTTCAGAAGGTTCCAGTGGAAGTTTCTACGCATATCCTGCTCTCATGTATTGAGCGTTTGCTCCGTGGCGCCATTGCTTCTAAGTTTGTCATCCAAGAATGGCTGCTTGTAAAGTGACAGCCGTAAGCGAAATTTTATTATTGGGTCAAATTAGTGTATTACATAAAAGTTTTGGTTGGTGTTTTTTTAGTTTTTTGTGGAGATTGAAGTAGAAATTTCGTTATTTGTGTTCAATCAATGTGTAGTTCTCTATGAAAGATTTTTAATGAAATGACCCTGGTAGGTAATATGGGCCATACCTACACTTTGTAATTTTGCCTGCATTTTGGTATAAAATGCACCAAAAACGGCTTTTCAGTCTTTTCAAGTCATTATTATGGAGTGATGGAGCAAGAAGCGTGCATCTTGGACACAAGATGCCCTAAACAAGGCCATTAATGAAGTGAAAGAAGAAAGGTTGTCAGTTCGTGAAGCAAGTCGAAGGCATGTTGTACCGAAGCGAACTGTTCGCTGTTATCTGGACTCTCGACAAGAGTATGAAATTGAATTCGAGCTGTAAGCCAACCTTTTCAACAGAACAAGAGAATTATGTACTCGCCTATTTCGTTTGTGTGATGTGGGTTACCCATTAACTTCTAAAATTCTTCAGCTGAATGTTTGGATATCTTGTGAAAACGGGATCTCCAACAATTTTCTCAAAGGTAAAGCTGGTGGTGGTTGCAAGACTTTATGAATAGGAATTCTGAAGTTACAAGAAGGAAGGTTGAAAGACGACTGAACCTTGCCGTGCTCAAAAAGTTAATGCGTACGTTGTTCAAGATCACGTCCATAAAGGGAAAAAAATCCTTATTGACAATAATTTGATAGATTTTCCAGAATTTTTTTTAATATAGATGAGAAAGGTTGTAGGCTACACTTTCATAAAGATCCTTCTGTTTTTGCTCGAAAAGGGAGTAAACGTGTGCGTATTGTAGCTAAATAACAGGGTGAGATTGTCTCAGTTGTAGCCCGTGGTAATGCCACCGGATCTGTTATCCCCCAATGCTCCTATTCAAATGAATGATGAAAAATCCAGCTTGGGACAAAAAAATTTCGCCAGGATCATATATTATGTCAACTCCAAAAGGTAGCATGACTGCTGACGCATTTGTGGAATTTATTAAACATGTCATCAGATTTAAACCTCAGGGAAAATGTCTTGATTTTTGACGGAGCCAAGGCTCATTCGGATTATAAAATTTGTGAGGTTGCTGAAAACAAAGACATACTTTTGTATTGTTTGCCCTCCAGTGCAACACACGGGTTGTAACCTTTAGATAAAGGTTGCTTCTGAAGCTTTGAATTTTTTTGGGACAACCATACACTCTTGTATTTTGACACCCATAAAGATGAAAACGATATTTTAAAGCTGAATTTCGGTGACGTCTTTACGCCGACGAGGGACAAATCAATGACTCATATTACTTTAAAAAGCGGTTTCAGAGCTATACGCGTATTTCCTTTCAATCCTCTAATAATTCCTGAAGAAGCTATTGCACCGAGCACAGTAATTGAGTAGCCTCTACCCGAGCAAGGCATAGTTGAAGACAACCCACCTAATCCAGATTCAGATATATCTACACAGACACCTCATCTGTGTCCCAACCAACCGCCTTCCATGTTACATTAAATACAGAGAAATATAAACGCCGTAGACGTTCTCGCACTCCATCGATATCGTGTCATTCCGATGCTTCTGAGGAAGTTTCTTTTCAGTCAACAAACTCCTCAATTGAGTGCGACATAAATGAACCTGAAAATTCACCAGCTTCAAATTCTTCAGCGAAATCGTCTACTTGCATGTCATTCAACGAGTTGCTTGCAAGCCCCAAAAGGAAAAGGACAACGCGTAAGATGAAACATGGCATCCACTCACATGGGGTGCTTTTGAAAAAAGTAATTTTTGAAATATTAAAGCTAGAAATGCTGATGAAACAAGAGTAACAGTAAGGTAATTAAAAATAATCCACCGCCAGCAAGAAATCAGAAGGCTGCACTCAATGTAAGAGAAAGGGAAAGACTTCGCGGAAAAAATGACATCAAAACTCGCGGAGAGCTGGTATTGTGCTGTATGCGGTACTATACTGGTGCTGTGCTGTGCGAGAACGTGATGAAAGTTATGAAACGTTGTGCAGTGTGTGGAACTTATCCCCACGAACAGTGTGTTGGACTTACTGAAAAGCACAAACAACTATTTATTTGCCCAATTTGCCAGGATTGACTTCATTTCCGCCTATATACGAGTTCTTAATATTTTTTTAAATCACTGAGCATTGTGATATTTTGAATAATTTTGTTACATTTAATATATATTGTGAATGTTAAGCAACACTTTTTCCGATATAAAATTTCCCATTTTATTTTGTTAATTCATTTTTTTTAATGATTTCAATTAAATCCACCTTTCTTTTACGTTAAAAATTAACATTTTGGAATTCTACAATACTGAAAACGAATCGGGCCGTATTATATACGTATGCTGGGAATATGGCCTAAAGGTTGATTTTCGGTAAAACGTAATTTCTTATTACTCAAATAAGTACAAAAAACTGATAACTAGTTTTTACTGATAATCAATGAACTAAAGTTCAATAAGTCACAAAAAATTTCAAATTCCTCCAAAAATGACGGCTACAGAAAATCTCGCACCTTAAGTAGGCCACATTACCCTCCTTTACCTTATTACTTTCCTTATATACATAATGTATAAGGAAAGTATTGTGACGGGGTCGAAAATTCGAATTCCAGTTTTCGACGGGAAAGCACGTTTCAAGCATCCCTGATCACGAATCAAACATTTTTGAAGTGATGTCTGTGTGTGTGTGTGTGTGTGTGTGTGTGTGTGTGTCAGTGGGTCTGTGGAGACGATAACTGACGAACGAATGGATCGATTCGAACCAAATTTGGTACAAAAATCACAATATGTAAACACTGGAAGCCTATTGGTTTCATACGCAATCGAATGTTCAGAACCCCCCTAAATTTTCGAATGAAATTTTGAAGAAATCGTCAAAATATCAAAACCGATACGCAAATAGACATTTCTTATGTAATTTTTCATTAGAAAACGATTGACATAAATTTTAGAACGCTAACATGAACCGTTCTCGAGATATTGCACATTTTTCAAAAAAATTATCAAAAAGTCATATAAAATAGAAAAAAAATATTTCCTATTGAGAAACATGTTCACCTTTCATATATAATATCATGCGATAAATTGGGTGACATCATTCTCGTGGATCTAGCTCGTTCCATTCATGAAAAAAGATACTTTGAGTAATACTTTTGCATTTGAACGCCAATTTATCTGCTGTAAGAACAACTTATTTCTTCGTCCATAACGCTTGGCGAGATTTTGGCGACGAAATTGGCGGAATGTCGCCAACTTGGCGACTTTTTGGAATGTTGCCAAATTAACGAAAATCTCGCCAAATGGATAAAAATGACGCTAAATCAATGAAAATGACGATTAATTGTCGAAAATTCAATATCTTGGAAAGGATATTAGTATCTACTAGAAGAAAAACCTATTTCTTTTACTCTAAAAGTAGTAAATTCATTTCATTTATATAAGGAAAGTCATGTGTTGCCTACATCAGATTTTTTAAGTTTTGTAGTCGTGAATTTTATAAGGTTTGGAGGTGTTATGTGCCTTTGTAACATTTCGTAGAACCTCACATTTAGAAAATGTTTTGCAATATTTTCTGCTGACGAAATTAATTTCTTGCTGCATTTTCAACTGCCGAAAAGTTGTCTTTGTGCTTGTCTTAAGATAAACTTAGATATGATGTCTGCAGCTTGGACTGCTGAGTGTCTATACTTCTATAAGAAATTTCCAGCAAAGTTGGTACTTTCCTGTTACAGTATATTTGCAGTCAGATTATGAAGAGGTCAGTTGTTAATTTGCGCAAAATGTAGAACTACAACATCTCAGAAACTCGGTTTTAAATCTAACATTCTTTACAGTGGTCGCAACGAATGCAGCACACTGGAAGTTAGCCCATCCATCCACTTTGTTAAGAAACAAACTACGAACTGCGGGTTTTCTCCACTTAATAATTAAATCAACCACTTAATCTATATCTTTCTCAATGTCATTAAATTTATTAGCAAAACAGTAATATGTACAAGAAAAACTATACTCAATGATGTCTGATTGCAAATTGAGCTCAAGTTTACTTTAGACCCTTTGCGCGTGTTTCGTTCACACAAAATGTGATCAAGACTGAAAATAGCTTCATTTTTAAGTTCATGACATTAAATTACTCAGAAACAGTAGGATTTGTTTAAATGAGATAAAAATATGCTTTTTTCAAAAATATTTTTGTAAAGTTTTTCACATAACGATAAATTTAACTTCATTTCTTAATTCACTCTGTGAAATTGCTTAAGAATGAGAAAATTCATATAATTCTCATAAAATTATAAATTTTCTAACTTTGCATGCACAGATAGAATTAGTCGATATTAAATATAACTTCGTATTCTAATGCCTTATATTAAATATCCCATATTAAAAAACTATACTCATCTAAAATCCAAATACTTCGTTAGTATCAACAAATACATTTGATTATTTAGATTGATTGAGCGAATTTTCTTACTTGAATACTAAATTTGGTGCAATTTAAATATCATTTGTATTTTTCAAAATGAATATCCCTGCCGTGTCCCATTTTCTTGAACATTATAAGAGCATCTTTGTATAAGAAACTTTTCTAAAGGAAATCTCCAAAAGTTGGCCAGGAACTCACTAAATTCAACTCCTAGAAAGTTGATGTCAGTAAAGGAAAACGTCTGAATTATTAGGCACATTTGTCAAACGTAATAGTGATGACATTAAAATTGATATCGGGGACATTGATGGTCTTAAGTGACATCAATTTCATGATGTGTGGCTGTGTCTCCAGATAGGTGTAAGCTTATACAAAAGAGCTCGTAAAAACTTGGCAGCATTCGAAAATGTTTCTCTTACTCATGGTTTCATTACTGTTTAAGATTCAAATTGATAATGTTTGTACATTGCTAAATGAAAATTTTAGATTTTAGATGGCATAAGTTATTTGTATTACTACATCTCAAAACAAAATTGTAGTTCACATATGTAAGTGTTCTGCACTCTATTTGGGATAATGTAAAATAATGAGATATAAAGTATTTTCTGCATTGCTGAAAAATAAATATAATATACACGTAATTTATATACCATTTTCGCTTATGGTATCATTTCCTTTTTCAGACATTTGGTTTTGAAAACTGTCTTTGAAACATTCATGCCAAAAATTGAAGTTCGTCCTCTGAACTGACTTCTTTGAAAATCAATAACCCTATAATGTCGACCTATATTAATACACATACCAAATTTCATGTGACAATCTGAATTCGTTCGAGAGTTCAATTTGTTATAGATTTGCTAAAACACATAAGCAGCAACACACACACACACACACACACACACACACAAATAAACACACACAAACAAATAAACACACATACACACACAAACATACATACACACACAAATTTACAGAGCAGAGACTGTATGCACACAAACATCATCGATCAATAGAGTCAAACGTCATCAAAATATGTAGTTCCTCTGAAATATGAGAATCATTTACTTGATACCATCAAAACACTTTCTCTTTATATATTATATGCATTGTATTAAAAATAAAAATAGGCAGTTCTCTTATTGTAAAGTGTCTTGTATTCAGTTTTAACACTTTACGACACAGTTGAAAAGTGTTTTTGATTTTGTTCATTCTGTCTGTATGTCTGTCCATTCGCACGATAACTGCCGTAAAAATGACTTTATCAAAATTAAATTTTAGTATGTTGTTGAGGCTGCTAATGGGTATGTAAATGAATAATGTCACCCAATTAATTTTTAATTGAACCAGGGTTGAAAAAATGAAATACGTTAAACCCTATGGGACCTTATTTTACAAACATATTTTAAGCAAAGTTACAATTCACAAATTGCTTCGAACCTTTTAGAAAATATTCAAATTATCCCATAAAATATATAAAAGATAGCAAAATATGTTCCGTAGTTTTTAAAATTAAAATAATAATGGCACACATATTACATGACCCACTTCAAAATAAAATAAGGCATCTCTATTTTTTTTCCCAGTGCAAAAATCGTGATTCTTAAAGTTCTTTTAAATTTATATTAAGTGTTACATCCGTGCTAAAACCGCTTTATTTTTGCGTATTTTCTGTGCATCTATAGTCTGCGCCAATGCAATTATAATAGTTTTGAATTTAAATGTTCATTCAACTTTGATTATTTCTACAACGAAACCTAATTTTAATGGATGCAGAATATGGACAAGTGACTGTAAGATGGGTTGTATAAAAATTGCAGAATGTTTTTTCACGCAAAATGATTTAACTCTGGAGTCTGGAATAAAAGTGTATGAATGAGATATTCACCGCTTTTACATAGAGAGCGAGACAATTTATATTTCGATGACGTCATTTGAATAAAGTTCATTTTTTTTTTCGATGAAGTTCTAAGTTTTCAAATTTAAAAATAATTGTGGTACTGTCATAATTTAAAATATACCACAGCTAAATATATAGCATTTTAGAGATGTTTAAATAAAATTGCATTTCAATTGGAAAGTGTTATGTAATCAATGCCTTATGCATGATTGATCTTTCTTCTTTATTTGTTGGAATCGAAAATTATATCTCTTCCTATAAATACTTTTTTGCATAAATCATAATAATATGCACTGAACTTATGATGCCCAATTGTTTGACATATCAAAATTATCGATCACTCCTATTTTAGTAAGAATTGTGTTTTTGGTGTCATTTAGGAGGAGATAATCCAAAAACTCAAATCCGTTTTTCAAAATTATCGAGCACGTCCATTCAAGCCCGAATCTCGGTTTTAGTCTTATTCGATCCAGATCCACGAAAAACTCTTATAAGATATAAATTAATTTTCGAAATATATTATATTTTAAAGTATATTTTGCATTTTAATAATCTAAACTTTTAAAGACACTTTAATTAATCATCAAGCACTTACACTCTAGCTAGAACCTCGGTCTTTGTCTCATTGGATCAGTCTCATTTTCGATGTCAATGGAAAAAAATTCGAATTAGGAGGGGGGAGGAAGGCAATGCAGAGATATATTAAAAAAATATCAAAATGATTTGCTACTTTCGTACTAGCTCGAATCTTAGTATTCATCTCATTCGATCCGTCACAGCGAATGAGAATGATACAATCTTTAGAACAATGGCAAGAATCGTTCTGCAAATATTACATATGTTTTCTAACGAATTTGTAAAAATTTACATAGCATTAAAAAGATGCCCATTATCGTGAAATAGATTTCCCTTTCACATGCAATATTAAGCGATGCATTTGTTAAAATCATGCTCTTTGATCTAGTTTGTTCCATTCACGAGATAGGATAATTTTTGTAATAGTTTCGTATTTCGATTGTTCAAACGCATTAATTTGTTTATCTATCCTCTGTAATGCTTGGTTATACATATAGCGACAATTTATCAAAACATCGCGACTCTTTGGAAATGCCGCCAAATTGGAAGAAATGACACTCTATTAACGAAAAGGACTCCACATGGATGAATATTCAATATCTTGGAAATGGAATATCCATTTATTTGATAATTCCTCGCCTGGGGAAATCAATATTCTTGATTCAAAATAGGGTGAGTTTCACGGTTTATGGGATAGGTATGTTTTGTTAGCGTGTCAATTAATTGCGTTTTTAAGGGGAAATATAGTCATGTTTTTCGATAGGGAGCCATATAAGAAATAATCCGTTTGGCGGGATTAACGTCTAGTGTTTTCATTATTTCATTTAGCGACGATTAGATGGTTGTTATGTTAGCGGTATTCGCCTTTTCCAAATTAAACAACGAAACGTTAAATACAATATTGAATAACATGATTCCAATTATCATTTTGAATTTTAAGAATGCATTCATTAGGATGCAAACCATCGGATTTATTTCATGAAATATTAGTTTCTACCGATTATAAGCCTGTCATAAGTGAACTATGCTGTTAGTAGATACTGGTTATAGTTCTAATTCTGTAAGTTTGATTTACGCAAAACAAAAGATAATTGGGTACTTGAAAATAACATGTCTGCACGTTGCATTTTTGCATGTTCTTGTAGCCACTTTGCATGTTGTCACCCAGAAAAGCTTCCAATATTGATATACAATTCAACGCAAAAACATTGTGCAGTGGATCTTATACATCTGTAAAAGTAGCAAAGTCATTTCATTATGTAGCGAAAGTCGTGTTTTACCCACATAAGATCTTTTACATATCTTTAACTGAATGATCCCATTGTAACATGTAGCAGTATGCTCTCTTGCATTTCATCCAAAATGTCAAAGAAAATACTTTCATTTGTAATTTCCTTCCTTGCTCACCCTGCCTTATCTTTTCAGTCCAAGTAAAACTAAATGATATGGATTTTCCAATAAGTTGTGTATTATTATCAGAAATTGTAGTCGGGCAAAACTGAAATTTTCAATCATAATAATAATTGAATATATGTCACGAAAATGGGAGCTTTCGTAACTACATCTACAAATGTACGAGGAACCCATTTGGAAATGGAAATACCAAGCTATTTCTTTCGAAATTGAAATGAATGTATGTGGAAAGGCGTGTTCTGTGAAATCCGGTATTATGAGCAGAAAGAATTACAATATGCATTCTGATAATGGCGAGCTTTTCTCATACTCCGAGAATATAGTATAGAGAAAATAATGTTTCCCCAAAAATGTTCGATTTCGAAATTTGAATGTCAATGTATTTTTTAGGATCTGAACAATTTTTTGACTGTTTTTTGAGTGACGTCCATCTGTCTGGGGTCCAATTCTTGTGTCCACGATAGCTGACACAGATATCAATGAAGTGTCGCGAAGCTTTATATAGGCTTTGCTGACAAAATATCTGAACTTAGGTAGTATTTTTTTTAATTCGAGGGGAAACTCCAAATTTTATGTATTTTAATGTGGCCTCATAAGACAGTTGCGCCTATTTTGTGTCGTGAGTGCCTATGTAAATAATTTGGTATTAAAGAACACAGAAATATCTATAAAACTGCATTTATTGTGCCTCTCTATTTTCAAATACGTAGGATTAACAGCATTAGAAAATGAAAATCCTTTAATTAAGGCAATGTTTCTAGATTTGTATTTAATTGCAAAAGTCTTACATCTTGATATAATCAAGTTCCTGTACAGTCACGCAGCACTTCGCTCAACGGGTCCTTGTTCTAGATGAGGCAAGAAATTAGGAGAATAGATAATGTATATGGAAGCATTTTAACGTCGGCGTCATCACCGATACTTTATACTGATTGAGTGCATTGACTTCCCGAATTTTAATCTCAACAGTTCTTTGAACTGAAAGTGACTAGAAGTTGTGCCGTGAAGCTATTCATGGAAGCGTCCAACACTCTGTCTCCGTAATGGCACGTATTTTACAGTTATGAAATATTTACAAGAATGATCACTCGACGAAAAAATGCAGTATGTCTTGGCACACAGGCTGAAGCAACCTGAGTCGAAGGGCGACAGCATCCACCAAAGGATCTTTCCACGAGTAGGACCGACGATCCACCACGTGCGTCGTGTTGATGCAGTCATTGCCTCCAAATTCGCATACGCGGTAATGGTGAAGAAAAGCAGCCTCCGGCGCCACGTTCGTCATCGCCTTCCCTGTAGCGAATTCCCAGACGAAGTGGTTCCCCATCTCCACCACCCGCTCCGGCAAGACTATGCATTTCGATCGCTGCTTGTGCGCGTGAAACTTGGACTTGCGAGTGGTCTTCTGCATCGTGAGGAGACGATAGGGCAGCGATTTCGAAGCCTCGTCGTCAGGCCATTGCAGGTAGAAAAAGGCATTCTGAAACGAATAGGCACCCGTACGCTCCGCGCTTTTACTGTTGCGTCCCAAATGATTGAGCAGGACCCGCAGCGAAGCGTTCTTGTGCGGTACGATGTATTCGTCCAAGTCAATCATAAGCACATATTTAAACCTATACATGGTGCGATACAGACAATCGTTGAGGGCCGCGAAGAGACCTTCCGTGCGGATCTCCTTCTGAGAGATGATATCGAGCTGCCACGGAAGAACGGTGACAATCCCTTCCGCTTCATACTTTTTAAGGATGCATCCTACTTCGGGGCCGACGGTATGATTGTACAGCACAAAATGGTCCACTCCTAAAATTCTATTTAATTCTACGAATTCTATTAAGTTTTTCACCTTATTATATTCATAATGAAGAGGCTTTATGCATATAGCAGTTCCCTCTGGTCTTCTGTAAATCTTTTTATTGTCGTGCACGACGAGTTTATTACCAATAGTTGTGTCTCCCTGCCTGATGATTGTTACATGACTCGGGACAGCAGTATTGGGTGCTTTTAATGGGCATAAAATGAAATAGGCGCTGAACTTCAGGTTCCAATTCTCTCTGATGAGCTTATTCATTCCTATGACGGTGACCGGCAGTTTACCGTCATCGTACGAGTACTGGCATAGGACTTTTTCGGCCAGCCTTGTTCTTGCAGCCGCAATAACCCTCACCCATTTGGTCCGCCGGTCATCAAGGAATGCAGAATATACAAAGAACTTATCCTTAGCGTTAGGAACACGTTGCCACCAGTCTTGGCTTTCACCAATTATTTTCATCGCAAAATCCAAATGCACCATTTTTCGCGTCTCGTTTGTCATAGACGAAATATCTTCGTCCATGGCCCTAGCTAGTTCACGAGCTACTCTTGAGGAAATAGGATCCAAGAACTGATCTGGAGGGTCTCTTCCAAAGTTGAACATGGAGAGCAGCTTTTCTTCGTGCCATCGTTCCTCTTCCACGTAAAAGAATTCAGTCACGATCATGCATGCGAATACGCCGAAGAAAACAACTACGATCAGGCATGACTTGGCACGCCGATCGCTAGCCCTTTTCAGGGCTGCCAATTTCGTCATCTGGTACTTTTTCTTGGGTTTCATCTTTAGCCGTTGCCACCGCCACGACTGTTTCGAGTTGTCCACCGTGACATGGCTTCTGAGTTCAATGGCGGACCAGTCCACCTCTAAAAAAAACAAAAAATAAATTTTTAGAAATGCAAAAGATATTAAAATAGAATTATTTATTCATGTGATTTCATTTAAACATTTTCATTTCGGAGATTTTATAAATGCAATAAAATTTTCCTCAACCTGTATTTCATAATGTCCCGTCGCATGTAGAAAAAATCTTTCTAGTCCGCATTAAGCAGTCGCTCATTATTGCAGACAGTTTTTAGAGCAATCAGTTTTTCGGGAGCAGAAGTCGCAAAGCAACAAAGTTGGTTTGAAGAGTTGAGAATGACCCTTTGAGTCAGGAACCAGATCATACCCTAGATGAAGTGCAATAATAAATGCCCATAAGTATCTCCTTAAATTCTTACATTTGAAATATTTGTGGCGAAAATAATAGGGTATTTATTATTTTCAGCAGTATTAGTTGCATAGTAGTTTGAGAACAGCAATTGCCATGTGGCCCGACACATAATCAACCTTTATCTGTAGTTCGGCGTCCATCTACAAAACACATACGGCCCAAAAGATTAAGGGATAAAACATATTAAAATACACACTACTTGATTGGTGACACTCTTATTACTGTGACATAATTATTTAATAAAAATATTATTTTCACTCAAATTTTCAATCTACAATTTAAAATGTTTATTTACATTAGGTTTCAATCAAATCTGAAGACGAAGTTGTTGTTGAAACCCAGACCGTCCGACCTACCAGAAAGGTGTAAGGTAACTGAAGACGAAGTGAGATGACAGCGCGGTATCATTTATAATTCATTGGGCCATACACTATTTATAGCTGGATATCAGACAGGTGAGTTTTGAGTCCGGCCACACGGTAATTGTTACTATCACTATAATGCTACTACTAAAAATAATAAATGCACATTAGTTTCGCCACAATAACATCTTATCGGCTTAAACAAATAGAAACGCATTCCCTTTGGAATGAACAATAATATATACATATACCTGATATACGCCATAAATTAAGATACCCGAAAATAATATATACTCCATAAAATAAGAATTAAACGTGCGACCCTACGTCACAAGTCGACGCTACTTTAGAATGGCAAGGGAATCAGAGGGGACCATGGATTTAAAAAATAATAATATATAGATAACTGGACGTTATAAGCGATGCTCAAAATCAGGCAAAACATTACAACTAGACGTATTGAGTGATCATACCCTTTTTCTTTTGGTGTTAAATTTGAATTTAAATGAACACGTATGTACTAAAATATAATTTCCATTTCGCGGTAATGAATTTGGCTTTCAAACAATCTGTTTTTATAACAATCAGTAGTTATTTAGCAATTGGTCTACGAAGTGAATAAAATATACCATATGTCGAAAAGTTGACAGAGGTCGCTTGAGTAAAGATTCAATTCATATGCTCGATGAAATGTAATAGTAAATGTTCATTCATATAAAAAAAGTACTAAATATTACAAAACCATAAAATTATTTAATATCAGCGGTCAATTAAAGGATTTCAAGTAGTTCAGCGTGAGCCAACGTGTAATATTGGGGACGGGGGTTGTAATAACCAAATCAAAATCACTCAATTAGGAGGAGATGTGAAATTGGGAGGGGGGCGTAAGTTGAGTATAAGCTAAGTTCGGGGGGGGGATATTTGAGTAACATTGGTCTCAAATGAAAGTAGAAATGAAGCCAGCTGAAGAGTATCTAGTAGAGGTTCAAATATTCAAGGAGAACATCGTCAGATCAAAGGATCAGGTCAAAAATTTAGATTTTTTTAATTTTAGGTGTTTTTAATCTTAACTAGATCAAAAAATAAGACAGCTGGGTGGGTTGAAAGCATAATGCATTTAAAATGTTTCACTAAAATTAGCCAGCAGAGTACAGAACCCGCTAAATGAGAAAAGAGTCACTTCCTCCGCCAGATCAATTAGGAGTAGGGACACTGAGAAAAGAGATATGGCTTCATTCCATATCAAATCAACACAAAAAAAGTAACATTTTCAACCCGACTGACACCGAATTTTAAAACTCGACTATTTTGTTGTCCACGCATATTGCTCACTACGCAAAATTTTTGCCTCCAATTCTCATTAGTTTTTTACTTATAAAAATTTGAAATTTGGAAAATCTGGTTATTTTTCATGATTATTGACTTATTCACACGTCTGTATATTTTGACCAAATCTACGGATTGTGCTGAAATAAGGCATACTTTGTAGCTTAACGTATAATCTGTCTTGTGATATGTTACATGACCCTGTAAATGATCCTTTGCTTTTCAAGGTCACTTGATTTTACATTTGACCTTGAACTGCGAAAAAGTATATCTTTAATTTTTGTAAAATATATTTTTTTGTAGACACGCTATATATCTCTGTAATACAAAAATTTCAAATTGGGAAAATCATGGGCTCATAGTGAAAAAAAATCTTAAATAAATATATGCTATATGAGCAGCTAATCAAAAAATACTGGAAACCATATAAAAGCAGAATTGATCAAATAAAACTTGAACAGCAAATATACTTAACTAATAGTTATAAACCTTTGCTAATATGCATATAATTGTATATATATATATATATATATATATATATATATATATATATATATATATATATATATATATATATATGTATTTAACAACTTTTTCGAATTTATAGATTATCAGATAAAAAATTTCATGCTTTGCAAATTAATAACCTAAAAATTACCAGTAAATTATATGAATATCCAGCATATTGAGTAAATAGTATAGTTAATAGTTAATAAGTTTCGATTAGCTTAAAATGCTCTCCTTAGTGTCTTATTTCAGCCGAACATCTACATTCTCTTGAATTTACATTGCTACGGTTTTACATCTACTTTTACATTTGCTTCTATGTTTTCTATCATTTTACTTCTCCTTTAATTTTGCAGCTTTTACTTTAAAATATCACATTTTACTATCTTTACGCAATGCTGTTATTTGTTACTCACAATTGGCAACGGTAGATCTCTTCTTTTATTTTTATCGAATAGCAACATTGGTCATGTCATTTAATACACGACTTGGTAGTCTATTTGAAGAGTATTTACAGATATTCTTGTTTCCGAACTAATTTTGCAATCGTTTTGCTTGTAGTCCAAATAACACGAGTTTATATATAAAATCTATCTCGTGTTTCTGAAACAAGCATTTTTCTGTTCATTTCGATTAAATATTTGAACTTGAAAAAATATTTTTTCGAAATGAATAATTCTTAAGCCCAGTGCTTCTCCACGTGTAAAGCTTTAAAGCTTAGTATTTTTTGTATTCCTATTTTCGATTCCACACATTGATATATTTGCTGATTATCTTTAGCTTGATGACTAGTAATATGCTTTTAATTTTCCTCATGATGGTTGCATTTATGTTTAATGCTTCTTTGTAATTTGCAGGCAATTTTTAAGTTAGTGTATTATGAGTTACAACATCTCTATACTGGCATTGAATTTTCATTGTATATATATATATATATATATATATATATATATATATACACAGAGTGTCCCAAAAACATTGACCTCGGCTTTTATGACATATATAATAAATTACAAAGTTGCGTAAGAAAGGCAGAGTCTTATGAAATCGATAAAAATGTTCAAGGTATTAAACTTGAAGAAATACAAAATTCGAATTTTTATACGGCCCCCGTACAAAAATATTTCCAATAAGTAAACTGTGCCCCATACACTAATAAGGTGATGTACAAAATTTCAGCATTTTATCATAAAAAGTCCCAGAGATATGTTTAAACAAAGCTGGTGAAGGATTAATCACACATTAAAATGTAAATGTTTACAGCAAGAGTGTAAATGACGCAACGCAGAAATGCATCATAGGCAAATACTAACGGCCCCTTATCTTTAACGGATCTTAAGCATAGGTGGAAAGCATTTTGAATAAGCTGTGTAATCTTTGTGTAAAGTTATTATTTCTACACAGTGTAGATACTTTTGTAAAAATAAATAGCAAAATTATTATTTATTTATGTAATCATTGTTTTCTTTCGTAATTTGTGTATGACCCCTGAAACGCGACCTGCCGACATGATTTTTGTCGTCTGAGAACCCATGTCGATGCATCGAAAAGTGGTTTAAGTCAGTATTTTCCTCTTTTCATATCTCTGGGATTTTTTATGATAAAATGCTGAAATTTTGTACATCACCTTATTAGTTTATGGGGCACATTTTACTCATTTTAAATGTTGTTGTACAGGGGGCCGTATAAAAATTAAAATTTAAATTCCCTTGAAGATTTTAATCGATTTCATAAAATTCTGTACCTTCTTTTACGCAACTTTGTAATTTATTATATATGTCTAAGATCAATATTTAAGGAATAAAAACCGAGGTTAATGTTTTTGGGACACCCTGTATATATATATATATATATAGCCTACAATAGTCTAGGGAAAAGACATTTCACGTTACCATAAATCTACTTTATGACACTCGAAAGAGATATAGTTACATAGGCCAGACGCGCTCCGGGGGCCAGCTTTCGAGAAATCTCAATGCCGTCTGCATCCGTTCAGACAATGTACAGGAGGAGATATGAGGACATAGGACACATGCTGTCTTCGCTTTCCTTATGCTTTAAAAATGTGATGGAGAAGCAGTTTCATATGAGAAATTTTACACGGAGGTTAAGATTAGTGACCATATATGGTATGATCGATAAAAAGACGAAGTGCTGGCAGACTTTGTTAATATTAGTGGCGTGGGATAGAATTTAATATAGTTGCAATACGTGCTGGACATGAAATAGGAATTTGGAATAATAATTATAATAGCTTAAAATTTCTGTATCATATATATACAAGGTGTATATAAACTGATAGTCGGAACTGTAAGGGGTTACAGAACTCACCAAAAAAAATAACTTTCACAATATAATGTGGGGTCGGAAAACAACCGGCGAGCCGCGAAAGGGCGCTTTCTCGGGAGTGGATGAAACGTCCCGTCAAAATGGAGAACACAGTAAATCCGCATTCTATACGTTCCAGTTTCCACAAGCAAAGGTTCTCCGTGAATTTGTGGACAAGGATTATCCAGTACCAATTAATTGGCCCGTATCTGTTACCAGACCATCTAGATCAGAGGTCGCCAAAGTGGTCTATATAGACCCCCAGGGGTCTATTTAACAAAAGCGGGGGTCGATCTGAGCCAGGGGGTCGATTGGGGGTCGAAGAAAAAACAGTTCTTAATACGAAAATCACACATACGTAATCGCGATGATCGTAAAATTTGTGAATTTTTTTATAATTGGCTTAATATCAGTTTTTTTATAGATCTTCATTGCTACGTAAGGATTATCAGTATTTTACAAATCTGCGACAATTAGAAATAAAAGAAGAAGACTTGGAAATATATACAGGTCATCTTCAAAAATTGAGCGACGATTTTAAACTGCGCTTTGTTGATTTGGAAAACATTGACATCCCTGATTGGATTATTGTGCCATTTTCTGCTCAAATTGAAAACGTGGACATCAACCTGCAAGATGAGCTTGCTGAATTATTATCGGATCTTGAAGCAAAGACGCTTCTTAGAAATTTAACAATAAGCAAATTTTGGACAAATATAAATATAATGCAAAAATATGTAAAACTTTGTGAAATAGCTCAACCGTTTATGCTAGCATTTCCAAGTTCCTATATGGTTGAAGCCGGTTTCAGTCACGTAAATTCAATCTTAACCAAGTACAGAAATAAATTAAATGTGGAGCTTCGAGGGGATTTAAGATTAAAATTGACTAATTTTGAACCAAATATAGCGAACCTTGCAAAAATACACCAGGCACACCCATCTCATTGATTAAGAAGCAATAAATCTGTAGTTACTTTACTTATTATTTCTACTTATTTATAATTACTCATTATTTAATAAATATTAAGGTTTTTTAAATTATATAGGGGTCGATGATCAAAAAAGTTTGGTTTTTTAAATTATATAGGGGTCGATGATCAAAAAAGTTTGGCGACCCCTGATCTAGATGGACAGAAGTACCTCCCCTTCCTCCAGTAGGTGCTTCCAGATTTACTACGTGTTGTACCAGCAAATCATCAAGTGATTATGTGGTTCCAGCACGACGGAGCGCCAACACATGTAGTTCCGCACACCCTGGATTGTGCGGAACTACATGGGCATTGCCTTTCCGAACAAATGAATTGGCCGTGGTGATTCCGTCGCATGGCCTCCCAGATCTCCCGACTGGATTTTCTCCTCTGGGAACAGCTAAAAGGCGCAGTTTACGAGACGCCCACCGAGTCACCAGAGAACCTTGTCGCCCGAATAAGAGTCGCAGCTGCAGACATTCGTGAAATGCTAGGAAGCTTCCAAAGTGTACGCGATTCACTCTGTCACAGCTGTGACGCCTGTCTCGCAGTTGGTGGTCGTTCATTTGAGCATTTGTTTTAAACATTGTGTCAATAAATTTCCATTATTCATTTTCACTGTATTCGTCTTCACTGTATTCGTCTTCACTTCACTCCATTTTGACGCGACGTTTCATCCACTCCCTAAGAAAGCGCCCTCTCGCGGCTCTCCGGTTGCTTTCCGACCCCACATTGTATTGTGAAAGTTGTTTGTTTTGGTAAGTTCTATAAGTTTGAAAGATAATACAAATAATTCGGTTATTCAATAAATGCTAGAAACCCACACAAAAGCATAACCGATTACACAATTCTTAAGACATAAACATAACAAGAAATTCTTAAGAAATTCTTAACTAAATGTTATAAACAATTTCTAATGCGTATGTGATTTAACACATATTATTTTACTGAATGTAGATAGTTTTTTCTCAGTTAGTACACTTACTAGCATTACTATTATGTTTGTATATAATGATTTCTCTCCGCCGATGTTTAAATGGTCTGTAAAATTTACTTTAAAAATATAATGTGCTTACTGGATGCTTCGATCCAAATAGAAACTTAACTATTGCTTGGCATAGTAGGTGCATACAAAACCCGTCAACTGAGAGACCCACTCCACTGTTGGTTAGTGGGGCAACTGTTCTTTATATAAAATAATGTACACTAAGTGACAGTGAAAATGAGACACCAAGAAGGAGTGGACAGAAAGTGATGAAAATCAGCAAACAGAGAGAGACAGCAACTAACAATAAGTGTTGTTTATTGCAATATGATACACCTATACACTGAGCGATAGCACCGTCTGGTCAATAGGTTGTAGGACCAAAGCGGGCGGCGATATAGACAGCAACGCGTCTAGGTGCAGAGTCAATGAGGGTACGGGTGCTATTCTGAGGGATGGCTGCGCAGCCCATTCCCTGTCAACAATTTGCCAGAGTTCGTCTTCTAAACGCGGCGGTGGCAGCACACGCAAGAAGCGTACAATCACGTCCCAGACGTGTTCGATTGGTGAGAGATCAGGGGAGACTAGTGGCCAGGGAAGTACCTGGGTACCTTGCAGGGCTTGTCAGCTGAAGCGTGCCGTGTGTGGTCGGGCGTTATCCTGCTTGTAACTGACATTAGGCACTCTGAAGGAATAGTAGTATCATCGGCCGCAGCACATCACCCACCTATCGTTGGGCCGTTATAGTGCTCTCAATACGGACCAGAAGTCACCTGCTATCGTAGGCGATGGCGCCTCAAATTATGATGCCGCGTTATCGCGCGGTGTGGCGTTCCACACATGCGGCCGAACTGGACCAGTCGCGACTTCGGTGCCAGACTCGTACACGGCGAGTGTCATTGATAAAACAGAAGCGTAACTCGTCTGAGAATACTACCCTGTGCCATTCCGCCGTCCACGTGGCTCTATCTCGAATTCCATTGCAAACGGAGGCGTATGTGCTGTTGAGTCAATAACAGTCATCTTAACGAGCGCCATGAGTACAGGTTGCCGGCGATCAATCTGCGGATAATGGTCTTGGTCGATATGGGAGCATCAAGGGTGTCCTGCACATGCTGTCAAAGGGTGATGAAAGTAGTCTGCGGGGGGTGCCAATGCTTGCCGGCGGATGCGTCAGTCCACGTTTGCTGACGTCGCTCTGGCCTTACCGGTACCCCTCAAACGTGCTACATTCCCTTGTTTCAACCATCTTCGCCACAGCCGGTGCACCGTTGTGGCCGATGCCGGTGCACCATAGGTGGCTCTCCGCTAAGATTTGACGTATGGACCAACCTACCCTTCTGAGTCCGATCACCATACCCCTTTTGAAATCGTCTGTCTGCTGCACCTGCCTTGGATGACGGCGGCTTGGCATTCTCTGCTATTACACGATTCCTCTGAGACAAATAAAATTGCAAAATGATTTCCGTGGCAGACAGAGCAGCGCGACCATTGCCCATTCTGCAGGTGTCTTCCCTTATATCTCACTCAACGTACGCGGGACAGTTGCGCATTTCGTGTCATTTACATAACTCGGTGAACTGGGTCAACCCTGTAATTTGCATATTTTTCCGCCCACTCCCTCTTGGTATTTCATTTTCACTGTCACGTAGTGTTTTTCAGTGATATTGAACCCTAGTTTAGTAGATTTAAAAATAAAAACTGAAATAAAATCTTGAATTCTATATTTAAAATTTTCATAGTTCCCAATCCCCCAAACATGGCTTTCAGCTGTGGTCTCATGCTCTGGGATCATAAATTGTTTAGTCAAGTAAAGGTCTTATGTTTCCACTGGATGAGTGGGTCGGTACCTAATAATGACATATAATTCGGGTGGGTGGGTGAAATATACCAGTCATCTTATAACTATAGGGTGACGCCGATGACATAACTAGATTTTTCATTTTGGCATATCCAGAAAAATTTCAGGTCGTCCCTTCACATAATGTACATTTTTTGGTCTTAGTAAGGCAAAAGTATATTCGATACATGCTCTTCAGGAAAAATAGAGATACGTTTAATTTATATGTTTGTCATCTATTTTATGAATTTTATAAAATAACTACAATTAATTTCTAAAATAACAAATTGAATTCACATTGACGATCTATATATACTAATTGCCAAGTGTCCGTCTGTCTGTCTGTCGGCTCGATCGTTCGTAAAACCTCCTGGAAAAATCGAATTTTTCAAAAATGTTCTCCAGCGGGCTGCTCCACACCAAAACGTTCGAAATGTGAAATTATAGAAAAGCATGCTTTGCTATGAGATAGAGACTTTAAATTTGGGGTACGAGTGAATCGTTTGAAAGAAAGAAACTGTGCAATTTCAGATTTCCAATATTTTCTACTACAGGGGGTGCCGTACACCAAATTATTCGATTTAAGGAATAAAGAAGAAGCGTCTCTTTTAAAACGTGATAGAGGTTTGATATTTGGTATATGAGCTAATCACGTGATAGAATACCCAAGAAGAATTTGATTTGAGTTTGAATGGAGTTTTTCAAAAATGTTCATTGAAGAGGGTGGGTACTCCACACAAAAACATTTTAAAAGTGAAATGATAGAAAAAAAATGTTGCGCTATAAGATAGAGTCTTTAAATTTAGTGTACGGGTAGATAGTTGCAAAGGAAGAAGGTGTGCAATTTCAGATTTCCAATATTTGCTACTCTAAGGGATGTCGCGCACCGAAATTTTCGATAGGCCGAACAAATAAGAAACGGATGCTTTAAAATTTGATAGAGGCTTGAAATTGGGTATTTGCGCTAATTTTTTAATAAACACACCTAAGACAAAAGAATTTTCCAAAAATGTTCGTTTAAGGGGGTGCTTCAGAGAAAAATGTTCGAAAGGTGAAATGACGAAAACCATTCTTCGAGATGCGATAGAGATTTCAAATTTGGTGTACGGGTCATGCAGAATATCAGTTTTCCGATATTTTCCACTCTAGGGGTGCCGCAAATCCAAATGTTCGATTTTCTGAATAAATGAGAAACGACTCCTTTTAAAATGTAATATTAGCTTGATATTTGGTATATGGGGCAATCATCTAATAAAAAAACAAAATAATAGTATTTTTCAAAAATGTACATTTAAGGGGATGTCTACTCCACACAGGTTCTTAATGTGAAATCATAGAAAAAATATACTTCGCGATGGAATAGAAACTTCAAATTTGGTGTATAGGTTGATAGTTAAAAGGAATGAAAGTGTGCAATAGAAAAATTCCAATATTTGTAATTTTGGGGGTTTCCGTACACCAAAATTTTCGATTTTCCGAATAAATGTGAAACTCAAATTATTCACATCATTCGGGGGTTGTTTATTGTGGGACAGTTGATTTTCAACAGGTATTCGGCTAGTTTTCTTTTATGTATGTTTTAAAAATATTTTTAATAGTGCACCCTTTCTCATTCCATGCCCTCAAGCAGTCACTCTGTCCAGCTTTATGATGGTATGTCACTTACTGGTACCTGCAGAAAGATGAATAGCATTTAGTTAGTGACATCTAAACAGGCAAGACTATTCTACTAGAATTATAATACTCCAAATTTTGGCAAAATTGTAAATATTTCAAATTTTTATGCACCCACCTGCTTTCAGTTTCATTAAACTTTTGTTTTATTTGTTACAACATTTCAGACTCCGCTTTTTTCCCATGACTGATGATCACACAAACAAAACTTCGGTCCTTGACGATTTTTGTATTTTTTGTCACTTTCGCTTTATATACTTGGCTTCATTTGATCTTTTCCTTTGTCAGCATTGAGTTGTTATAAAATTGCTGGTACATTTCACCAACCTTAAACATCTTTTTCCATGGGGACATCCAATGGAAACACCAGGCCTATACTAAGGGGATTTAGTTTGGCGGGTTGATACACATTAGGGGACAGTATAAATTCTAAAACTGAAACTCAAGATTTTATTCTTTATTCTACTAAACTAGAGTATTTGAAATACATCAGTTTTTATATAAGGATATATTTATATTATTTATTTACACACACACCAAAAAAATAGCAATGGATATGAATGTACTTCAAAAATTATGATTAATAATATTTATATTATCTTTCAAATCTTAAAATTGAGTCAATATATATTTATATATATATATGGTATAATTGGTACGTATAATGTGGATGTACAGAAAAAGAAATGATTAGAATTTCAGAACAATTCGATAATTTATTGCACTGACAGATCTACACAAAGTGAGCACATCTATATAGCGTTGGTTCACTTCTGGTCTTGATACAAGCTGTTACCTGACGTAGCAATGATGCATAAAGTTGCCGGATGGTATTCTGATGGATGTCGTGCCAAATGGCCTACAATGGACGAGCTAATTCGTCTACATTCTGGTTGACGAATTAGCTCGTCATCGCTAATTTGGGTGACATCGTTCATCTGGGTGACATCGCAGGTGACGCATCATCTCAGCCGAAATGTGCTCAATAGACGAGAGATCTGGGGATCTGGTTGGCCAAGGAAGTGTATCGTAAGCACGCAGACAATCAATAGAGAGGCTGCCGTGTGTGGTCTCTCATTATCTTGCTGAAAAGTTAGTCGCGAAAGGCATGGCAATACAACAGGTATACTTCTTCGTTCGGGGAAACGGAATGGAAAGTAAACAAAATTAGAGATCAAAAATCATGAGTGGATAACGCTAGTGTAAGGTCGATTAAAAAAGTGAGGACATGAGAGCTGAGTAAAGCAGTGAAAATGATCATATAAGTTGGAACAATATGAACTGAAATATGTGAAAACATAGTTTAGAGATGAGGATATCTGAAATTAAAGAGGCAAAGAGGGCTATTCAAATGCAAAATGCAAACAACGCCTACAGAAAATTGCGACGTAAATAAACTGTTATTTTGTGACGCCGAGCTTCCTTAGAACAAAAATTCCATTCTTCTGTTGGCTCAATCCAAAAGAACATTACTAAATCCCACTTATAATACTATTTTTAAATTTGCTATTTTTTATTAGAATGTGAAGATATCACTCCATGTCGCTCCTCGCGCGAAAAAATTAAAAACAAATTTCATCCAGAAAACGTGTTTTGGGATCTATTTAAAAAAATTTAATGAACTGACTGTTTTACGGATTCCTTTCAAATCTCATTGTAAAGAGAATTTCAATATATTTACGATAATATTAAGAGAGACAATTTATGGTTATTTTTCTTTTCACCCAAGAATCATTTTGTATGATGACATCCTGTTTCCAACGAAGTGATATATTTTTATAAAATGTTATTGTTTCCTCTGTCCCGTTATAATTAAAAAAAATTTCTGACATTTTTTAAAGTGCAAGATTTTAATAGCCAGGTAATGCATCGCGCAAAATAGTATACAGGCATGGGATATGAATACATAGTTATATTTAATACAACTGTTGACATATGAAGTTACCAGCATCACAAAAACTAGCTACTTTTTGAAATACCTTTGGTGGACATTTTTCAAAGAATTATTGCCATTTCCCAGTAGCCAACAAGGAAACTCATACAAAGCATTTGTTTTGTCACATTTTGGGCTTCTCGTTCATTTGAGGCTCGGAGTATGAACCACAAAAGACAATCCTAATAGATTCCTCATTTTGAACTCGTAGCTATAAACATTCTAGCCTTCTTCTTTCAAGAAATGTTTCCAACTTTCAGACGTAATCTGAGGGGAAAAGGACATTTTAAGAAAACAGAAAAAAAATAATTGATAAACAGAATTATGTGATTTCTACACGAGTAAAACTGTTCAAAGTATAAAATTTCTCTCAGCTGTTCCAACATTAGAATTATGAAATTTTAATATTCGATTATATGTCGCAATCGAACGTTTCGTAAAGAACGATCCCTTACAAACAGTAGTTAATATCCTGTTACAGGATACTTAGATTCTGTAAAGTTAACTTTTATGTTAGATCGATGAGGCAAAACATCTCGACCACTCCGTAATTGCGCAAATGGAAGTGGCGTGAGATTACGAAGCGGTCAAATGCATATTCCTGTTTATCACTGCTGCACTCGTTCTTCAAATGGGAAAGGTGTTGGTTATAAGCAATTTCGGAAAAGATCAAACGCTATGGCCAAAGAAGTGAGTCGAAGTAGTTTCAAAGCGGGAAGATTTGCTGATTGCTCAAGGTCAGTCGTGTAGGTGGGATGATCTGCGGAGGACAAAAGCACAAACTACCGACAAAATAATGGGCAGTTATGGCTGATCGATAAGACAGGATAACTGAAACAATTCCATAACTGAAACAATTCCATGACTGAAACAATTCCATATGGAACGAATTAAGAAAGCTGCCATGATACAAATCGATACACTGTGTGTCGCGACTCATTCGCTATAGCACTTCTGTTGGTTCGTACCAGACGCGATAGACTTTATTAACCTCTCGTATTGATCACTTTTGGGAGCCCAATACTCAGTTGGCGGTCCATACTTTTCTCTGATCACTGCTCACAGTGAGCAACGTACAAGTTTTGTCGCTTCGCAAATGCCCTGAACTAGTCTCCAAGACATAATGTCAGACATAATGTCTTTGTCAAAGACATAATGTCTTTGTCAAAATAGTGTATATCCTTCACCTTATTCTTTTGGAGAACAAGTACAGTAATGATACACAGAGCTATATACCAGGTAATATCTGACTTCCAGCAAACAATATATACACCGTCGTTTACACAAGGGTTCCATAATTTGCATAACAAAGAAGCAGTCTTAATTTTTGTGTTATATTTTTGTGATGCATATTTCGAAAAATTGGTCAGTTCTGGTACCTTTAAACACATAATTGATAAATTCACCAAATCTAAACCTTTTTATAAATTTTAAATAGAAAGAATATTTTCGTGTGTATATGCCTGTGAATAACAAATCTGTGAATAAAATAAAGAGCATACAATAACAATGAAACTTTATCATAGGTAATGGTTTAATCTTTGTGCATTTTTGTTTTACGCTATTTATTGTTTTATGCTATTGATTTTTATCTTGAGTTTTTTACAGCCCGTTTTAAAGAATTTTTACAAATAAAATTGGTTTAAGAATAATTAAAAATAGTTAAATCCATAATGTTATATATATATATATATATATATATATATATATATATATATTATTTTATATTGATAAATAATATCACAAGATGATGAACCGCATGAGCCAACGTGAATAGATCCAATAAGCGAACATGATGCTGAAATTTTATTCCAAATATGTCAAAATATTTGCATTTTTTCAACAGCGGCTCCGTACCTATTAACTAATTTATATGAAAATATTTCTCAATGTTGTGGAAGCGAGGGAACGAAGTGAGTAAGATTTATTTTTGCTTTTAACTTGAAGCGAAGGAGCGAAGTGACACATTTTACTTTTAGACACTTCTAGACGCGATGTGTTGTACGATTATCGTAACTTCTCTAAAATGTATTATTTCTAATTTGGAAACCACATTTCCTGCAATTCCGATATGTAGTGCATATTGTTGCGAACGTGTAATATTCTCAGACTGGCGTCCCCCGTCTTGTCTTTCATCTCTATCGTAGACCAAAAGGTGCCATCGGAGTGTTTTCTTCAGATGACAGTGGTAAGAACACTCTTTCCCTGATGTCGCTCAATGGCTGCCAGAATTTCCCAGTGAGAAGAAGTGTTGCCAGATTTGGCGATTTATCGCCAATTCGGAGTCATTTGGTGATTTCCCGAAGTTTCGAGAAACATCGATAAATAACGATTCTTCTACGAAATATTCTGGAAATTTCCACAGACCGATTTCTAGAAGTTTCTATAGAGAGACTATAAAAAGGACTCATCACTCCGTTGGAGTTCAGTTGACGCGTTGACAGTATACGAGCTACAGTGAACTGTGACTTTTGTCTGTGTTTCGAGAATAGTAGCGGTTGTTTTGTGAAATTATTTTCGCCAGTAATTTGAGAATGTTATGACTTATTTTGTTTAATGAGTGGAGCATTTAAGTGATGTTTGATTGTATATTGTTCCTGTGTGGGCTTGTGAATAAACGTAAGCAGTCCAGAAACTTGGGCTGGTTCTGGTATCCTGCGTATACACCCACGATTTCTAGGGATTTGTTTCATGACAATATTAATATTATACAGCCCAGTGCTTTGATGAACGGGGTCGAATCATTATTGCACTTAATTCGCCGCGTTTATTGGCTGTCCGACTATAACGAACGAATAGAACTCGAAAACTTAACGATTTTACTGTGAAACATCTTAGGGTACGGGGTACGGATTACCTCATAAAAGAAATGGGATTGACGGTATGGAACGGGCAATCCTGTTGTTACGGATACCTAGCAGAAGTAAGTAAAGCAGTAATTGTTGTACTATCTATATAAATAAAATTAAAAGCATATGTGTATGTGTCTTTGTGTGTGCTTGTATCATAATCACAGGAAAACATCTTTACCGAAATTCGTGAAATTGTGTGAATAGCCGTAAAATAGTCACACTTAAAATTGAGTCCATGTTTCTTTCTCTCGACCTAGACTGCCCGACTTACTCGAAGGTGTAATGGACGACCGGGGTAGTGCCACCCTAGTTAGATCATAACCCAGTGAGAACGATATCCACAGGAACCGTACCCTCCTTCCTTTACCACCAAACCAACCTATCAGAAAGTGGGTAGTAGACGACCCCACCAAATATACCGGGAGGTCAGAATTAAAACACCCCTACTATGAGCTCTCTATACATCGAACTACTCAGTGTATAGGCTCCAAAATTGTTGAACCTACTATTCAAGACATGGGGAAAGGGATTACGCAAAAAAAAAAAAAAATTAGTTCCGAAACACGTACAACAGAAAATATGCTGAAAAGACACAAAATAATCACAAAAAACAAACACATACGATATGGAAATTTTCCCTTTTAATTTCTTTGGCTGATATGAAAAGAAAGATAATAAAAAAGTGAAGAAACTTAAACTGTCATTGTAACTGCAATTTCGCACAGTAAGCACAAAAATTTGCATAAACCCTTGGTGTGTAGCTACTATGTTCTGGGCATAAAAGGGGATAAAACTGGGACATTTTCATTCTTATCAGCGATGCCTGTTTTTTTTGCCTGCCAGAACGCGCTTTGCTTGTGAAGCTGTTTTATGAAAACAAAGGACATGCTGCAGCTGCACTTCGAGAGTTTCTTCGACTTAAGAGTTTGCGCAAAGGACCATTACTTCCACAAGTTCTCAGGAGAATGATCGCTCGATTCGAGAAAACTGGACATCTTGGAGCCGGGTCGAGGATACAAATCGACTCGTTCAGATGTCGTTGACGATGTTGCCACCGCTACTGTTGAACAATCAACGGATAACGTTATAGGCTGTAACGTTATAGGCTGCTGCTAGGGCACGTGGAGTGTCACGACACTTGGGTGTTCCCTACAGCACAGTGCGGAACGTACTGAGAAACATAGTGCATTTTTTCCCGTACAAAATTAGTCACAATCACCACTTGCTGACCATTGACAGGGAGAAGCGACTGACCTTTGTATTGATATTTCTGGTTAGAGTTGAAGTGGATGCATCGTGGCCATGGCAGATTTTATGGAGCGATGAAGCGCATTTCCATCTAAGTGGAACAGTCAACACCCATAACTGTCGCATTTGGGACACGGAAAACCCTCGTACCTTCCAAGAGATTCCACTTCACTCACCGAAAGTTACAGTCTGGTGTGGATTCACAGCCACATTCATTCTTGCACCTTTCTTTTTTGAAGAGACTACGCCCAATGGTCCTGTGACATGCACAGTGACGGCCAGGAGGTACAAAACCATGCTCGAAAATTTTGATGTACCCCAACTGCAACAGCACCAATGTCTTGATTCAATTACCTTTATGCAAGATGGAGCGCCTCCACACATTGGACTCTGTGTACAGCAGTTTCTTCGGCAACATGTTACTAATGGTAGAGTAATTAGTCGTGAGTTTCCGACAACCTGGCCATCTCGTTCTCCAGATCTTAATCCCTGTGATTTTTGGCTGTGGGGATACTTAAAAAGTCTTGTTTATCGAGGACGTCTGGTAACCTTGGCAGATTTGAAAGACAGTATCACTCGGCATGTGAGAAGCATCTCAATCGACCCATTACGATCCGCAGTTGAACCAGCTGTCCACAGACTGCAGATTTTTACATCTTGAAGAAGGGAACCATATTGAGCAGCATTCCCTGCATCGATAAGGTCCTTGTGATATGAATGTTTGGTACGTTCGAATAAAATGTGTTACAAATGTGTATTTTGTGTCTTTTCATCATATTTTCTATTGTACAGCGCCACCTATTGGTGTTTCTGGAACTATTTTTTTTTCGCGTAATCCCTTTCCCCATGCCTTGAATAGTAGGTTCAACAATTTTGGAGGCTTTACACTGAGTACTTCGATGTATAGAGAGCTCAGAGTAGGGGTGTTTTTATTCTGACCACCCGGTATTTAAAGTGCCCGTACTTTGCCCAAACATAGAAATAGTTTTGGCAGAGCCGGGAATTGAACTCGGGTCCTTTGAGAGCAATACTCCCCGTACCTTAACCACGGGGCTGTCCCGCCATCTAGTCCGTATTTCGAAAGTCTAGAACCATGGGTTATCAAGATACTAATAGAAAACGCACTATTAAACTGCCCATTGAGATATCAGTACGCAATATTTATGTTGCCAATTCATTTAAATAAAAATATACCATGTCACTTAGCAACAGAATTAAATCTAATGTACTTATACAGCAAACGATTTTATTAAATCATTTTCGATTTAAATAATAAAAAAATGTATATAAATATACATTTTATCGGAATTACATTTTTGACAGGAATATATCAATTTAGATCTTCGAGTTTAAATATTTCGGGAATATTATTGGTACTTTCAATTTCATATGCCATCTGTTTGGACAAGGATTTTTCAAATTCACTTATCGTGTTTAACTCATGTATTGTGTTTAGCCATTTGTTGAAACGGAATAAAAGTAGTACTGATATATTTTCTAATACCATGTTAGCGCTTTCATTTTGATATATATTGATCTAACTTCATATTTTTTATAAATTTGTTGGTAGGATGTTTTATTCCTCCGATCTGCAGGTGAATATCATTGTGTATAGCGAGTACAGATATTCTTATACTTAAAATATCCGTAGAGAATAAACTAAATATTTAATAAAATATTTTGAATAGCAACGCCATTAAGATTAAACGTGGGAATTTGTACATAATTTTGAATTTTAAATTTCTTTATATTGTACATTCCGTACGAAGAACGAGTATGCTGCTAGTTTTTACAACCAATCCAGAAATTTAAGATTGATATGACAGAAAATCCTGAATGGCTGAATTCTATTTGTCAATTCTACGAAGAAAATATCCTTTTATGCAAATAAAAATATCTCTCGCTTCAGTTTGAGTCATAAGAATATCTGATATCTCATATTTCGCACAGTAATCAAATTCTCAGATGTTGTATTTTAATTCCGTTCAGTTCTACATTCAAGAAAAGTTATCCGAATGTTTCCACATCCCACTGATCTGAAAAACGGTGTCAAATAAAACGAGCGAAAAAAAAAATGACATTTTAGTTTTCCATACACAAATATGTCCGTGGACGTCCTAAAAATACCTTAAAACTTTATAAAAAGATATACGCACGGTAAAAATGTATCTGCGCAGGGTCGCAATGTGAAGAAATCAATAAATTTCAAGAACAGCAACGAGATTCTTTTGCATTTTATATCCGCTCGGATATATATATATATATATATATATATATATTCTTGGAGACAATTGTAGGTCACTTTAAACCCTTGCGAAATATTCTGTCTTTCAATATATTTCGAGTTTCTAATAAAAATCAAGAATTTATACAGAATTGTTTTTGGGATCGCAAATATTTCATGTGGGACATGAAGCAATGTTCTATATTAAAACAAAACCTTTTGCTTTTCAATCTATTCTTAAACTTATATGTATGATTACCTACCATATATTACCTATCAATCTATTCTTAAACTTATATGGATGATATCCTATTCTTATATGTATGATTTCAATATCTTTACTTTATAAAGATATTGAAATCATACATATTAAATACATCCATATTTTTGTCGTTTTCATAATTAGGTTTTCCTACTGTATTATTTTTAACTGCTGAAAAGGAATTTATCTTAGTTATCTTATAGGTTTGTTCACATTGTTAGATTATTCGTATTTGATTTTTTTCTATTACTTAAGCTTCATTGATTTTGGAATAGGTTCGCTATTTCATCAAGAGAATAGTTTTATTAATTATTATTGTGCCTATTTTATAACTGCTGCTGTTATATCTCTCTTATGTTGTTCCAAGATAATCAAAACAAGTGAAACATTAATGAAATTATTTTTCGGTAGTATTAGTGTTTTCAACACCACAGGCCGATAGATAAACCAGTAGCTACACCATACTGCCAAAGGAGAATATGTGAGGTCTATATAACCTTGGGTTATTATTTCCCTCAGTTCACGTTCTAAATTATGTTCACTTTATATTAACAACTTCTGACTGGTTCCGTTATGTGGACCCATCGCAGAGCCAAGTAACATTCTGCGGCCCTGCAGAGAAGCAGGATGAGTCTTGGATCGTGATTGAGAGAGTTAGTACAGTGAAGGTTCAGTTGGAAGTCGAGTGAAGCCATTGCGAGTGGAGCCTCTGTGTGAGTTGGGATGAAGGAGTTGGAACGTTCATGTACGTCGTGGAATGTTAACAGTGTCGGTAAAACCATGTTCGAAAGGATCTAGTACTCGCTAGTTGTCTTGGGCAAGATTCAGATGACATCGGATGAAGTTTGGTAAGCATCAGCTATTTATGTGCTATTGCGCTAATAAGCGTAATGATAGTTAATTATATCACCAGGCAAATTTACGCTAATCAGCCATATACATGCCATAGAAAGGTTGGCCACCACTGTTCTGAAGTAAACAATGGTAAAAAAAGTAAATACAAAACATAAGTATATAACATAAAGTAAACATCCATGTCATGTACTAAAAAATCATACAACTATAATAAATTCAAAATTCTCACCAAGAAGGGGCTAAACTCCTTATTTAAACTATAATTATTTGTTTACATCAAATGTATTCATTATTCTTTTTTGATATTAATATCAAGCAACTAGGCGATCATTTCAAGAACTTCTAAAATTGTATAACTTCCTAATACTTCTTTGAAGAAATCAGACATTGAATAATTATACGTGATTGCAATTGTTTCAAAATCGTTTTGAGTCCCCCATTACAGGTCAAAAACAAAGGGTTTTAAACAGATGCTAAGAACAACCGCTATCGTCTATCGTCGCATATTTCTGGCATACTTAACGTCTGTTTAAGAGCACACACTGCTTTTAATCGGTAAGAAGAGGGTTCAAAATATCTTTGAAATAATTTTAGCCACCTAATTTTCCTATGCCTATTTTCTTCAAGGAAATAATATTAGAAAGTTATATCCTCACAAGACGCAGTTTCATTTATTGTAATTTTAACAGTGCTCTCATCGTTTTAGTTTAGTTGTGAATACAACTTCTAACCAACAATTGTACATTATTTATATTTCACGAAAGTTACATTAGAAAGCTTCATTGTTACTAAATATAATCTTCTTTAGAGCTAATCCTCAAGTTCAACATATGTGAAGTAATCAACGCGAATATAAATGACTTACAAACATTTAATAAACTGTAAGCCATAAGTAGGTAAAATGGAAAACGGTAATTCACAGAGATAAATGAAAAAGCAGCATTTCAAAAACAGACTGTATTCTCTCCGCCACTGTTAATGCTTTATACTGTGAAGAAAATTCAAATTATGCAAGTTTATTGAAATAAACACCGACAATTTAACTGTTAACCGTTTTAAACAAGTTCTAGACGGTTTTCCAGTTTCAAACAAGTTCTGGGCTATTTTCCCTTTCAAACAAGCATTCAAAATAACGTGTTCTATATTTGTTAACACGCATTTTAAAATATTTTTAAATACAGTAGACGTTTTTCTTCATCCTCAGCTTTCCTGTTGATATATTTAAAATGCCTATATACATTTCCATTAAGATAGAAGAGCCCTCTATTCGGGGAAAAATGTATAAATGACATTCCAACTTTCTAGAAGTAAAAGAAATATTTTTTGTACTTTATTCCGCATCGAATAGAACAAAAGTTTGAAGCAGAACTCTTCGAGATTTTCTTGTTATGTCTGTATATAAATTTCCCCATTTTGTTCAAGAGAATTTTCTACTGTCTGTTATCAAAGCCTCTCTGAATTTGAGATATAGCTTTGGAAAGAAAGAGGACCGACCGTGGCTTTAGCTATTTTGGGGGGAAAAGTGGAATACGAAATTCGGTGAAAACATTATCCGTACTTTTTTCCGCCGCTGAAACTTAAGGTCGGATAAATCGGATACATAGAGTGATGTTTTATGGCATTCCAAATTTAAGCATTAACATTGTGAAAAAAACAGGATGTGAGAAAGGACAGGACTTTCCCTACAATTGCAAATGAATGTTCTTATTTTTTTACCATGATGCATTAACCTTTTGCTTACGGGTGGGACAGCGTTCATCCCAATCGAAGAACCGCTCAAAAATACAGATATTTGACATACCCTATCCCAGACAGTTCGATCCCCCTTTGCAGGCATTGGCGTCCTTAGGCTCTGATTGCGATTTTCGACACAATTTCAAAACTATACGATGTCTATACATAATCATGTATTGCAGGGAAAATAAAAATCAAATGTTTTTCATCAGTTTTTCTCTATCTTACTTCAAATAAAATTTAATGAAGTTAATTTGATCTTGTTTGAAAATTAACATTGTTGAACATGTGACAACTTGTTGTTTAGACCAGCCATGTTCCAATTAAAATCAGGGCTCCAAAGCAGAATTCTATTTTACTCTATTAATTAAAGTAAGACGATTCTATATAACATAATCCTTTTACTAGTTTTACCATAAGTGAATATTGATCTGTCAACTTCCACACAATCAGTCCTATACAACTTTATTTATCAACGATATAAGACAGCCTATGTAAAGCTCGCCTAAAATAGGACCCGAACTAGCAAAACAATATCTTCCCAAGCACTCTCATACAAAAACCACTGATAAACGATTGCTAAAAATCAAAATATTTATTAAAAGCAAATTAGTCAGGGTATCAACTGTTTTTAGAGGCAAAAAACAGTCTCCTTCTTTAGGATATAAAGACAGAGTAACCGCACCAACAAAAGTCGACGCTTAATAAGATATTGAAATGAGAATTTTAAAACCACACATTTTCTCTAACCCAAAGGAGGTTGAATGAGTTATTCGTCAAATAAAATGGATAATTTTCTTCATCCTGAATCTCTTGTTTTGTTTTGCCGTTAAATTTGCGTACTGAACAACTAACATATTTATTTTCCAAGGTTAGTTGAAAATGATACCAAAGGTAATTGAAGCATTCAATAAAAGGTTTTTCTATTATCTTGTTGTAAATGTTTATAATTAACTACCACTTTTTTATCGTTTTCTTAGCACTGCGTACAGATGGCGCTGCTCCTTTTCTCCCTCGTCCGGAAACTCGTGAGAATCATGTAATCGAGATATACGTGTGCTGATGTTATGTAATGTAATGTGGTTGTTATTAAAATATGTGTGATGTGCTGTAGTTGTGATAAAATCTGTGTAAATTTTCCCAGCGCCCCCCCTCATCTGTACTCGAACTTGAATCAAATTAGTGGCGACGCGTAGTGGATATACTTTTTTTTAATTTGCGGTTTGAAATATCAACTTCGATTTCATGACGTCGTTCTACGTCAAGATCGAATCGTGGTATCAGTTTGAAGCGCGATTCGAGTCATTTCTGTTGGTGAACAAAATTACTGATGTTAATAAGAAGACAGCGATATGTTTAACGGTGATTGGACCTCCTACTTATGGTTTATTAAAAAAATCCTCCATTGCCATTACAGCCAGCAGGTGATATTGTTGAGACCTAGACAGTTCGACCTGCCAGAAAGGTGTAAGGTAACTGTTTGGACGGCCGGAGCATGTGATATTGTGAACATTCTAAGCAGCCACTTTGATCAGGCAGCTTCTGAGATTCATAAAAGGTTGAAATTCAGTTGTCGAGGTCAAAAGCAGGGAGAACCAGTGTATGATTTCATCTCTAACTTCAGGCATTAAGCTCGATACTGTGTTAGTGTGATTAGCCAAATGTACCCGATATGATGCCGATCTTTTATCAGAACTGGGACTGAATCGTCGCGCAGTGGGAAATCCGTCTTCAATGAGGTCTGCGGCCCAAAATACTTCAAACTTAAAGATTACACCCTCAACAGCTGTGGAATCAAAGGTGCTGGAAAATCGCCAGGAGAGGAATAATGAAGGAATGTATCAAAATCAAGGTAAGACAAATTTTACCTATCAGGAAAAATAACATAATGTAAAGAGTGGTATTTTCAAATGGTTTCCTTGTGGTGACTATAGTTAACACTCTGAAAATTGTCATTTTATTAGAGCAACTTCTTTTTGTGTTAAACGTGGATCTATAACCAAAATTTCCCAGTAAAAAAAGTATATAATAATTATAATCAAATATTTTTAAGATTGAAGAGAGTAAATAATATGCAAGGTAAGGTATTTGATAAAAATATTGTACAAGAGTCTGTTGATTTTGTGGTAAAGAAGAGTGTGATGCAGTCTAAGAGGAAACATTTTTGATCTTTTGAAATTAAAATCTATCGATAGAGCTTCTCTTCCAATCGAAGTTAAATGTTATATTGAAACGGAGTGTATATATAGAGTCGTGAATTCGGGAGTTCCTTTTGCAATAATTCCTTATGTTACGTATGTTAAATACCAAAATATATTACCATCTTTGGAATGTAGTGATATCCATATGCAAATCATGCAATTGGCATTTTTGAAGTAGTAAATGAACATGTCTTTTATGGCTCGAAACAAGTTTCATCTGCTGGGTTAGTGGTTAAACAAGGTTCTATAAATCTAGCTGGTAGGAAATGGATTAATCTCCTTTCACTTTTATGTTATGATTCTAAAGGAAATTTTGAATTTGTAAATGCATCTTTTGCTTCGGAGGCGAATTTAATATCAAAATCTATAACTATTTATATACGTTGAAAATGTATTCTGGATAAGCATAGCTGCTATTTTCACTTGGTATTGGATAAAATTAAATTAAAGACAGTTAAATGTGCGAAATTCATCACAGCCAATTTTTTTAAAGTATGCCAAGTACCTTATTCTCTTTGTGAGAAAGTTGATAGAGAAATTCGGAAGCTTCTTGAAGAAGGTATTTTAGAGCCAGTTGTTCCTCTGCTAAAACATGATGGAACTATTCGCTTCTGTGCTGATTTTAATTTGACTGTTCATCAAGCTAACAAGTTAGAACAATATCCTTTGCCTAAAATCGAAGATGTTTTTTACAAATGTATCTGGAGGTGAATCTTTTTCAAAATTAGATTTAAAAGATGTTTATTATTATGAGCTTGAATTGGACGAAAATCACGAAATTTGTAGAGGGTTTCTTAGGTACACAAGATTGCCCTTTCGGAGTAGTATCCGCTCCAGCAATTTTTCAAAGAGAAATTGAAAAAATTTTTCAAAGATAAAGTGAAGCGTCATGCTATTTAGATGATTTTTTAGTTACACGATTGAATCCATCTAAAAATTTGAATACAATTCTAACCAATTTGATAACGCTGAGACGAAATTACACCTAACAAAGTGTGAATTTTTTTAAACAAATGTGGAATACTTAGGCCATAGACTTAGTAAACAAAGGTTAAAATCTAATGGAATCAAAAATGGATGGAGTTGTTAATGTGTCAGAACCTAATAATGTTGATGAACTTCGGCCATTTATTGGTTTGTTAATATACTATGCTAAGGTACTTCTACGAATGTCAACAATGTTAGCACCTCTGTATAAATTACTGAAAGACAATAAACGCTGGGAATGGACTGCACATGAAAGAAACGCTTTTCTGAAATCCAAATATATTCTGAAATATTCATCTCTTCTAATGCATTTTGATAACAACGAGGAAGTTATTTTAGATTGTCAGTATGACACTGGAATCGTTCTTTCACATCAAACGTCCTATTGCTTTAGCTCCTCGCACGAAGAAATATCAGTCACATCGAGAATGAAGCACTTATATTTGGAGTTATTTGATCTGAAATTACCTTTTAGGGCGAGAATTTATTTTACTAATAGGCTGTCAACCATTGGTTAATATATTTTCGGATACTAAGCCCTGTGCAACGGTGGCAGCAGCTCGAAGTAAAAAATGGGTCTTAATCTTGGCAGCTTACAGGTACAAAATATTATTTCACAAAGGCATTTCAAATAGTAACACAGATGCCTACAGTCTAGAGCCAGCACTTATGTATTGAGGATACACCATTACCAGCTGAGTGTGTACTTTTGCTCGATAAGATAAATGATTCAATTACAGCTTTTCATATTCAAAAAGAAAGTGACCAAGATGTGTCACTTTGCAAAGTATAGAATTTTATTTTGCAAGGTTGGTCTAAGGATAATTCTGCTGAACTACGTCTTTTTTTGACAGTTAGAAACGAGACCAGTGTTCTTGGGAATGTGATTTTGAGAGGTTCCAGAATTTGCATACTTAAAGAATTTCGAGATTTTGTGTTTCATGAATTGCATTATGGACATTAAAGTATTTCTACAATTAAACCTATAGCTCATTGTTCTGTCTAGTATCGTTAGGTTATAGAAATTCGACTGAAAAACTGTCAATCCTGTAAAGAGCATGCTCCTCACCCACATTCGAAGAAAATTGCCTAGCCTTTCTCCAAGGAGGCCTGGTAACACCTGCATATAGATCATTTATGTCCGGTTGGTAATATTATATTGTTATTATTGATTCAAGTACTAAGTGGACAATACTGTCCGTACTTCGGTTCGACGAATATTTTTCGTCCTTTATTTTCTCACCAGAAGGGGAAACCCACGTGCATTCCTACCTTATTCTAGTTCATATAGACCCGCTGTGCTTAGCAGCGGGCTAAATTGCCATAGAACCCATCGCTAATGGCTATTAAAGAATCCTCAGTCGTACTCAGAACGCTACTAAAGACTCGTTCGTGTCGTTATTTATCGTGTTTTACTAAGCGCTGTATTTTTAATTAATATCAGTTTTGAGGTGAATTTTGTTCATTTTAATTCTTGTTTGCGAACTTTGTTTTTCTCTCAGTATGGATGCATTTTAAAATACAGGTAGGAAAAGGGACATTTCAGACATATCACATCGTTTTGAAAACGCCCCCTTCAAATTATATACATATTACATAAAACATTGGCTCAACGCTTCTACCACTGATTCCAGCAGCTCTACCAGTGACTAACGCAAATAGAAAGGTGTCATTAGCCAAACCAGCTGTCGATCGCCGAGTTTCTTTCGCTTCTCCAATCACTGAAATGACGATTTGTTTTGGTCGCAAAGTACAAACACCACAAAGCTGTAACGTTGAACCTATTCCGCGGTAGGAGAGTACTGTGGGGTATGCAACAACCGTACTTGAAGAAGAGTTCCGAACTCGCAATATTGATAATTCATCCCATAATAACAACAATAATAGCATTAAAACGTGCAGATAAGACACACTGACTATGCACCGGCCACTCAAACGACTACTGAAAACCTTTGGATCAGTCGAGTGGTCTGGGTCTTTCACACTGACTATGCAAATCCTAGCAACGGTGGCTCGGTCTTTAGTGACGAACAAGCGAATACAACACTGCGAAATGACGGTCTATTTTCAGTTTTCTTGCTATCATTTCGGTAAAGACAGTTCAACTCTCAGTCGATTCTGGTTGCTGTACTGGGAACGCAGTTCCAACATTCATTAATATTTTAATTCATTCATATAATAAAACTCGCCACTATCCATTATGTGCAGGTATAATAATACTGTTTTCACTTAAATTAAATGTATCCATCACTGCAGCTCTTTAAATAGAAATAACTCCTTAATAATCAGTTGAAATATACAGCTGTTGAAGTATTCTAATGCACTTTATATACCGTATATTTGCGCATTTCAGTATGACGATCCATCCATCCATTTCAAATGAATCCTATTTGATAATTACGGTCAGTAAAACGTGTGCAGTGAAGGACATTACCCATCTTAAAAGCGAGATAAATGGGTGCCCGAGTATAATATCCGGTTACCTCGCTGTAAACCCACTCCGCATCTCGACGGCATTTGCCACAAATTATGGGACTGCACGCCTGTGGGCGCAATTGCTTTGCGGCATTTATTTCGCGAGGCCCACGATTTAACAAGCGCATTCATTCAAGCCCCCCCCCCCCCTCTACCAAGGAGAATGAATAGCATTACGAGATTACAAGGGGTTTTTAGGGGAAATTATACGAATAGTATTAATAAAATTATTGATGACGGGGCACTCAGGTAGAGAGGGGTTCGTGAGATCACGGCCGATATCGTCTCAATATTTCAAATAATCGATTTGCGAAATATCAAGAATAAAACGCCATACCGTATCGTCATAAAATACGCAATAGTGTTCCAATTAGAGGCCGTGACAGTGGTCAATATATTGTTATACATGTACATTGACAGTGGATAATTGTTTATTGACAGTGGGTAATATAGTATTATACATGTTCATTCCTTCTTAACGTGCTAATTGGAAGCAGGCAGTCTTTCAGGGCTTTTGGACCGGAGGAGGGGAAGGTGAATAAAACTTTAGGAGAGGCAAGTTTTCTATTTGCCCTATATAAATATATCAAAATGCTGTCACATAAATTGAAACTAAGTTAATATAAAATGTCGCTGAAGGGGGGAGGGCGAATAATCGTCTAGGGCCTGGGGGGACTTCGCCTCGGATGTATATGCCTCTAAGAAACACTGGCTGTAAGGCGTTTTCTTATTGTTTCGCAACGAATGGCAAGTCGATAATTATTAGAGACACAGCGACTTCAACTGCAAAATGCGCCAATATGCGTTATTCAGAAACGCATAGACTGATTTAGATGATTTTTACATCCAATTATATCTCACGGAGTCGTGTTCATTATGAAAACAGAATTTTGAATTATAAACCTATAAAAAAAAGTTGTAGTTGAATTAAATGGGGTGAAATGCTAACGTTAAGCTGATGTTCGTTTATAGAAGGATAAACACTGTTATTTTCAATTCTAGTTCCTCCCACTAAATACACGTTCCGCATGCATCCATATATCTACCACCATTAATACACGTGAGCAAACCTCGTTTATTTTAATATGAGCCATTTCATGATGAATTCCCCTTTCGTTTACTGAAATGCCCTAATTTGAATGAACTATTGAAATATGTCCCGATTTACACTAGACACTCTCTTTTGCCATTGGGGGGCCAATGAGAACCTAAAATAGGCTTATTAAGTAACATCAGCTATTCTCTTTGCGTTATAATTTCTAATTTTAACTATTATCTTAGTATACAACAGTAACATAAGTGGCAGAAATACTCTACACAAGCTGAATAAATCTAATTGATAAGTATAAACTAGCACAACATTCAGCTTATCTTCTATATATAAATAAAAAAGAAAAATTGTATATGTGCTAATAACAGTGGATAATAGTAGTAATAGTATTATTTCAACCTTATCGGGTTACCTCGTCCTGGACATGCTATAGAAATGTACTCATTTTGGGAAAACGACTCGAAAACCGAAGCAGCTAGGAAATTCAAATTTGATATGTTATTGTCTTTCATACATTTTAGTACAGTTTTCAGACATTTAATTCCTTCCGAATTTCTTTTAGTCCTTCCGAGAGGTTGGTGGTAGGGGAAGGAGGGTACGGTCCCTGTGGATGCCTCCTCCACTGGGTTCCGGTCTAAATTGGGTGGCACTTCCCGACCGTCCAAACGGTTACCTTACACCTTTCTGGTAGGTCGGACGGTCTGGGTTTCAACAACAACATACACATAATTAAAAGGTGCACTTTAAAAAACAAAGATTTTTTTCTTACTTATTTGCGGTTAGTTGCGTATCAGGAAGATTTCCCCTACGTGCTTCGCTTTTTGAAACATGACAGATTTTTAAACTTCTGTTGCACAATTTTCTCATTATTTCGGGTTCAAGACCTCGTTATTCGGCCTTGTTTAGATGCCATGAGGTTCATATTTGGGTCAATAACTTATTCTCTAATCTGTTTCAATACTTATTCCATTTCGTTATATTTATTATATGCATTCTACACTCCCCAAAAGTGAAATTACAACACTATGAAGGAATGGATGTAGCCGTAGCAAATCAGAGAACCGATTGAAGAGAGAGTCATATGCAAATGATTAAGTTTTCGTACGTATCGAGTCGTGTGACAGCCTGTTTTGGGTGATAAAGATCACCCGAAAATGCTCCCGTAAATGCTATCAGCGGCGACTTGCAGCAGCCGAACTTTTGAAAAAGTGAAGAAGCAATGCCTGGAAGATGTCAGCAAGCTATAAACCAGCCAGGAGCCATTTCAAACCAGGAGTCATTTCTAGTTGTAAAGAGGTATGTCCCAAAGGATTATGTGAATCGACTCAATGATCACGAAAAACTTATACCATTGATCGCCTAAAGCCGACCCATCTCCTAAGGGAGATCATATTCACAAGTTTAAAAAGAATCCTGCTTTAACTACGCCAGATATGGAGTCTGATAGACCGCCATCGCCAACCACCGTTGGTCTGCTACCACTGACTACCGAAGGACCGATTTCCTCACAACAATTTGTTCCAAAAACCGTCAAACCAGTCGTTACAAGATGTGGATGGAGAGTACGATTTCTTCTGTGCGAGACTGAGGAGGATATTATGTGGTACTCAAATGGCTTTCACACTTTTGAACTTTCGAAACTCATTTTTAGCACTTTACAACATAGTTGAAAAGTGTTTATGACTTTGTTCATTCTGTCAGTCTGTCCGTTCGCACGATAACTGACGTAAACATGATTTTATCAAAAGGACATGTTAGTATGCTGTTGAGACGGTCTGTGGGACATATAGGTATGTAAATGAATAATATCACCCAATTACTTTTGGATTGAACCCGGGTTGAAAAAGTGAAATGCATTGAACCCGATGGGAACCCGTCATTTTTTAAACATTTTAAGCAACTTTAAAATTCACAAATGGCTTCGAAAATTTTAGAACATATTTTAATTATACCATAAAATATATAAAAAAAAATTCAGCAAAATGGGTTTGGTAGTTTTTTAAATGAAAATAATAGTAATGACACCCATACGAGGATCACACTGAAATTTTTGAAACAAAAGCAGACGATAAAAACGATTTTTTGCGCTAGAAAAAAATTATTGGTCGGATATTTAAACTCTTATGTCCGCAGACGATAATTTGTGGCAACAATTACAATTTAGGTATCGTAGAATAAATTTTGAAAGAAAAGGAAATGGAGTTGACGCGAGAGCATTATCGAACTATGATTTTCTATGATTTTAAAGTGGGGCTAAATTAAGATCTACGTCTTCAACGTCTACAATTAGCATATGGAAATAATGCTCCATCTCGTGTCACTGTATTCAGATGGTTTACTGAGTTTAGAAGAGGTCGAAATTCTCTCCTGGAAGAAAAACACACAGGAATACCTTTGGCAGCTGTAGTTCCAGAAAATGTGTCGACCATCCGAAAACTATTAATCGAAGATAACTGCTTATCTACTAAATGATATCGAAGGAACTTAACATATGATCCGTTGCTATACATAAAATTATTCATGCATATGAAAAAATTAGTTTGTCGTTGGGTACCCCATCATTTAACAGAACATTGAAAAGCGGAGCGTGCAGTAAATAAACCTTAAATGTATTTAATGATGGTGGCCACCGCATTATTTCTAAAATCATAGCTGGTGAAGAAACGTACATATCGTTTTTTGACTTTCCAACATATCAAGAAAGTAATGTATAGGTCTTTGAAGATGACCCCAAATCGACAATGGTGAAAAGACAACGAGCAATGAAAAAAGTGATGTATGCAGTGTTCTTCAGAAGTACAGGTCTGGTCAAAGCCATAAAGCTAGAGGGACAGAAGACAGTTACAGTTAACTGATACACCACTAAGTGTCTTCCAGAAATTCTTCTGGAAGTGAATGTTAGGGGGCTCATGTTTCACCATATCAATGTATCGTCACATTCAGCAAGAATAACAGTCAAATTTCTTGAACAACAAAATATCAAAGTGATAGAACCTCTTGATCTTGCTATGTTTGACTTTTGGCTATTTTTTAATCTAAAAAAAAAATTACGTGGGCGTCGTTTTCATTCCGAAGATGAGATTGATGAGGCTATAAAAGCATATTTTTAATTGATTCCAAGAAATGGATGGCTTGAGGCATTTAATATTTGGAAAATTCGCCTACAAAAGTGCATTCATGTTGGAGGGGAGTACTTTGAACACTCCTAAAAGTTGGTAAGTTTAACTTGTACCACTTAGCCGTATCTCAAAAATGTTAGTGTGACCCTCATATTATATGAAGAGATCACGTGACCCAATTCAAAATAAAATACTGCATCCATCTTTTTTCCTAGTGTCAAAATTGTAATTTTTATTCTTTTAAATTTATATTGAGTGTGGCATTCACACTAACACCTTTTTATTTTTGCGTGTTTTATGCGCATCTATATTCTGCGCCAACGTAATTACAATAATTTTGAGTCTAAATGTTCCTCAAACTTTGATTATTTCTATAACGAAGCCTAATTTTAATAGATGTAGAATGTAAACAAGTGATTGTAAGATGAGTAGTATAAGAATTGCTGAATTTTTTTTCACGCAAAATGATTTGACTCTGGAGCCTGGAACAAAAGTTTTTGATTGAAATATTCACTGCTTTTACATAGAGAACCCTACAATTTATATTTCGATGACGTCATTTGAATGAAGTTCATTTATTTTCGATGAAGTTTTAAATGTTCAATTAAAATACATTATTGTAGTTCTGTGATATTGAAAAAATATCACCGTTAAATGTATCGCATTCTATAGATGTTTAAATGGCATTGCATTTCAGATGGAAAGCGTTTCATAATCAATGCTTTATACGTGATTGATCGTTCTTGTACATGCGATGATTTTATTATGTGTGCAGTACATGCATAATAATGTGTGTTTCAGCATTTCCGTATTGCGTAATTCGTGTCCGTCGGCAAACCACTTGCCTGACATGCGTGGGCAATGCGGACTCGTGTGTTTAGTTATTTTTAACCAGATGTTTGCTTACCTTGTTATGATTTTATGTTTATGAATCTTTTTAAGTGTCCTATGCTTGTATATAAAGGTTAAGTTTTTCAACTGTATGTTTTATTTTTTGGGAAGTTGTTGTTGTTGATGTTGTTGAAACCCAGACCGTCCGACCTACCAGAAAGGTGTAAGGTAACTGTTTGGACGGTCGGGAAGTGCCACCCAATTTAGACCGGAACCCAGTGGGGGAGGCATCCACAGGGACCGTACCCCCCTTCCCCTACCACCAACCTCTCGGAAGGACATTTTTTTTTTTTTTTTTTTTTTTTTTTTTTTTTTTTTTTTTTTTTTTTTTGGGGAAGTGTATGAATTAATCAGGTGATCTTGGACTCTTTGGGGTGACTCGGGAAAAATATCGTGGCTCTGGGAGAGTATAGCAACTTGCAAATTTGAAAAGTTTGTCTATTACAAAATTGTAGTGAAGCTAAGAAATGGGAGTTAGAAATACGCCACATATAATACGGTATATGCCGTTTCACTAGCACGGCATGGCTTCAGACTTCATTTTGCGTTCAGCTCTATGCATGTCCTCACTGCAGAAAGAAATCCAATATTTCTGAAACTTCCGTATGTTTTCTATATTTCATTTGCACGGTATTTTAGGATGAGATCTTGTTTTCTATGTTCATTAAGGTTTGGTTTGTAGCTCTGCAGTTCTTTCTTTGCAGACGAGGGGTGATTTGGTCAGGATCTACACAGGTTTAAAGGGTGTATAAATGACTATTATCTACATTATAAAATAAAGAGCAAACTATTGTCGTTATTGAGACCCAGACCGTCCGACCTATCAGAAAGGTGTAAGGTACCTGTTTGGACGGTCGGGAAGTGCCACCCAATTTAGATCGGAACCCAGTGGGGGAGGCATCCACAGGGACCGTACCCTCCTTCCTCTACCACCAATCTGTCGGTAGGACTTACGGACCCACATGTGTAACGTGATCGTACTCCACGTAAACACGGCGGCAGTTTTGGCAGTGGCTGGAATCGAACCCGAGCCTACCGAGTGCAATTCCAGCGCGCTAACCACTGGGCTACCGCGCTCAAGGAGCAAACTATTGTGAATATCTATGCCACTCCCCCTACATATATACCTTTACCGAAGTTCCACCCCTGTAAGGGCTCGCTGATTAGATTCTATCATCTTCAAAGAAAGTGGGGGAACATGGATGCAAAAAAATAAAATACTAATGTTTTTAATTTTCATATACAACTTAGACATTCTCAAATGTACACCTCATGTTTCAATTCTAAACACACATTCACCGAGAAGATCTCATTCAACTTTCCTTACTTGGTTATGTATTTGGTATTGGAATTGTGTCGAATATCGGAACTCTGATTTTTGAAGGATCGACACAATTCGAGATCCCTAGAACACGATAATATTATTTTAGGTTGTGTGTGTGCAATGTCTGCATCCACTCTATCTCAGAAACTATTCAATATAACTTTTTCAAAATTTGGTAGGATGAGTCACATGTGGGAGACGCTGGTGGTGGTATATATTATTAGTATAATTCGGAAAAGAAGAACCTGCCTTTCTTTACCAAATGGCCCTCAAAAATCGTCAAAATCTAAAATAAAAGACTACATAGGCTCACATGGATCTGGTAAATGCTTCTTGTATGAGTCATTTTTAACGTCGAAAGGAATAAGACCAACCCTGTTACTCTGGGACTAGCCATTCTTGAGATAGTTTAGTGTTTTTGCAATTTTGCTAACTACCTTTGTGCCTTTGAAAATAAGTCATCAAATGAGAATGAAAATGGAATTAAAACTACAAATGAAGCGTCATTTTAAATAATGATCCGAATGATTTTAAATAATTTTGTGCAATTAAACCCAATTCAATGAATTATTGAAGAAAGGAACCGAAAATGAATTTGATTCTATAGGGAAACTCGTGCACTGCCCACATCAGATTTGGGTTAGTATAGATAAGTGGTAGTGGTCCAATATTTTCAGTAATTCTGGAATTAATTCCATTATAATTTAAATCGAGATATAAGCAATACTTTTCATATTTCTTCTTAAACCCAGTCGTATCCACAAACAAAAAGAACTCCACTTTCTTATTCGACAGCATATTCTCTTCTATTTTATTTTTAAAACATCATTTTTCAATTAGGTACGCCCGTGTTATAACTCAATTTCGAACAAAATTGCCGCCAGCCCTTTTCAGAAAAGCTGCCGGGATTTTAATCCTTTTCATAGCATTTATTCAGCACATAATTTGGGCCAGAAAATGTTCGGTGAACTTTGGTGAAAAAAATATATTTATTAAGAAAATGATAAAACAAGGTGGATGGCAGAAATCTGCTGAATTATGCATTTGGACCATTGGGATAGGATGTGGACAGATTAAATGGTGTTCGGAAATAAACATGAACGGCTTACCTTTTCAAAAAGGAAATTAGAAGTGCCAATTCATATGCTTCTACATTTACTTTCCCCACAATACATGGTTAGGTACAGGGAACGTATTGGAATCGTGTCGAAAATCGCAACTCAAATTAAATCTAAAATCCGGCTCAGTTAGGTTTTGGACCGTAGTCGACGTTATGAGTGCGCAGATTCAGTCTTCTAGGTCAACGAAGGGGTCAATGGAGGATATGGAAAGATTAAAACGGATTAGACGTTTATAGTATATAGTGCTTAAAATAGTAGATATAGATATTTCAAATTAAATGAAAAACAATTAATTAAAAAAAAATTAAATGAGGAATGAAGCCAATTATTCGAAAATGATTTTCCTGCTGAGGTTCTTGATAATATTATCCTTTTTACGTATGATTCTATACTACATACAATTAGATCTTTTGCACAGATGTTGACGTAAATAATGGAAGTTTCTCTGTCTATGGCAGAGGAAAGTAATATGCGATTATTGAATGGAAATAAAATAAAAATCAGATGTGGACAGCTCATGACTTTCCCTATATAACGCAATGAATCGACTTCTTTCACAGTGAAAAAATGTTGTATAAAATTTTCGGCTCAATGTTTTCAACGTTTAATTGTACATTTGACACTCCTTGAATGTCAACCTGTTGTTGTTGTTGAGACCCAGACCGTCCGACCTACCAGAAAGGTGTAAGGTAACCGTTGAATGCCAACCTGTAGAACTATTTCGAAGTACCAATTAACTTACATATCACGCATCTCTCAATTGTTATTAATATTGATAGCATCCGCAATAAACAAGAGTCCATATTTTAAAATATTTTAATAATTAATTTATCCATTTGACATCCCTTTCGTGCACTTAGCGTCGTTTTAGCAAGTTTGGCGATATTTTCTCCAATTTGGGGCGAACTACTGCAAAGTGGATGGTATTTTGCTAAATGAGTCATTAAGTTCGCCAAATGTGTCATGCGCCAACAATTTCCGCCAACCATTTATGCGCCAAGCATTACAAACAAATGGAGAGAAGAGCATTTTTACATATAAATGATTGTATGATAAATCATGTTGTCTGTATATATAAATCAAAATGCAAAGCTATTACACATATTATCTTTTCTCGTGAAAGGAACAAAGTAGATCCACGAAAATGATGTTAATAAGTTTATAGCATGAAATTACATATAAAAGGTGAACTTATATCGTAATAGTTATTATTTTGTTTTTGATTTTGTGATTTTTTGATAAATTTATTTGAAAAGTGCAATATCTCGAGAACGGTTCATGCTACCGTTTTATAATATGTGTCAAGCGCTTCCTAATTAAAATTATATAAGAAATGATTATTTACGTAACATAATTGAAGGTTTCGAGTTTTTAACGATTTTTCCAAATTTTTATTGGAAAATTTGGGGGGGCGAGGGTCTAGTGAACACTTGATTGTGTTTAAAATCAATCGGCTTCCAGTATTCATTGATTGTAATTTGTGAATCCAATTTCGTTCAAAAAGCGCTATTCGTGATATATCGTCTCTATAGACTCAGGGAAGCATACACACTCTAACTTACACACAGACATGACCTCAAAAATGATCGATTCGAGTTCAGGGAGGCTTTAAACGTGCTACCCAATCGAAAACTCGAATTTGAATTTTCATCTAGACATTATACTATGTATATAGGGGATTCTCTGTATACTATTCTGTAATTAAAAGACATAATGATAGAAACAACTGGGAACTCTTAGATTTAATCTGGGTTATAAGATGTCTTGGAGGTATATATTCTTTTTCCAAAGCAATCCGTTATCAAGGATTATTTTCATGCGGAGAAGTGTGGAAGCATGTCCATCCAAACGTATGCATTACTCGAAGCTTTACGAATTGCATACTTTGCATATTTACACCTCACAGTAGCACAACTGTGTGGGCAAATTGTTTTACTAAACCGTTCAGTCAGTTTTCAAAATTTTGTTTTACTATAACTCTCAATAAGATAAAAGGAACGGAACTCATTGCTCAAACCAGTCAGATTCGATTTCATTCAAAGCGAGTTGCACATGTAGTACAAAATATAAGGAATGCATATTTACCTTTCTCTACAATACATCGTAATGTACAGGATTAGTATATCGCGTATATTTCGTATTGAAATCGTGTCGAAAACCGCAACTCGAGTTTTTGACGAATCTGCATGTCTCGAATAGTCTAGAACACGAAAAAATCATTTTTAACCTAATACCTGTCTAAGTGTCTGTGCCTCTGTCAGTCTGCGCAATGTATGTATCTACTCTAGCTAAAAAACGAATGGACCCAATTTTATAAAATTGGGTAGATTGGTAGACTTGTGGGTGATCTTGGTGTTCATTAGATTTTAGTACAATTTGGAAATACAGAACCTGTTTTTTATTTTTATTTTTGAAAAAGGGTCATTAGAAATCGTCCAAATCTAACATGGAAAACTACGTATACTCAAATGTCTCCATTAAATGCTTGTTTTATACGTCATTTATTGTTCACAAGAAGAATAATACCCATCCTATCACTGCAAAACTAAACTTTTTGATAATACCTCCAGTCACCCAATAAAAACGGAAATTGAATTGAAACTGCAAATTAATGGTCGTTTCAAATAATGATGCGTGTTATTGGGGGGCCCCAAACCCATTTAATGAATGATTAGATAAAAAAAGAGAAAATGAATTTCAATCTGTAAAGAAAGTCATGTACTGGCCACATCAGATTTTCATGTTTATCCTTCAACCCAGTTTTCTCTACACAACTCCGCTCTCTTATTCGATAACAATATTTATATTTTTTATATTCGAACTTATATCTTTTATATTCGAAAAATCATCTTTACTTTCCTTATATACATAGTATAATGTATAAGGAAAGTATTGGGCCGGGTCGAACATTCGAATTCGAGTTTTCGACGGGAGAGCACGTTTCAAGCATCCGTGATCACCAATCGAACATTTTTCAGGTGGTGTGTGTGTGTGTGTGTGTGTGTGTGTTTCAATAAGTCTGTGGAGACGATATCTCACGACCGATTCGAAACAAATTGGGTACAAAAATTATAATCCCTGAATACTGGAAACCAATTGTTTTTAAATACAATGCAATGTTCAGAATTCCTCTAAATTTTTGAGTGATATTTTGAAAAATTCATTAACAAATCAAAACCCTTAATAAAGTTATGCTAATAGACATTTCTTATGCAATTTCTCTTTAGAAAACAATTGATATAAACTTTAGACCGCTAGCATGAACCGTTCTCAAAATATTGCACATTTTTCAAATACATGTATCAAAAAATATCATTAATTAAAAAAATATTAACTGTTGAAAAAAAACAGGTTCACTTTTCATATGTAATATCAAGCGATAAATTGGGTGACATCATTCTCGTGAATCTAGCGCGTTCCATTCATGAGAAAAGGTACTTTGAGTAATACTTTTGTATTTGAACGCCAATAGTCATTTATCTGCTATAAGAATAACTTATTTCTCAGTCCCTAACACTTGGCGAGATTTCGGCGACAAATTTGGCGGAATGTCGCCAACTTGGCGACTTTTTAAAATGTTGTCAAATGAACGAAAATCTTGCCAAATGGATAAAAATGATGCTAAATCAATGAAAATGCCAATTCATTGACGAAAATTCAATTTCGGAAAGAATATAAGTATATAAGAATAACATATTTCTTTTTTTACTGTAAGAGTAGTAAAGTCATTGCATTATAGAAGGAAAGCCATGTGCTGCCCACATCAATTGTTTTAATGATGCACGCCAGTGCTATTACTCCCTAAATGTCAATCCTCTTCATGACATAGATTCAACGAACAAGTTGGGACAAAAACTGTTCAGTGGGCTTTGGTAAAGAAATCTTAAAAGTTAAGGGAATGTTACAACGAGGCGGATGGTAGAAATCTATTGAATTATGTGTCTAGATAAATTTAAATGAATTTGGGAAATGAACATTACTTTCCCTACAATACACAGTAATGTATAGGGACAGTATTCGAAGCGTGCCCAAAATCGGAATACGAGATTTTGACAGATCGACACATTTCGAGCAGTCTAAAATACTAATCCACTATTTTTATCGTGACGTTTGTGTGTGTTCCTGTCTATGAAATGTATGTAACAGCTCTAGATCGAATCGAAAACTATTTAACGAAATGCCACAAATTTTGTTAGGAAAGTTATTTGTGGGATACTCTCGTGCTGATTGGATTTTGGTGCAATTATGGCTAAATAGAACTTGCCATTTTTACAAAATGTCCCACAAAAATTGTCAAAATCTCTGAGAAAGAATTAAATATACTTAAATGTATTGATTTAAGGCTTGTTTACATACTTAATTGTTAACGCCAAAAGGAATAAGATGAACCCCATTATCCTAAGATGAACTGTTACGCCAAGTTACCCAATATAAATAAGATGTATTAAAACTGCATTTTGTATATGATATCAAACATGTATCCATGCCATTTTAAGCAGTTGAACTTAATTTAATGGATTATGAAAGAGAATGAGGATTTGAGTCTTTCTTTCTTTCGACCCAGACCGTCGTGAGGTATTTGCATACACTTCCAGAAAAGTGCCATCTAATTTAGCCAGGAATCCAGTGGAGACGGCATCCACAGGAGCCGTACCGTACTTCACCTACCACCAACCTCTCGGAAAGACGTTCGGACCCACATGTTTAACGTGTCCGTACTCTTTGTAAACACGGTGATAGTTTGGGTAAAGCCGAAAATCGAACTCAGTTCCTCCGAGTGCCTAAACCACTGGCACTCCCCATGGATTTAAGTCTATAGCAAATATCATTCTACTTTATTTTGGATTGAAATTATAGGTATAATTCAATGAATGATTGCGAAACGACTGAATGATAGCGAATATTCGTAAATGATTTTCCTGCCTACGTGCCTGATGACGTCATCCCCTTTGCTCATGATTCTCTACTACAGTTGTACATCTACAAATATTGACCTTCAGAATGGAGTTTCTCTTGATAGGGCAGAAGAGTGATTCCAAAATAGCATTCTGACATTGAATAGAGATGAAATAAAAAATCCCTCTTTTCTTCAATCGAAAAGACATAACGAGAACAACTGGAAGTTTTCAGGATTTCATCTAGATTGTAGGCTGTCTTGGGGATGTCATATTGATTTTCTAAAGACTTATTTTCTTGTGGAATACGAAAGCATATATCACTAGATTTTGTACGAATTTTATACTTTTCACATAAATATCTTAATATTTTTAAATGTAAATACATGCATATTTGTACTTTGCATACGAATTGCATACTTTGGGCTCTAAAGTAGTTTATGACGTAACACTGTGAGTTAATTAAAAAAAATTAACAAACACTTTATTTTACTTAAACGTGCCGAAAGATTAATGGATGGTATAAGTTATAGAAAGCATTGTGGAGAATAATTTATTATATTCATTAATATATTGCCACATGCTTTTATTTTTACTGACTAGTGAAAATAAAAGAAAAACAATCTATATAAATAAAATTGAAAATCTGTCTGTCTGCCTGCCTGTCTGTCTGTCTGTCCCGTCATCACGAGAGACGACTGAACCGAATTTGATGAAATTTTGTGGATAGCCTTGAAATAGCCCCCCATAAATTTACCTCAAGTTTCGAGTATCGAAGACCAGGAGTCGTCGAGATAATTATGAAAAACGAAACTTTTCCTAGGAGTTCTACTCTCTTAACTCCGTGGTTTATCCAAACGAAAAGCTTGAAAATCGTTTGAAAATGAATAAAACCTTTATCTCTGCGTTTGATGGGAGATTTTTTGCACTAATTTGTCACTTTCTGAAAACATGAATTGTTTGAAACATGATTTAAATGGGAAATCTCTCTCCATGGTTTATTTTCACAAGCTTTTACTGAACAATGAAAAGTATAAAGAAATCAAAATGGTTATTTAATTTCGCAGTTTATGAGGAAGATTCTATCTTATATCATGTTGCTCAGAAACACAATTAAATTAAATCTGTCTGTTAATTTTAATTATTAATTTTTCGAATTGAATAATAAATAAATGGATATAAAAGTATATTTTAGAAAAGAACGATTTGATTTTTCATATAGCATTTTTGACAGGATAATATCAATTACGGTCTTCAGGTTTTATTATTATTGATATTTTCAGGAATTATTGACTCAGGGATTATTGATATTTTCAAGTTATTATGCTATTGGTTTATTATGACAAAAATTGTTTAAACTCATATATTGTACGTTGTACGAGTAATCTTCTACAAATACACGGGTATATCTTCTAATCTACGAGAATATAAGTTGTACAGGTATATTGGCATATGTTTTGATATATAGTGGCATATATATTAAATCAATTACGACCTTCTGGTATAAAGAGTACGGGGATTATTGATAATTTCAATTTATTACGTCATCTCTTCTATTTTGGCAATGATTTTTGAGACTCAGACTCATATTGTAATACGGGTAATCTTCTACTAACACACTGGCATATTTTCTAATCTGCGACAATATAAGTAGTACAGGGTTGCATATATTAATTCAATTCCTCTTTTTTTTTGTAAATTTGCTTACAACAGGGGCCAGGATGTTTTATTCTTCAGATCTGCCCGTGAAGATAATTTTGCATAGTGAGAACAGATATTCTTAAACTTCTCTTTAGGAGCCATAAATTTAATATTTTAACAGAATTTGCACATGATTACGAATTATAAGTTTCTTTATATTATATACTCCGTACGAAGAACGGGTATGCTGCTAGTTTTGCAATAATAATAACATCGCTATGACACCAAAAATACATATATATATATATATATGATATGAGCAGCACATGACTTTCCCTGCAGACTCATATTCATTTTCTCTTTATTCCATTAATAATTTAGTAAATTGAGTTTAACTACACTAAACAACAGGCATAGATAACTGAAATTCCACTTTTAAATCAGTTTTCATTTCCATTTAGTAACTGAACGTATTCTCAAAGCCAGGGAAGCAAAAATGTGAAAAAAAAAGACAAAAAAGAATCTAGAACGGCTGGCATAACATGCAGAATGTAAACAAGTCAAGCGATTGTAAAATGAGTTGTCATGCTGACTTTTTTTCATGCAACATTATTTAGCGATGGAGTCTGAAATATAAGTGCTATGAATGAAATATTCATTGATTTAACATAGAGAAGCAGCCCCTTTACAGCATAGAGATTTATATTTCGATGACGTCATTTGAATAAAGTTCATTTTGTATAATTAGTATTATTTTTTTGTCGATAAAGTTTTATATTTCAAAGTTTAATGGATTACTGTAGTACTGTGAAAATCAAAAAATATCAGTGCTGAATGCATCTCATTTTAGAGATATTTAAATTAAATTGCATTTCAGTTAAAAGTGTTTCATAATCAATGATTTATACATGATTGATCTTTCTTGTGTGTTGGAATTTATTAAACAAAATAACTTTTTGCTTCCTTAGGGTAGGTCAGTGGATTTCTTTATCTATATAGTATAGTGATATACTATACACGTAGATAATGTATATAGATAGATAATATACATATATATATATATATATATATATATATATATATATATATATATATACAGGGTGTCTCAAAAATATTGACCTTGGCTTTTATTCCTTAAATATTGATCTTAGCCATATACAGGGTTGTTATAATTAAAGTTCGCCTATTCAGAAAGCTCTAGAGCCGGTTCTATGGCTTCAAACGAAACAACATTTAACTAGTATGTAGTACAAGTGATGCGCTCTGCGAAAATCGAAAAAAAAAATAGTTACAATTGCTGCCAGTAGGTGGCGCTGTGCCAATAGCTAAGGCGATTGTTGCAATTTGTTTGTAAAATAAATGAAGGAAAATGTATTGCATAGTTGGTACAATAACAATTCGCTAATGCAGAAAGCTCTAGAGGCAGATCTATGGCTCCAAACAATACAGAAAAAAGGAGATAATTTCATGTGATGCAATCTGAGTCCAGAAAAATAAAACATGTCGCTCACCAGCGACGAATAACAGCATTACGCATCCTCAATGAACCCTCCATTATTTGCAATCACGCATTCCATTCTCAGAAGTGTGTTTTCTACTGCAGAGCGTAAAGTGTCCTGTGGGATTGACTCGATGTGACGCCTAATACGCCTTCAGATCAGAAATCGTCAGACATCTGTCTTTAGACACAGAGTTGAAGCGTATTCCAGCGTGATTTGAAGCGTATTTCAGCGTTTCGAAGTTGTGACATCACTTCTGTATCGTCGAAGATTTGAATAAAAAGTGACCTTCTTCAAAGCGTTTGTTGAAATTTTGTACACTTTTGTTTGTTTCGTCTGGATTGACCGAAATTGATAGAATGAATCTGCACAATTTAACTTTTACCAACTGTGACATAAATTTTCCTTTATTTTTTTTTTACAACGAAACTTGCGAAAATCACCTTAGATATTGCAGAAGCGCCACCTACTGACGACAATTGTAACTAATTTTTTTTTTGCGATTTTCGTAGAGCGCATCACTTGTACTACATACTAGTTAAATGTTGTTTCATTTGGAGCCATAGAACCGGCTCTAGAGCCTTCTGAATAGGCGAACTTTAATTATAACAACCCTGTATAATAAATTGCAAAGTTGTGTAAAAAAGGTACAGAATTTTATGAAATCCATTAAAATTTTCAAGGGAATTAAATTTTAAGAAATACAAAGTTTAAATTTTTATGCGGCCTTCGTACAAAAACATTTCCAATGAGTAAAATGTGCCCCATTTACTAATAAGGTGATGTACAAAATTTCAGCATTTTATCATAAAATGTCCCAGAGATATGAAAAGAAAAAATGCTGATGTAAAACACTTTTCGATGCATCGGCATGGGTTCTCAAAGGAGAAAAATCATGTCGGCAGATCGTGTTTTAGAGATCATACACAAATTACGAAAGAAAACAATGATTAGATAAATACATAAATAATCATTTTGCTATTTAATGGTACAAAAGTATCTACACTGTGTAGAAAAAATAACTTTACACTAATATTACAAAACTTATTTAAAAATTTTTCCATCCATGCCAAATATCCATTAAAGATAAGAGGCAGATATTATTTGCCTATGATGCATTTCTGCGTTGCGTCATTTGCACTCTTGCTGTAAGCATTTAGATTTTAATGCGTGATTAATCCCTCACCCACTTTGTTTAAACATATTTTTCTTTTTATAATAAAATGCTGAAATTTTGTATTTCACCTTGTTAGTGTTTGTAGTACATTTTACTCTTTGGAAATGTGTTTGTAAAGAGGCCGTATAAAAATTTAAATTTTGTATTTCTTCAAATTTAATCCCATGAAAACTTTTATCGATTTCATAAAAGTCTGTACCTTTTTTACGCAACTTTGTAATTTATTATATATGTCTAAGTTCAATATTTAAGCAATAAAATCGGAGGTTAATGTTTTTGGGACACCCTGTATATATATAAATATATATGTGTGTGTGTGTGTGTGTGTGTCTTTACTTTTAAAGTGCGTAACCTGAGTAACTACTTTTGAAAATATTTATAGATTGATATTAATAGGCTGTATTTACTTATGTTGATTAGTATCCTATTTCACAACTTTCATTTTAAATCTGAATGTTAATTGAATATCAAAAGGTTACACTAATATTTACAATAATTTTAGGTTTCTTTCCTTCTATTACGCATATTTTAATTTTAAAATCAAAAATCAAATATTAACATACTATTTACATTTCATATCGGATTCCATCTCTCATTTTAAGAGTTTTTAAATATTTAAATCGCAAAACAAATTGTAGCACCCATATTATTGACACTATAATTTCTCCCATTTGCGAGCTTTAAAGTTTTATATCAAAATTCCAACAAATAATATGTTTGATGTTTAAACATATTTTTCTCTTTACGAACTCAAAGGATTCTACTTCCTTATTCGACATGAGCTCTTTTGGGTTATTTTTCCTTTTAAAAAAAGTTTTCAATTATGTACTCCTTTGTTATCAATTTATTTCGAGCGAAATGCCGCGAGCCTATTTTATGAAAGGTAATCCCTCTCTGGCTTTTATTCAACAAACAACAAAATTTACAGAAAAGCTTGATAAAAATATTTTTATTAATGATAGGATAAATTGGGATGAGACAAGTCTGTTGAATTTCAACAGATTAATATGTGTTAATACGGAGGGAATGTTATTTTGAAATTGAAAACCGAATTAAGTGTTTAGTTTTTTTTCTTCGTTTTATTTGTAAATAGCTTATAAAGCCAATTTATTTAAAGTAAACAACTATCAGCTATGCAACAAGCATTTATTATGCGGATTTTAATATGTTTGTAACATGACTTTAATCCAATAGCTGAAGTTTTATACATTTAGTTTATGTAGCTTATATAGCATCAGAAAGGGTTACTTTCCTTTTTATTTTATCATAGGGGTTTATTTTATCGTAGAATTATTTACCCAGGAAATGTTTTGAGTCTCTGTGCTGTTTACTTTTCGTCCTCCTGGCTATTATCTTATATATATATATATATATATATATATATATATATGCATTTGACAGGATTTACTTTCTGCATCACTTGATGCAAATATTTATTGAAAGAAACTTACTTTCCTTTGCCGTAGTGACTGCCTTTTCATTCTGAAAAAGATGGCTGTTTTTGCCTCGAAAACTGCTTGATACTGTTTCTCATTTTACATGAAATTTTGACCTTTCGTTTTGTGTCATTTTATCGTCAAAAATATTTTTCTTTCACATCCACATACGTATGTAACTTAATTAATACTTCACATAGATTCATGGAACATAAAATCCGATATTAATTTTACTTTCCCTAAATATATATAATATAATGCATAAGGACAGTATTGTGACGGGGTTGAAAATTCGAATTCAAATTTTCGGAGGAAGAACACGTTTCAAGCATCTCTAAACTCGAATCGAACGTTTTTGTTAGCACACGAACGTATGATTACAAAATGTTATCTCACGGAGGAATAGAGCGTTTCAAACTTAATTTGGAACTTTTATTACGATTGGTGAATATTGTAACTTTACTGATTTTATACGTGATCGAACGTTCGGAAGACTCTCAAATTTTCGAATTAATTTTTGAAAAATTCACAGAAAACCATGACATTCCATAGTATTAAATAAATAATCATTTTTATTTCAACACGAATGACCTAAACTTTAGAAGGCTAGCTAGAACCGTTCTCGGGATATTACACTTTTTTTCAATAAATGTATCTAAAAATTACATATAAATGAACAGTAGCAAGTACCATCCAATATGCAATACGTTTCCAAAAATTGAGAGACATGGTCGACTCCTATGGCAAAATAGTGCCAATTTGACAAGTTTTTAATGCGGTGCCGAATAGACGAAATGGTCGCCAAATTGACAAAAATGCCTCTATAGTTCCGAAAATGGCGCTAAATGAATGCCTATTAATTAACATATTTTCATACAATGGTTTATAAATAAAGTATTTTGCTTATCAGATCTTAGCAATAGTATCCATTGTCAAGTTAGATTTTCTCGAAATATAAGTTAATTGGACACTTTAAAATAATTTTAAATCTTGCCAACTAGAAAAGCGCTCGATGTGAGTGTACTTTTTAGCTTTGAAAATAGTGCGCCGTGTATTTTGCCCATCATTATTTCGAATTCAAATAACTGAAGTACTTGCATTATGTAGGAAAAATCGTGTGCCGCCAACATCAGATTGTTTTACGCGGTAGGTGAATTTTCAAAAATACAAAATCTTCATTGATTCGGAACCACTGAGTTTATTTAAAGAAAAAATAATATGTATAACTTTAGGAATTTCTTAACTCCTCATAAATTGTGAAAGGGGATCAAAATTGCAATGAGATTCATTAAGGTAAAAATAAAGAAAATCAGACCTGTAAAATTTTAGGCGATAATAAATTCGCATAAATAAAATCCCCAAACAAAAATATTCCAATATTTACGCGCTTCATAACTTTTATAATACACTCGTTTGTAAGATTATTGATAATATATACTAATTTCTAAGTGCCCGTCTGTCTGTCTAACACGCCTTTCTAGGCACTCCCCATATGGATAGAAACTTGGAATTTGGTACACGGGTCAATCGTTTGATTAAACCCTCTGGAAAACTCAAATTTTTCCAAAATATTCGTTCAAACATGTGCTCGCTCCCTATCAAATTGTTTAAAATTGGAAATGATAGGGAAAAAAAACTTAGCTCCGAGATGGAGCCTTTAAATTATGTGTAAAGGTAGATATATCAAAAGGAATAAAGTGTGCCATTTTAGTTTCCCATATTTTTTTTTATTTCAAGGTGCGACCATACCCAAATGTTCGATTTTCCGAATGAATAGCACTTTTAAATGAAACAGAGACTTGGAACAGGATATGGGTCATTCATTCGATTTAACTTCCGGGTAAAACCGCCATTCCAAAGCATGAAAAGGGTGATGAAGGCATGAAAGGTATAAAATGACTCGCATGACGAGAAATAAATTTTTAATTTGATGTGATAATAGTATATTAGATATGAAATGTACAATTTTATTTTTTCATTATTTGCTACTTCAAAGGTGCATCACATCAAAATGTTCTATTTGCCAATGAGTGACGCCTTCTTTTAAGAGAGATAGAGACGTCAAATTTAATACACGGGTTAATCGTCCGATTAACCCGTGAACAATTAAATCCGGGTAAAAAAAATATATTTCAATGATATTCTGTAGAGGGGGAGCGGTACACTAACACATCTGGATTAAAGGATAGAATAATATACTTTGCAATAAGACAGATATTTTACATTTGATGTAATTGTAGATTGTTCCAAAGAAAGAAAGTGTACAATTTCCGTTTTCCATATTTGTTATTTTAGGTATGCCGCACACTATGTATGTCGCACATTTTGCGCACGGGTTAGCAGTTTGATACGACACACTGGGAAAAATAATTTTTCTAAAATATAAATTTAGTTATTTATTATTTATTGTCCAGGCCGCCCAGCCCACCCAAAGAGTATAAATCTGTTACAACAGACGACCCAGAAAAACATTAAAATAAAAAGCAAACAGAACAACGCAGGAGTAACAGTAAAACAATATAACGCAGAAATAAAAATAAAATGTAATAATGTTGCGAACGTGCAATATTTTCTGACTGGCGTCCCCCGTCGTACCTTTTGTCTCTATCGCAGACCAGCCGGTGTCATCGGAGTGTTTTCTCCAGAAGACAGCGGTGCGAACATTCTTTCCCTGACGTCACTGTATGGTTGACAGAATTTCGAGTCAGAAGGATTTCCAAATTTGGCGATGTATCGCAAATTTTGCTACATTTTGCGACTTCCGGAATGTTCCAGAAACTTCCCGAAATAACGGGTAGTCTAAGAGATATTAGATAATTTTGGACATTTCTACAGAGAGATTTCCAGAAGTTTCTATAGAGAGACTATAAAAATGACTCGTCACTCCTTTGGAGTTCAGTTGATGAATTACAGTGAACTGTGACTTTTGTCAATGCTTTGAGAATAGTAGCGGCTGTGTTGAAGACCCAGATCGACCGACTCGTCAACAAGGACATGAGTAGCGGCTGTGTAGAAGAAGACCCAGACCACACGACCAACCCAGGGGTTTATGGAGTAGCGGCTGTGTGAAATTATTTTCGTCAGTATTTTGAGAATAATACCGCGTATTCTCTGACATGATTGGAGCATTTAAGTGCTGTTTGATTGTATATTGTTCCCGTTTACTTTGTGCTTGCGAATAAACGTAAATTATACAGAAACTTGGACTTGTTCTTGTATCCTGTGTCTACACCCACGATTCCAGAGGATACGTCTCGTAACATCGTAACAATAAAAATAACAACACAAAGACAACAAATGAAACAGAAAACTAAATTGTACAAATCATCCAGGGAAGACATTCGTCGCGAACAACACGTCCAACAATTTTGGGAATCTAATTTGTGCAAAGAGCAGAATAAAACCAAAATAAATAAAGCAAATAATGAATACATTTTGAAATCTAAGGCTAATTGAGCCAAATACCAATGAAACATAATAGAAAATAAACAATATATGAATAAATAATAATAATAAAAATATGAACTGAGACTCTTGGATATTCGACCAGCGTTGAATTTTATGTGTCAAATTTATCCGCAATTTCTACAGACAAACGGAGAGAAGAGTGTTTCTTATATATAAGTGAATATTGGCACGTTGTTAGACTTTAAAATTTAAAGCTATTACATGCATTATCTTCTTTCGTAAATGGAACGAACTAGGTTCACGGAATGATGTTAACAAATTTATCGCATAATAATACATATGAAAGGTGAACATATTTCGTAATAGTTAATATACAAGGTCTGTCCGGAAAGTAATGTCAATGACTCGAAAATAAAGAATTTATAGATCCGATCGTTACAACCCATCAAATTTCTTCAAAATACATTCCTCCTGCGTCAATACAGCGGGTCCATGCATCGAAGGCGGCACGGTAATCCTTCTCCGGGATGTCCTTTAAAGCCCCGGTACAAGCCGCTTTGATGTTGTCGACCATCTCGAAATGCAATCCTTTCATCGGAGTTTTGATTCTCAGGAACAAAATGAAGTCTGGGGGAGCTAAGACGGGACTGTAGGGAGGCTGGGGAATGGTTGGAACGCCTGTCTTGGCCAGGTAGTCCGTCACAAGAAAGGATGTGTGCTCAGACACATTGTCGTGATGGAGCTTCCCATCCGTGGCGATCTTGCGCCGGACGCGTTGAACCCTGTGCTTGAGCCTCTGGAGCACTTCGACGTTAGTTTTTGGAATACCTAATGTCTCTGAAATTACACAAACACTTAAATGACGATCAGCATTCAGAAGATCCCTCACACGAGTCGCATTTTCTTCGGTGTTGTTGGTCGATGGCCGTCCAGTGCGGACTTCGTCGCAAAGGATTTGCGACGCAGGCTTTGCAAAGCCGACAAGGCTTTGCGGCTTCTGCAAAGGCTTTGTGCCACCTGTAAACTTGTCGTTCCGAAAGGCAAACATTGCCAAAGGCCTTCTTCATCATCGGAACAGTTTCAGTAGCGGTCTTGCCGAGTTTAGCGCAGAACTTGATCGCTGTGCGTTGCTCGCGCGATCTCTGCATTTTTCACTTGTACAGATTACCGAAACGACTCTCACGAAAAAATCTGTCCGAACTCTCCGGCTGCTCGGAGACTACTGGCGACCGGCTGCATTCGTTTCCGAAATCCCCCACCACAATTCCCACAGCGGTCAAGCGCTCTGGAACGTACAGTCGCTTTGGAATAAAATCATTGACATTACTTTCCGGACAGACCCTGTAGTTTTTAATTTTGACATTTTTTGATAAATTTATTTGAGAAACGTACAATATTTCGAGAATAGTTCATGCGAGCGTTCTAAAATTGCTATCAATCATTTGAGAAACTGAACTGTAAAAACTGTAAAGAACCTGAATGAAACTTTAAAGAACCTTGCTGCCCCAATCGGGATTAGAACTCTGGATCTCCGAACCGGCCAGTCGACGCTCTACCGTTGAGCTACTGGGACAAAATTTCAAGCTCTTATCGTCGAAGTGGACTCGGCAAAACATTACATAAGAAATGACCTTTAAGTACATTATTAAAAGTTCTGATTATTGGATGATTTGTATCAAAATTTAATTTGAAAATTGGGGAGGGGGATCTCCCCAATATTTGATTTCGTTTAAAATCAATAAACTTCCAGAATTCATCAAATGTAATTTTTGCACCCAATTTCGCTCGAAACGCTTCATTCGTTCCTCAAAAATGGTCTTCACAAACTCAATGTCACACAAACATCAAAACACAGAACGTTCGATTCGAATTAAGGGATCTCGAATTGTGACCCTGCGTCAAAAACTTAGAATTCGAATTTTTGACCCAGTCGCAATACTTTTCCTATACAATATGTTATATATAAGGAAAGTAAGTAAAATATGCAGCATAATGACTTTTAAGAAATACTTGAGCAACGTGTGAAAGCACAAATAACAAAATAATTATTTTGTTATTTGTGCTTTTATACGTTGCTCAAGTTTTTCTTATCCTTCGCACAGCGTGTATTTTATACACTTATTGATAATGACTGCTGCAGTCTGTAAAAATTTTTGTTTACTAAACTACTAAACACAAAACGTAACAACATACATTTAGAATATAACAAGAAAGATCAATCATGCACAAAGCATTGATTATGAAACCCTTTCCAACCCAAATGCAAAATGTGATACATTCAGCGGAGATATTTTTTAACGATCACAGAACTGCAATCATTTATTTTACTTGAAGACTTCATCGACAAAAATGAACTTTATTTAAATGAAGTCATCGAAATATATATCGTCCCTTTCTCTATGTAAAAGCAGTGAATATCTCATTCATATACTTCTATTCGAGACTCCAGAGTTAAATAACATTGCGTGAAAAGTATTCAGCCATTCTTATACAACTTGTCTTTAAAATCACTTGTTTACATTCTGCATCCATTAAAAAGATGAGGCTTCGTTGTAGAAATAATCGAAGTTGGAGGATCATTTAAACTCAATAGTAGTGCCATTCCGTTGGCGCAGAATAGAGATGCACAGAAAATACGCAAAAATAAAGCGATTTCAGGACCTTTGCAACACTCAATATAAATGTAAAAGAACTTTAAAAATCATGATTTTTCTCTGGGCAAAAAAAGTAGATGCCCTATTTTATTCTGAAGTGGGTCACGTGATCTCTTTATATTATATAAATGCCATTATTATTTATTTATTTTATTTAAAATCTACCGAATCTATTTCGCTGAAATTTTTTCTATATTTTATGGGATCATTTGAATACTTTCTAATAGTTTCGAAGCCATTTGTGAATTTCATCTTCACTTAAAAAACGTATGAAAAATGAGGGTCCCATAGTTCTCAATGTATTTCATTTCTTCAATCCGGATTCAATCTAAAATTCATTGGGTGATGTTATTCATTTACATTTCCACAGACCGTCTCAAAGACATAATAAAATTTCATTTTGATAAAGTCATTTTTACGGTAGTCATCGTGCGAATGGACTAAGAGACAAGAATGACCCAAGTCATAAGCACTTTTCAACTATGTTTTAAAGTGTTAATAAAACAGACATTTTCCTTTCAACACTGGGAGTTATGATATAAAATAGCACTCCTCGTTCTTAAAGCGCCTGTCCATATCATGTGGTGATTTGATGTCGCCAAAAATCCGGCTGTGACCGGGGTTCGCTGTATGCTGCTTGAATTCCATATAGATGATTCCAGTATATATGAAGATCCGGGATGTAAAGCTTAAAAAATAAGAATATCTGAGAAACGAAAGTTTCTACGTGTCTACTGAAAAAGTAATAGTTCTTTTTTGCACCCTTACCGACAATACAGCTAATAACTCATTAAGTGTGATGAATGATACACGTGATTTTGTTATTTCTGTGGCACGATTACCGGAATGATCAATCGTCGGAATGGAAGCGGGCGCAGTTTACTCATCATTCGTTGGTGTGACCATAATAAATCTTTATATATAGAACAGGAGTAGGAAAAGGATGTTTTGCTATCCAGAATGGAATTGCTAGAAAATTTATTAAAGTCACTTAAGTGGACTATCTACTCCAACAACCGTCTAAATTATTCTAAAGTTAAAACACTTCGTCAGCGATTGCGTAAATTGCCAATTGAAATTAGAAACGTTTTTTTAGGTAAACAAGAAAGATAAATCGCGCATAAAGCATTGATTATGAAACACTTTTCAACTGAAATACAATTTTATTTAAACATCTCTAAAATGAAATACATTCAGCGGTAATATTTTTAAAATAATCACAGTACAATAATTTATTTTACTTGGAAACTTCATCAAAAAAGTCAATGCTATAATATCGTCTGGCTTGCTATGTAAAAAAAGTGGTGATTTCATTCATACACTTTTATTCCAAATTCCAGGGTTAAATAATTTTGTGTGAAAAAAACAGCAATTCTTATACAACTCAGCTTACAATCACTGTTTTACATTCTGCATCCATTAAAATGAGGCTTCTTTGTAGAAATAATCAAAGTTTGAATATCAATTAAGCTCAATATTATTTTAATTGCGTTTGCACTGGATATAGATGAACAGAAAATATGCAAAAATAAAGCAGTTTTAGGACGGATGAAACATTAAATATAAATTTAAAAGAACTTAATAATATAGCGAAATTAAATAATAGCTTAAATATAGCGATTTTGACATTGGAAAAGAAGATGGATGCCGTATTTATTTTGAAGTGGATTACATGATCTCTTCATATCATATGAGTGTCATTAATATATTAATTTTTATTTAAAAACTACGGAACCTATTTTTCTGAAATTCTTTTATATATTTTATGGCATAATTTGAATATTTCCTAAAAATTTCGAAGCAATGTGTGAATTTTAACTTCGCTTAATAAATGTTTAAAAAATGAGGTCCCATAGGGTTCCATGTATGTCATTTTTTCAACCCGAGTTCAATCCAAAACTAATTGGGTGATATTATTCATTTACATTCCAATATGTCCCACAGCCCGTCTCAACAACATACTAAAATTTCATTTGGATAAAGTCATTTTCACGGCAGTGATCGTGCGAACGGACAGACAAAAATGAACAAAGTCATAAACACTTTTCAACTATGTTAAAAATTCTCCTTTTTTAAAATAATGAAGAGGGTGATTTAAGTTTTTTTTTTTTTTTTTTTACTTTTTACAGTATCATCAGTGTTTTAAAATAAATTTATTCAAATGCTGTCGGTTTGATGACTAAATGACTTATACAACTTGCGAAACAGATGTTCTTCATTGTTTTACTAATTTTTCTAAATAAATAGTGAAATGTATAGGGACAGTCATGTGAAAGTATTGGTCGAGAATTCGAGTTCTCGACAGAAGAGCACATTTAAAACATCTCTGAACTCGAATCCAACGCTTTTGATGGGATGTCTGTGTGTCAGTATGTGAGTCTGTGTATTTGTGAGTCTATGTATCTATGAGTCTGTGTATCTGTGAGTCTGTGGATGCGATACCTCACAAAAGACTAGAGCGTAATTTGTTATTACAGCAAACGACAATATTCTACAGCCTATTGGTTTGCCTAATCTGTCAAGCCGCACACTTCCATTGACCACCAAGACAAAGCTTGACTTTCTCAACAGTGTCTTCAAAGATTGAATGCCCTCCCATGGGCATCTAGGTCTTTAGACCTATTACCCATTTAACACGTCTGGGACATACTGACCTCAGCTGCAGCCTTCTCAGAGTACCGCTAAATAAACTGACCCTTTGAGACATTTGTGGCAGAATCCTCCCCAGAAGTCAACTCCCCAGGAGTCAAATCAACTTTATGGGTACTATGCTACACCGATTATCGGCTTATATAACTGCTAGGGGAGGATTTACTACCTATTAAAATGGCATTTTCTTTTTGCCATCATTTCTTAAACGTTTTTTTTACTTTGAAATTCTAATTATATACACATTTCCTTGAACGATGCATACATGCCGAATTTCGTGGTGGTAGTTCAAATTCTTATGGGTACTACCAATTTTTTTACGACAGAGTGCTTTTATACCTAGATAAATCTGCATAATTTATAAGTTAAAACACTGGTACTGAGTAATGTACAAGGATTTTTTTAATCATCTCTAAAGACTGATGTAGAAGATACAATGATGCTTATAAGACTGATCTTTATGACAATAAAGCTGATTGACTGCAGTTCCAATGACCGATGTTATGTCCTTTCTTTTTGTATTGTTACAAGCGATGCAGCTGATAACTCGTTAATTATGATAAACGATCGTCTGCTATTTCGTTATTTCCATGAATGCGACATCACTAGCGTTGTGATCGATCAGTGCATAACACATGCGGGCTTCAAGTTTACTCGCCGTGTATTGTGTCCCAGAAATGAATCGCTGTCACACGATTTGACAAAAAATAACACTAGATTTTTTTAGCAAGAAAGCACTGAAGGCGTTTTTATCTTAGAGCATTCCTCAATGTGTAAGAATGTAAACATTGCAATGCCTCGACGAATACGCAGGGTGTCTCACAAAAAGTAAACTGCGGAAGATATTTCGAACAGTTGGTTGCAGACCGACCCATAGATGAACTTGCAAAAAATGCTTTACAATTGGTAGGTAGGTATGAAATAGTCATTTAAATGATGTACCCTGTTTTTTACAAGAAAATTAACTTTCTATATAGTCCCTTTATCGAAAAAAGTGAAATTATGAAAAATGTTATCCATACCGTATCCACAAACCGATTTCAATTGCAAATAGTTACTAAAACTTTTAAGTTACCTAGAGTTTGAATGATGACGATGTTCAGTAATGCCGAACTCTGTGAGATGGTTTCGATTTACGGCGAATGAGGGTCGTCGCTTCCCGTACAGCCGGTATACTTCTAGCGTTTGTAATCTGCATCTGTACATCTACTGCAATCAACAGGTTCATTTTACCGTCGAAATGGCTCAGGAAGATTTAGGCTCAGTAACGAGTGCTACAAGATGAACTATATATTTCAGCACTTTTTTCGTGTTAACAGCATGTCAATGTCCGAGCAGTAAATGCTGAAGAATGGTTTCTTCGATCTACAGTGTGGAGGATACCTCGGCATCAAACCGGGTGTCCGTTCAGAGTCGATGCATCAGAGACGCTCCCGAATTCCCCCACCAAAGGATTGATTACTGCAATTGTGCTTTGAATCAAGCTCAGACTGGCCAGTCTTTACTGCATTTCATCCTTTGGACAGATGAGTGTCGCTTTATGGAATAAATAACTATTCATTAGCAGAATGCTTATTGAGGGATCAATACCCTTTTTGATTCACCACTAACGTCGATTTTCCATAAATGCAGGGTGCAGCATTTGGGGCAACCGATTGGTCAGACGATCATACTACACTAACGGTTGACAGATATCATGATCTTATAAATAATTACAACAGTTAGTTACTTTGTGAAAATATTCTTACCCTCAGTGTATCGAGCGCGGTAGCCCAGTGGTTAGTGCGCAGAAATTGCACTCGGTAGGCCAGGGTTCGATTCACGCCACTACCAAAACTGCCGCTGTGTTCATGCGGAGTACGATCACGTTAAATATGTGGATCCGTAAGTCCTTTCGAGAGGTTAGTGGTAGGGGAAGGAAGGTACGGTCCCTGTGGATGCCTCCCCCACTGTGTTCCGGTCCAAATTGGGTGGCACTTCCCGGCCGTCCAAACAGTTACCTTATACCTTTCTGGTAGGTCGGGCGGTCTGGGTCTCAACAACCCTCAGTGTATCAACAAGTGTAGTACCAGTTGGACGATGTACTTGCCCACAATGTTGTAAGAATAAGGAGTTGGTTGCATAATGTACCTTATGAGCATTGCTAGGATCCATAATATTCTTAATTACAATTATATTTTAAATAATTCATCTCTATCTCGATGTACTCATATTATTGATTTAGGTGTCACTTTCGATGATACTTTTAACTTTCAGAGACATATCGATAATATTATTAAAAGAGCCTACCAAAGACTTGGTTTCACCTTAAGACGACGAAGTGTTTTTTTCCAGTTCTGATACGATTATTTGTATTCATAATACCCTTGTTAAACCAATTTTGGAATGTTGTGCAATGATTTGGGACCCTGTTTACAATCTGCATTCTCAACGGATAGAAATCGTGCAAAATAAACTATTACGTACAATTGATTTCAGATTGACTGGCTATTAACCTTATGATATGCATACGAGGGAACTCAGACAGAAATATAGTTTAATGTCTCTTTAAAAAGGAAGAATCTGGTTCTGCCTCTTGTTTTATTATAAGGTTTTAAATAATACTATTGATTGCCCTATTTTACTTTCTTGCCTGGAATTTCACATACCTGTCAATAATACCAGGAAAAAAACTCTTTTTCACAGTACTACTGTTAAACACAACTACATTAAATGCTATTGTATCTATAAATTTGTTGATCTATATAATACCTATTGTGCTGATATTGATATATTTAACTTGACTCCTGCCTGTTTTAAAAAAGCCTGTTTCAATGCGCTGGACATGTTTACTAATTAATATTCTTGTATCCTATGTTCTGTACTTTTTAATTTCTTGTGTGGCTACTGTAACTGGATTTCATCTGTAGTTGCCACGTAATTTGAATAAAATAAAAATAAAATAAAATAAAATAAAATAAAATAATGAATTTCTGGGTTAGCATGGCCCGATAAAATGTCTCTTAGATAATGCGATCTTATTCCCTTGACTTTTATTGGTCGGGTCATTTCCGATCTACTGAGTATGCCTTACCCCCGAGAAACTTTATTGACCTATACAATATTATCACTGCCACATGCCAAAGCATACCTGGTGAAGAACTGCAGCGCGCACATCGCAGCACTCTGCGACTATGCATTAGAGGTGATGGAGGATATTTTGAGCCCACTTCGTAAATTGCATAATATTGTATCTAAATCAAATAGTGATTTAAATAATTAAATGCGTAAATAAATTATTGTAGTAACGTTTCCACCTTTAGCAATATCGTGATTGATTAATATTTTTCAATTTTTTTCATTTCGGTTCTTAAATTTAGCAATTTGGAAGTTTAGGTAAATCATATGTTAACACATAAAATTGCAACTGTGACTGATTTGAATTCAGTTGCCAGAGCACAAAGCTTGTAAATGTCAAATATGCAGGTCTCTATGTTATACCACTTTTTTCGACTAAAATTTACATCTGATCTACTGTCAACAATCACAGAAAGTAGTTAAACTTCTAAATAATTTTAACTCCATAAGATAGAAAAATATGTTAAAACAAATTTCAATCGCGGGTCAAACCCCTTGTATAAATCGAAATTTTAAACAATTCTAAACAAAAACAAAAATCTTAAACTGAGGATTTTGGCTTCTGGCTTTGCGGTCATTTAATCCCCAACTTCTGCCTAATTAGACAGATGTCTACAGTTTAAAGTATAATCAGAACCACTACAAACACCCAGAGGTTTTTGAAGCTTCTCCTCAGACGCGAAAATCAAACCTGTCACCTGCTCGACCAAATGCAAGCGCCCTTACTGATTTGTCTGCAAGGCCTCTCGTTCTAGTGGCAAAAGTACAGTTTCAAAAATGTGTTATAAACTTATTGGGTGAAATGAAATCTGTGTTTTTAAATGATCTAATTTGATTTGAACTATTAAAGAGCTTGCTTATTTTCCCATAGATTTTGTCAGTAAAATATCTAACAGACCTACAAATTCACAATAATATGTTTTATTTACCTCAATTAACCCTCTGTTGTTGTTGTTGTTGAGACCCAGACCGTCCGACCTACCAGAAAGGTGTAAGGTAACTGCAATTAACCCTCTGTATCGCAGCAACTCCGATTCCCGAAATAATTTTCTTAAATATAACATTACGTCATTTTAAGCGTACAGAATTAAATTAAAAATCAAGCACATAAAATTTAAATTAGGAAATTAGGCTCATATAAATAATAATTTATTGACAAAATTGTGTTTGTTGCATATCTGCAACATTATATAAAACTCCAAAAAGTTTTTTTTGACAAAGATATGTTTGTTGCACATAGCAACACTATTTAAAATGTTTAAGAAATTAGTTTACAAGGACATTCTTATAATCAATGGATAGTTTGTGTAAATGGAATTCGGTTGCATCTGAATCTTTTTTCTGCCCATTCAGGCCTGTGTCCCAGCTCATCCTGGTGTACATGTTTTGGTTGAAAATGCTAAGCAGGTCATTCATGTCTTTTCGCTTGTATACTCTTTTCAACTTCTCTATGCAAAATTCTCTTTGCATCTCTCAATTTTTGCAATTGGAATTATATATCTACAACCAACGGTTAAAAAACAAAATCTTTCAACTTTTATTTTTTGTGAGACTCCCTATATAAGTAGCGGTGAGCCATCATTGGCTACACAATTCTGGCAGCAAGAGTTAGTTCTGTTTCATTTTAGAAGCTATATTCATAAATCTGAAGTATAAAGTGCCATTTATTAAAAAGTGCCATTATTAAAATGATGATACAATTACAAAGACATGTTCTAATTCTCTTCCCATCGACATAACCACTAAAAATATATACACATCACTGAGACATCACTGATGTGTCCACATCAGTGAGAGAGGAAGCAAGGAGACGGACTGACTATGGGGAAAAGGACTTTGAGATACTTAGGTTAAAAGACTGGAGAATAACTGGCACAAGACAGAAAGACTGGGAAAATCTTATCGAGTCATAATAATTTTCAAATCTCAAAATGCGGTTAATTCAGAAAAACGTTCGCTATTATTCCTGAAATTGTTTCTTCTATTCACAAGTCTCGCAAATAAAGTTGGAAGTTGTCATTCAGCAATATAAAACAATTCTTTGAGTTTTATTTTATACTACTTCAGTGTTTATATTCCCATTACTCATTATTTAAAATTTTGACAAAGTATGCACAATTTAAACATGCACAGTACTGGCATGAAATCTGAATCTTATAAATATATTCATAAATCTGTTTATACTCTCAGAACACACAGTTTCATCTCGATGAACATTCTTATTTTAAAAAATGTGAAGTGTGCAGATCATGATTTTCCCTACAGGCTCAAATTTATTTCCTCTTTATTTCATTAATAATTCATCAAATTGATTTCAATGCCACCCAATAACACGCATCCTTCTTTGAAATGACAAATTTAATTGGATTTTCGGAAAATTGGAATGTACACATTAAATTGAATTTTCGTTTTCATTCGGTAGCTAGACGTATTTTCAAAATCGACAAAAATGCGAATATCTCGAGAACGCTTAGACCTAAAGTCACGGGGTGGGTCTTATTATTTTCATAAAGAAAAATTACATATGAAACAAGCATGTAAGTAATGCATCTGAGCATACATATCCTTTTATTTTAGATTTTCGCGATTTTTGCCGGCCATTTTGCAAAGAAAAAGCAGGTTATTTTTTCTGAATCGTACTAAAATCAAATCAGTACCAGCGTTAGCAATGACTTATCTACCAAATTTTGTAAAATTTGGCCAAAATTTTTTTCGCTAGATTGGATACAGTCCATTTTTTTTTCTGGTCATTTCGCGAAAAACAGCAGGTTATTTTATTCCGAATCGTACCAAAATATAATCAGCACCTGGGTAATCCATAAGTAACTAACCTATAAAATTTTATGCAATTCGTTCCATTGGTTTTTAAGTTAAAGTGGATAAAATAAATATGTACAGACAGTGTCTTCACCGTCAAAAATTAGTATGAAACAAGTATTTAATGGATGCATATAACATGAGTAGTATTTTATTTTAGATGATTTTAACAATTTTTGTTGGTCGTTTCGCAAGAAAAGCAAGTCATTTTTTTTCTGAATCATACCCACATTAAATCAGCACTAAGGTAACCCACAAGTGACTTACCCACAAAATTTCATGAAATTCTGTCCATTAGTTTTTGAGTTAGAATGGATAAATACATTGTACAGACCAGACAAACCCTGTTTTAGTTCAAAATAAAAACATTTGCATCGTTAAGCAAATTAAAATATTAAAAAATAAAAATGTCATTTAAATTTAAAATTTAATTTCTAAAATGTTAAATTATACAAATGTTTTTAGTATAAAGTATAACTTCTTGAACGGATACTTTTACATCCTAATCAGCACTAATTTTACTTTTCCTGCAATACATGGTAATGTATAGAGAAATTATTGGAATTATGCCGAAAATAGCAACTCGAGTTTTCGACGGATGTACACGTTTCGACACCTCTAGAATACGATAAAACTATTTTTAGCGTGACGTCTATGTGTGTTCCTGTGTGTGTGTCTGTGTGTCTGTCTGTCTGTGCAAATTTTGTATCCACTCTAACTTAAAACCTAATGGACCGAATTTCATAAAATTGGGTAAGTCACTTGGGTGTGACCGTGGTGCTGATTTGTTTTTGGTACGATTCGGGATAAAAGAACCGATTTTGCTGTATCCACTCTAGCTGAAAAATTAATGGATCAAATTTTACAAAATTTGATATATAAGTCACTTGTGAGTCACCCTCGTGCTGATTAGATTTTGGTATGATTCGGAAAAAAATAACCTGCCGTTTTATGCGAAATGACCCGTCAAAATCTAAAAATGCTACGTATGCTGAAATATATCAATTAAAAGCTAGTTTTATATACATAATTTTCAACAATGAAAAGAATGGGACCAATTACATTACACTTGGACTAGCCGTTCTCGAGATATTTTAGTTTTCTTGCATTCACGCTGCGCCACAGTTGAAAAAACGTCCAGTTACCAAAGAACGTCCAGTTACTGAGAACGAAAATGGAATTAAAAGTGCCAATTCAATGTCATTTTAAATTATTGTGGGCGTTATTTTGTGCAATTAAACCGTTGTGCTAGCCGTTCTCGAGATATTTTGGTTTTTTCGCATCTTTGTTATGCCGATTTTGAGTTCATTATTTATGCGTGTTATTTAATGCAATTAAACTCAATTTAATGAATTATTAATGAAATAAAGAGACGATGAATTTGAATATGCAGAGAAAGTCATGTGTTGCCCACATCAAATTTTTATTACTTCCCTGCAATACATGGTAATGTATAGGGAATGTATTGGAATCATGTCGAAAATCTCAACTCGAGTTTTCGACGAATCTACACGTTTCGAGACCTCTAGAATACGAAAAAACCATTTTTAGCGTGACGTCTGTCTGTGTGTCTGTCTGTCTGTCTGTCTGTGCAGATTTTGTATCCACTCTAACTAAAAAACTAATAGGCCGAATTTCACAAAATTTTGTAGGTAAGTCACATGTGGGCGAGCCTGGTGATGATTTGATTTGGGTACGATTCGGGATAAAAGAACCCGCCATTTTTTTGCGAAATGGCCCGCAAAAGTTTGTATCCACTCTAGCTTAAAAACTAACAGATCGAATTTCACAAAATTCGGTAGATGAGTCACTTGTGGGTCACCCTGGTGCTGATTAGATTTTGGTACGATTCGAAAAAAAATAACCTGCCTTTTTTTGCAAAATGGCCCGCAAAAATCACTAAAATCTAAACTAAAAAACTACGTATGCTCAAATATATCCATTAAATGCTTGTTTAATACATAATTTTTAACGAAGAAAGGAATAAGACCAACCCCATTACACTAGGACTAACCGTTCTCGAGATATTTTAGTTTTTCGCATTTTCTCTACCATCTTTGAAATAAGTCCAGTTACCAAATGAGAACGAAAATTGAATTAAAAGTGAATTAAATGTAATTAAAATATAAAGAACTTGGATATAAATCTGCAGGGAAAGTCATGTGCTGCCCACATCAGATATTTTCCCCTGCAATACATGGCAATGTATAGGGTAAGTATTGGAATCATACCGAAAATCGCAACTCGAGTTTTCGACGGATCGACGCGTGTTTCGGAACCTCTAGACTACGAAAAAACTATTTTAGCGTGACGTATGTGTGTGTGTGGGTGTGTCTGTCTGTGCAATGTATGTATCCACTCTAGCTGAAAATCTAATAGATTAAATTTTACACAATTTAGTTGATAAGTCACTCTGATGCTGATTAGATTTTGGTACGATTCGGAAAAAAATAACCTGCCTTTTCTTACGAAATGTACCAAAAAATCATCAAAATCTAAAATAAAAGAATACGTATGTTCAAATTTATCCATTAAATGCTTGTCTCATACCTAAGTTTTGACGATGAGAAAAATAAAATCAACCTCATTACACTAGGACTATCCGTTCTCGAGATATATTTGGTGTTTTGCATTTTTCTTCGTCACCTTTGAAAATAAGTCCAGTTATCAAATGAAAACGAAAACTGAATTAAAAGAGCAAATCCAGTGTCCTTTAAAATAATTATGGGTGTCATTTTGAGCAATTAAACTAAATTTAATGTATTATTTAAAAAGTAAAGCTAACGTGAATATGAGTCTACAGAAGTCATGTGTTGCTCATATCAGATGATTTGTTTATGGAAGCCATAGTTTTGCTGCAATCATGCGTGTAAGCAACTTATATCAAAACAGCAAATTAATAAATTCCTGAACATTATACAATTCTTAAAAATAGTATTATCAGATTCACCTTATTGAAAAACAGCTTCTATATGCTAGAGGTAGTCACTTGTTAACCATAAAAGTTTTAGACATTATCGATGTATAGAAAGTGATAAAAGGTGAAACATAAGACTTCACTTCGTTTTTTAAGACTCCAGGGTTAATGATTAGACAGACCATTTCGTGATATTTCGAAGACTTCACGTGTGTAGATATATTTACGACCGCCCAACTTGCTTCGAGATATCCAATTCAATATAAGTGAAAAGTGAAATGTCTCAAAGGATAGATGTTATTCCAAAATGGGAACCTCTCGAAGCAAAAATAACAACTCTGTGCCAAAAGTTTAGTCGCAACAGCAAGTTTGGAATATAAGAAAAAATGAAGTAACTTGTAGAGTCAAGTGGAAATGTATTTATATTCGTCTTAGATACAACCTAATAAATTATTGAGTTTACGCTCTTAACGTTGGAGTATTTTACTTAAGAAATTTTACTACTTTATTTTACCCTGTAAAACTGAACTCCAAAGACAATATACATCTTACGCAATAAAAGAAGATCTCTCTCTCACTCGCTCTCTCTCTCTCTCTCTCCCTCCCCCCTCTCACTCGCTCTCTCCCCCTCTCTCTCTCTCCCTCTGTATGTGTGTGTGTGTGTGTATGTTGAGCGTATCGAAAAATCCAAGCTATCGTCAGCCGCAAAATTAGGTACAAGAGTTAACTGAGCTCATTTGATGCACCTCGGAAATTTTTCTTGAAAATTCGAATTAGTTTTTTAGTTATTTTAAGTTAAAGTGATATTTTGAAAGATGTTCACACAAATCGGTAATAAGCGACCGAAACTATACTCAATCAGTTTCCACATTAACACGAACGTAAAATCGAAAGTTCTTTTCAACGAGCCTGTACCGAATTCGTGAGAGACTTAATTTTTGTTTCTTAAATACACCGAGAATTGAATAATCACACAGATGGCGTAATGGCGTAGCGTCCTTTCAAGCTTGAAAGATAAGCCTCCTCTGTTTAAAATCTAATTTAAAGATAATTTTAATTATTATGTTTTTTAAACTAAATTTGAGAATGAATATATATATATATATATATATATATGTATTTTTCAGAAAATTGTTGCACTTATTTAAAATGAGATGTTTCAAGGTATTTTTGCCATTAAAACACATATCTTTAAGCTGAAATCATCTATATTTTACAGTGTTCTGAAAGAAGCATAATATTTGAAACGCTCAATCGTTAAACTCCTCCTTCATAAACTGGAACTAAAGGCTAGCTTCCAGAAAGGTGCGACTATTGCTTCCCCCATTTTCAACCCTTTATAAACAACGTAACTTAAGACCTATGCAGGACCCTGTATTGCAGGGAAAGTAAAAAGAGCACTCTGGCTAAACGTAAAATACAGTATGGCATACTAAAGTGCCTACCAGCTGGATACGTGCGTATTTTTAGAATCAGATAATAACGGGAGCAAAGTCCGTGTTTACCTAGTCTATACATGCTTGTCTATTAATTTGCCAATGATGAAGACGACACGGTTTGAGACATTTCTGTATGCAAATTCTAAAAATAAAGTTTCATAAAAAAAGTTAGTCTATTAAATATTACAGTTCAAAATAATAAAATTCGAAATGATTCATGTCAGAAGTGTTTGAGTTGCCACGCGTTTCTGTATTTCGCGTCCCATTCGTTTCGCGCTGAAATGATGAGCTCTTAAAGTAATATAACTGAAATAATGATGTGTTCTTGTAAATAAGCATGGCGCCTCTTTCAATGGATAAATATTCTAAGTTTTGAACAGTTCACTAAAAACTAAATTCTGATCTATTGGTTTTCCACGCGTTTACAAGCGCAGATCTGTGACGTGACCGTTGAGATAAATGCGTATTACGTGGCAACGTTTACTGAATTGATTAACTTAATTTTCCGTAACGCTTGTTCATTGATTTAGATTTCCCGGAGAAAGAAGGGTGGAATTCTTTTCTTTACGAAACCACTCTAGCCGCATGCCTGGATCTTATTTCGAATCAAGAAAGTTCTAATGATTTGGAAAAGTACGTTACACGCATACCGAGCTCTAAAAATCGGAGAAAACGGAGCTCGAAGAGGTCCAATCAATAAAAGGATGAACCGTCTTCTGATTTATAATTCTAAACACTTGGAAATTGATAAATATAAAATCCTTATCTCACTTAACGCATGTACTTACGATTCGTATATTCTTTATTCAAATTTAATTTAGATAAACTGACTTTCAAGTTATTTATTATTTCCGTCATATCAGAATGAATCATTTTACTTTCCCTACAATATATGGTAGGGAAAGTGCTGGACAAAAAGTCTTGCTGTGTTTATTAATACACTCATGTTCTCGAAACTTAGAAACGAGTTTGTTCCAAGGAAATAATGAATCATAGTGTTTCTTTGTTGAAATAAGTCATTTTACTGAAGAACGACCCAATTTGGATGAAAACAGGACGAAAAATCGTTGTTACTGGAATAACAAGCAAAAGTAGAAAATGTTTCGTTGCTGATAACCTGTTAGTTAGCATTTCTTTGATTATTATTATTTTCGTTTTGACTAACAGCCTATTAGCGCTTCAATTTGGCGAACAAGACGTTTCCAAGTAAAATAAGCTTTTGTAGCACTGTGATAATTTTTAAAACATCACTGCTGAATATATAGTATTTTAGTGATGTTTAAATAAAATTGCATTTTAGTTGGACAGTGTTTTATAATTAATGTTTGATGCATGATTGATCTTTCTTGTTATTTAGTTGACACGCGTCTCTTTCGCTGTGTTCGCGTTACTAGGTTCTCATCGTGAATAGGAATGTTCAGACCAGGAGGCTGAAAATATCAGTTATAATGTTCTTTCTTGTAACCAGGTATTAGTCAACTTTTACATGTATTAGTTTGGGAGGTGCTAGGTGTTTTAAAATAAATTAGATCTTCTCGGTCAATACTTTCATCACACATCTAAATGTATATACACGTCTTATGTGTCTAAGGAACTAAAATGTACAACAAAAAACAGAAACATACCAAATGTGGACTTTCTAGCTACTCTATTTCTTGAAAAATTCTAAAAAACAGTGTGCATGCCTACAGCGGGACCAGAACAGGCTAGCCCGATACGTTTGTAGTTACTCCGCTCGGGTTCTCGAGTTATTTCCGTCAAAAAATGAATACAGCCTATGACGGACCCGGAACTGGCAAGCTCGTTAAAGTTCAAAATCCTTAGAATGAAATTGTTCAACAACAGACAACGACATAACAAATTCAATGTTATTATGATGAATGGGACCCGATAATTTAGGGCCTCAAGGATTTGAAACACACTGACAAACAAATATCAGTTCCAGGTAAAAAACTGATGTGGGAAGTATAAGAGTTTTTCTACATATTGTGATACATTTATTTCTTTCACAATAAAAAAAATCTGATGAAACCAGCACATGACTTTCCCTACAGACATTATTCATTTTCTCTTTACTTCATTAATATTTCATTAAAATGAGTTTTATTGCACAAAATAACACGCATAATCGTTATTGAAATGACAATGAATTTGCACTCCGGTCGCTCATCCAATGACTCTAAACCTTCGACTCAGTCGGGCGGTCTGGGTTTTCAACTGACTTTACACTTTTAATTCAATTTTCGTTTTGATTTGGTAAGTGGACGTATTTTCAAAATCGGCGTAGCAAAAATTCAAAAATAATTAAATATTACGAGAACGGCTAGTCCTAGAATAATGGGGTTGGTCTTATTCTTTTCATCGTCAAAAATGACGCATAAAACAATCATTTAATGGATATATATGAGCATATTTATTCTTTTATTTTAGATTTTGATAATTTTTGCGGGCCATTTCTAGGGGGGGGGGGGGGCTTTCTTCCATTTTGCGGGCCATAGTCAATTAGATTTTCAGCTAGAGTGGATACAGCTAATTTTTGCTAGTCATTTCGCAAAAAAAAAAAAAAAGCAGATTTTTTTTTATCTCCTGAATCGTGTCAAAATACAATCAACATAAGGGTAACCCATAAGTAACTAACCTATAAAATTTTATGAATTCGGTCAATTAATTTTTGAGTGGATACATACATTGCACAGACATACAGACAGACCGATATACTGACACACAGACAGACACAGCCGTTAAGCTAAAAATAGATTTTTCGTGTTCTAGATCTCCTAAAACATATAGATCCGTCGAAAACTCGGATTGCGATTTTCGGCATGATTCCAATACTTTCCCTATACATTACCATGTACACATGTGTATTGCAGGGAAAGTAAAAATAATCTGATGTGGAAAGCTCATGACTTTCTCTGCAGATTTAAATGCATTTTTTCATTATTGATTAAATTGAGTTTAATAGCAGAAAATAATATGGATACTTTTCTGATACTATATCCAATTAGACTTTTTATTGCATCTTTGTTTCATTAGACAACTTAATTTACTCTAAATCTTCAGATCCTCATAATTAAAAAAAAAATAAAATGTCTGGAGAAAGGTTCAGTCTACAGTCGTGGGACCAGTCTTATTCGCTTAGTTGTTAAGATTTATCTCAAGAACATGTACTTGATTAACCTATTTCAACAAGCTATTTAGTCATTTATTTCAGATTTTCACTATCTTTGCGGGCCACTTTGCACAAAAGAGTCGGTTAACTTTTTCGAATCATAGTACAATCTAATCAGCATCCTAATGACCATCAATGGACTTAAAAGTGTTAGGAACTTACATTAAATAGCTTTTTAACTAGAGTGATAAACGTATTTTCAGTTCCTCAAAATTAAAAATTATATATCTCCAGAATGGTCCATCTTAGAGGAATGGGGATGATCTTATCCTTTCTGTCGTTAAAAATTGCGTAGAACAAGCATTTAATGATACATTTAAGCATGTGCAGTATTTTATTTCAGATCGGATAATTTAGATTTGAGGGCCATTTCGCCAAGGAACGCATATTCTCTTTTGCCGAATCGTACCAAAATCTAATCAGCACCACAATCTCGCCCAAGCGACTTATCTACCAAATTTTATGTAATTTGATCGATTAGTTTATCAGTTGGAGTGTATGCATATGATTTTTGAGGGCCATTTCACAAAAAAGGCAGGTGTCTTTTTTCTCAAATCGTATAAAAATGTAATCAGCACCAAGGTAACTTACAAGTGACTTATCTACCAAATTTTGTGAAATTTGATCAATTAGTTGTTTTAGCTAGAGTGGATACATACAATTTTTGCGGGCCATTTCGCAAAACAAAAGCAGATTCTTTTATCACAAATCGTACCAAAATCTGTATCAGCACCAAGGTCACCCACAAGTGACTTGTTATCGCGAATATATAGACTGCACAGACGGACACACACAGATATATATATATATATATATATATATAGATATATATGTATATATATGTATATATATATATATATATATATATATATATATATATATATATATATATATATATATATATATATGTATATATACTGATACACACAAAGACACTCACACACACATACAGACGTTACGCCAAAAATAATACGTTAAAATGAATTAAATGTTCATATGGCTTTATTTCGGGTGACAACATGCAAAATATTTACACAAACTTGACAATTATATATATCGATAACATCCGCAATATGCTGTAGAATCTTTATATTAAAATATTTTAATAATTCATTCATACATTTGACATCATTGTCTTTAAATTAGCATTATTGTTTACAATTTTGATGAACATTATTTGCATTTTGTCTCCATCGTAAAATAGTCTCCAAGTTAGCCCTATTGCTTCAAATTAGTAGACCAGTTTGACAAAGCGTTAAGGAGAGAAAGATTTTTATTATATATAAATAAATGACTGTTGGTGAATTGTTGGACGTAAAAATACGAAACCATTACATAAACTATCTTTTCTCATGAGTGGAATGAACTAGAGAATAATGGGAATATTAGTTTACAAGTTAACTATTAGTTTACAGGCACACATAAAACATAACTTTTAGAAAATGGAGGAAATATTTACAAATAGGTTACTGGAATCTCACAATATCGTTCTCCCAAAATAGAATAACTTGAAATCAATATTTATTTTCTGGTACGAAGTATAGAAAAAGTAATGTTTTAGCAAAAATTTTCAATTTCTGTTTATCTATCTGTTGTCGATTTCTTGACGACAGATGCCAGACATATTAACAGATTTTCACGAAATTTTATATTCGACTTCGTGATTGAAAAATCTAGAAAAAGATTGAATATTTTGAAATTCGAGAGAGAAATTCATTCGAAATTTTATAGTTTCTTAACATGGGGTAAAATTTGACATTACCATACATAGAAAGGGTTACTTATGCCTCAGTGATTATGAAATGTAACAATTGAAATCACTGTAGTAGAAATTAACCGCGCTACAATTTTTGTGTTCGTGATGTCACTAGTTCTTCCCATTGTCAAACTTGGTATCAATAGAAACATTGTTTCAAGCCATTTAAAATGAAGGGTAACATGATATATATACATTATTCTTATTTTCATAATGACTGTTTTAATGAAAGCAATATGGCTCTGTTGAAAATGACTGAAATTAATCAATTATGCAACTTTTATTACTGTTACAGACAAAAAAACCTATTGCTCTTCATAATCTTTCTTTCCTTGATTATTGATGTTATTGGTACGATACCGTAATTAACCGTATGATACTGTAAATGGATAGATTTTCTAAAAATAGTTTACCGATTATCTTGACTTAATGATGTAGTTTTAGTTTACTTATCGTCTTTAATCTGTATCCAACGTAGATCCAATGCGAATTTAATTGAGATGCTATCATTAACTTTCCAAATGCTGCTTTAATGGAGAGCAGATTGATTACGATTGATTTTAAAATGGCGAGTAAGGGCGATCGATCTCCCTAAATAATAGTTTCAAATAGATAAAATGAGGTTAATTAAATCTAATTCTTAATCTGTTCCTCATCTTTTAATCGTGCTGTATGATTAAATCATGGATTTTCAACACATCAGGGATTAAAAAATAATTAAATAAGTTGGTGGGGGGACTTTTGATATATATATATTCCTTAACTTACGTATGAAACAGGGAAAAGGGTTTTTTTTTATACTAATTTAGTACCTGTTTTATTTATAATGTTTATCTATATCATGTTCTTTTAAAATATTCAACAGCTTATCGTATTGTCTTTTTGATGTCACATCTACATTTCAGCCCACCTTCCTTTCACTTTTGCTATACAGAACATTTTCTATTAATGTTCCGTCTCAGGTATATATAAAACAAGTAAAATAAATATTCTTCAATTATACATATATATATATATATATATATATATATATATATATATATATTGATACACACACACACACACACACACACACACACACACATATATATATATATATATATATATATATATATAAATTATTAAATCCAAAGTTAGAATGTATGTAGTAACTCATAATACACTATTCCAAAATTTTCCACAAATACAAAGAAATAAAAGAAATTAAGACAAAAAGAGGAAATAATAAAGCATAATGCAAGTCATAAGGACAAAGACAATCAACAAATTTCAAAAATGAGGAATGCAAATAAGAAAACAAAAAAATCAATATATATATATATATATATTTATATATATATATATATATATATATATATATATATATATATATATATATAATTGTAAATCCAATGTTAGAATGTAAGTAGTAACTCATAATACACTATTCCAAAATTTTTCTACAAAATACAAAGAAATAAAAGAAATTCAAACATAAAGAGGAAATTATAAAGCGTAATGCAGGTCATAAAGACAAAGACAATCAACAAATTTCAAAGGTGAGGAATGAAAATAAGAAAACAAAAAAATCAAGCAAAAAAGCTTGCAAGTGGAAGAGCTTTAAGCTTAAGATAAGTTCATTTCGAAAAAATTCTTGTCAAGTCTATATATCCCTTCGAAATGAACACAAAAATGCTTGTTTCTGAAACACAAGATAGAATTTATCTATAAACTTGTGTTATATGGACGACAAGCATATAGATTGGAACAATAAAGGAAACATAAATACCTCAAAACACACCTCTTCAGCGCAACCATGACGAGCAAAATATGACTGGATCAATGTTGCCATATGCCAAAATGAAAAGATATGATTTGCTGTTGCCAAAGAGAGTAATAAAAACTGTACTGCGCAAAAGCAATAAAATGAAATAAAATGAGTTATTCAACTGTTAAAGCTTCGAGATAAAAAGATGAAAATATAATTGCAGGAGAATGAAGAAGTACGGCTAAAATAAGATAATAAGGGGAGAATATGAGAATTTTAGGCTAATCGAAACTTATTAACTATACTATTGACTAAATATGCAGGATATTGATACATTTTACTGGTAATTTTGAGGTTATTGATGTGCAAAGCATGAAATTTTTTATCTGATAATCTATAAATTCTAAAAAGTTGATTAAGTATAATATTTCTAAACAATTGAATCGAGTTGCAGGAATTAAAAGGTAATAATTTATTAATATTAAATTTAAAAAAATCTTTTTTATCATATCATTTAGTAACTATCCCATGAGCAGGTTCTATAATTAGATTTAAATCCAAATAATAAACATTATTACTAATAGAAGTTTCATTAGGTATTAATTCCAAATTATCCGGATAGAAATCTATATCTATGACATAGTTATCAGTAAATACAAGACAAATCAGATCATCTACATATCTATAAATTTTATAATCAGTTGAAGTAAAGAATTTTTCATAATGATATAGGTATAAATTAGCTAACATACTGCTACTACAGCCACCTTGTGGAACACCTGAGACTTGTAAGTATAATTTATTACCTTGAAAGATATAATTATTGAAAAGAACAAAATGGAGAAGCTTAGGAAAATTGGTAAATTTTGTAAGATTAGAATGTTTAGTAATATAAGCATTATATAAAGCTAAAATGACATCATATAGATCAGTGATCTTAATATTATTAAATAGATCTTTAAAATCAAAAGTTTGAAATCCTATTATTTTACCAAGCGTTTTTAATTTATTTTTTAATTCCTTACTGTTATTTAGAATAATGTAGCTATCACCAGAATCTCGTAAATTGCTATTTAGTACATTTAAATAATTTAGTAATAATTTACTAGCAGTAGTAGAGTATGAATTATGACCACTAGTAACAGTTCTAAATTTAATAGGATTTTTATGAAATTTAGGTATAAGCACAATATATGGAAATGTCAAAAATTTATTATTAATATCTAAATCACTATACATATTGATAATTTTCAATTTGATACTATTAAGAGAGTGTGAATCAATTTTAAATAGACTATTATTTTTTAAATAATCTAGCAGATATTGAATATAGAATTTTTTACAAATAATAGCATAATTATTAGAGGCTTTATCTACATAAGTAATAACAAAAGATCTATGTAAATCATTAACAGAATGCTTTATATTATCCATATTATATATAGATCTAGATAAATTAATACTACAAATGGTATTTTTAATAGATCTTAAAATAGTAAATTTCCACATATTAAATGCCTCTAAAGGCTGAGCATATTTAGAAGCTAATCCATAAATAAATTTATCAAGGTCCAAATTGATTGACTTTAACACGTGTTTAGAATTATTACATGAAGGTAACCTGAATTTAGTGCCAAATGACATTATAGTTCATAAAGATTTATCTTTTACAATGGCTAAGTCTCCAGTAACTATATGACCCAAGTGTGGATTTATAAATTCAGCATAATTATCAACACTACAAATACATTCACCATCTAAATTTGTTGAGGAATCTATGTCGACTGAGAGAGATTTTGAAATTGCATTGTAATTAAAAATGGTTCTTCCAATAGGCTTGTTATATTTAAAAGTTTTAGTAACATTCAAATCCTTTACAGGCAATAAATGATGAAATTGATTAAATAAATTCTTAAAGTTTATGGAATTATAAATAGGATGCTTAAATGATATTACACAATAAGAATTAGAACAGTTATTATTATGAAATTGATTAAGTTTTATTTTTAAATATTTTGATCTAGTAATGAGCAAATCATAGAAAATATGATTAAAATGTTCATTAGTAAGATTTAACTTTAAGAAAATAGCATAAACTGTGTTTAATTGTTTTTTCTTAACTGCAAATACCCATGATTTAATAAATTTCCATTGATATGTGTTATTGAATTGTTGATGCATACTTTTAATCTCCGCTTTAATATCATAATGGGAGGAGCTTCCTTTACCGCGTTTAAATCTTTTGAGTTTAGCCAATTTACTATTATGTAAAAGAGGTTTAAAAAAAAAGGTGATTAAAAATAGAATATTTATTATCTACAAAATTATTCTTAACAATATTACCATTGAGATATAACTGATTTAATCCATATGGAAACAGAGTACATTGTGATTTAATATAGAAGTTTTCAAAGAATAATCTATCAGCAGTATTTGTTTTAATGTCCAAAATATGTATAGTTATATTTTCAAAACCATGATGAGCAAAGTGTTTATATTCGATTTTATTAGAAGTAGGAAGAAAATTATTTTTGTGGATATATTTTTTAACATGATCTCTATGTACATTCATACGTAGATGAATAGGATTACTGGTTTGTCCTATATAAGATATATTACATATATTACAAGATAATTTGTAGATGCAATTAAAAATTTTACAGAAAGTCTTATGACTATTTAGATTAGTAATTTGTGAGTTAGAAGCATATGGGCAGGTTTTACAATTTTTATTCTTACATTTATTGAAGTTATAATTTTTAGCTGGGCAATTATTATATCCAAAACAATCCATGGCACACTGTTGGTAAAATGATAACGGTCTAAACAATTCCCAACAAAATTGAAAATACCGGGCAATATTTATCAAATTATATAATAACAAGAATAAATATATTTTCCAGTCACTAAATCAAATAAGATGTGTAATTCATAAGAGTTAAAGTAATATAAAGAGAATAGCATTAACATTTATAAATAATATAAATAAAAATAAAATAATTGCTTATATATAAATATATACAACTAAGTCCATGTAAAACCTAATAAAATGTAATAAGTAGGATATTACAAGATAAAAAGAAATGATTAACAATATAAATATAATCAATTCTAAACTAGATTAATTAAAACACAAGGTATAATAAAATATATACTGTGTAAATCTGGAATTCACATAGAATCCTGTCCAAAAAAGTAATAAAAAGAGTGTACTAAAAAGTACAGTTTATAAAAGGTATCTATAACACCAATACAAAAATCCCAAAGGCAGTTACCCAGTCATAAAATCACAAAACCAATAAATTAGTAAGAAATAATAACGATAGATGTCAGCACTAGAATAAGATACTTCTAATATTTAATTACTAATAGCGAAGAAAATTTGCAGTAAGATTTAAAAACGATAGATGGCAGCACTAGATTAAGAAAATTCTAATATTAAATTACTAATAGCTAAAGAATAATTGCAATACAAATATTTACCAAATAATAAAACAGAAAGGAAGACAATAATTAATAATACTTTAAGCAAAAATATAATAAGTAACCTATGGAAATAAAAGAAAAGAATAAAATAGGAGAATGAGCCACAATAAACTACAATTAACAATGGATGAAAGTAGAGAAAGTAATACATAATAAAAAATTAAAATGAATTAAAATAAATTCTATTACTAAATTTAGCGCAAATGCAGCATAAATTTGAATAGATAGCAAATAGAATGTTTCTTTAATACGAAGCATACAAAAGGAATTTGGACTAAGGATAGTTCATAAATGAAAAGTTAGATAAACTAAACAGCGTAGTATAAGAATGTGAATGACAATGCAATATACATTTAATTTATTGCGCAAATGCAGCTAATAAATAAAATGTTTTCAATATAAATATAAATTATTAAATCCAAAGTTAGAATGTATGTAGTAACTCATAATACACTATTCCAAAATTTTCTACAAATACAAAGAAATAAAAGAAATTAAGACAAAAAGAGGAAATAATAAAGCATAATGCAAGTCATAAGGACAAAGACAATCAACAAATTTCAAAAATGAGGAATGCAAATAAGAAAACAAAAAAATCAATATATATATATATATATATATATATAAAATTGTAAATCCAATGTTAGAATGTAAGTAGTAACTCATAATACACTATTCCAAGATTTTTCTACAAAATACAAAGAAATAAAAGAAATTCAAACATAAAGAGGAAATTATAAAGCGTAATGCAGGTCATATATATATATATATATATATAAATTGAAGATTTTGATTTTCACCTGTAATATATACCCGAGAATTGCCATTAGAAAAATGCTATATATAAAAGAATGAAATGAAAAAGAACGGATGTGTTTACAAAAAGACTATACAACAAACTGTTGTATCATGTAAACATGTATATGAGAGAGCATGTAAGAAAGAAATTTAACTCATGACTAATGCAGTTACCTAAGGTACTATTCCCCGGGTACCCTACATAAGCATACAAGATGTAAATTCAGAAGTTAAAAGATGAAAAATTGCCAATCAGAAACAAAGTGTAGCACGATGAGCTAGGCTTTTTCTAGCTTCCAAAAAGTTTGAAATTTGAATAAAAGGATTAAAATGAATATTAAAAGGAATAAAATGAATATGAATATGAAAAGCATTTCTGAAACTATGTACGTTATCAATGGCCATACATGTTTCATTAACGCTGATTCTACATTTCTGTGTACACAACTGTAAAATGTATTACAGAAATAATGTACAGAGGCCCGACGTAGAAGAAAATACAAAGTGGATCAAATACAAAAGGAAAGCAAATACGAATATAATATATGCTTTTACACCAGCTTGTGGCTAATTATTTAAATTAGGATACAATGTAATTTAAAGAAAAATCAAAAGAATATGATGAAGATATATCTATCCCTTGTACTGTTGAACTTCAGAAAATGCATGAAACTGACCAATCATCTCAGAACAGTTTACAGTGAATTTTTGTGACTGACTAAGCAGTTTTTTTTTAAAGCAGGTTATAGTTAAGTGTATGAAGTGTTTAACTGTTAGAAGATAACATGGAGATAATGAATTATTTAGAAATGTTAGAGTATGATCTGTCAATATGTTGCTGTAATGGTTGCAAGTTGTTGAATTTAAATTTAAAATGTGTTTTAATAAAAGAAAACATAAGGTTGGCCGGGTAGTTATTTTTGATGGTGGTGGTTATGAATTTATGAAGATGTTCTTTGTAGTAACATGGTGTACTTAACATTTTGATTCTTAATAACTGGTTATTAATAATATTTCTATATACTGATTTTGAAAGATTGGAAGAGAAATGTTGAAGTTTATTTACTTTGAAGTTATAAGTTTCTGCTTTGTCATAGATTTTGAATTTTAGTGTGTCTGCATTTTGAATTTTTAAATTTACGTCTAGAAAATGAATCCAGTTGCATGTATATACATTTTCAATAAGTTGTAGATTAGGTGGATAGAAATCAAAGTTCAATTCATTAGCCTCATTATTAATTCTAATAATAATTAGATCATCAATATATCTGTACATTATATGACTGTTGAAAGGGCTCTGAATTTCGTAAAAATGTAGATAAAGTTTGGCCAGTATGGTGGATGATATACCTCCCTGTGGTATTCCCTTATTTAAATTGTATATCCTTGAACTATATACTGTTTGAACAAAATGAATTTTCATAAAGTTTTGAATTTTGGAAATGAGATGTTTTTTGCTTGAGTGAATTGTTCATATAAATGTAGTATGACTTTAGATAAATCATTAATGTCTATATTATTAAAAAGGTATTTTCCTTACATACATGAAGTTTTTACATCATGTATGTAAGGAATGAGTTTTATTTTATTAATTAGTTCTAAACTATTTTTGATTATATGTGTATTTTGTGTTGTAAAATAATCATAAATTTGATTTAGTAGGATAAGAAGTTGTTTGTCAGCAGCATTGGTATATGAATTAAATCCTATAGAAAAAAAATCCTATATTTATATATGAATTAAATTCTATATTAAGTCCTATATGACTGTTCTGAATGAAATACGATTATGGAATGTTTTATGGAATTTTAGGTATGAGCATCAAGTAAGAAAAATTGAGATTGTATTTTATTTTAAGAAGTTTGTAGTAAGCTATTATTTGTTTACTGATAACATTGATATTATTGTATAAAGGAGTTAATGAAATAGAGGTACTGAGTTGCAATTTAAGTGCGTCCAAATAAATTTTTTTGCAAATAAACACATAATCACTGGATGCCTTATTAACATATGTGATTACAAATTTGTCTCGTAGTAACTTGATCTCTTTAATTATGTCTTGGTAATTATGCTTATATATTGGAATTGGAAATTGTTGGATCAAATGTTTTACATGCCATGTGATTTGTACTTTCCAGCTCTTGAAGGCTTCAAAAGGGCAGTGGAATTTACCTGACATTTTAAATATATATTTGTCTAGATCAATGTCAAAAGCTTGTATTATTCTCATTTTATTATAAAGAAGAGGAAGACTGTATTTTGATCCATAGCTGAGAAATTGTTTGAGATGAGGTTCTTGTATTAAATTTAGATTTCCGGTGATTATGTGTCCATGTTGTGGGTCAACAAATGGATGATAGCATGTTTCCTTGCACGAACAAGAAATAGAATAATTCAATTGTTTTGATAAAAGATTGTAGTTATATATTTTGCGTCCTAATGGTACTGGATATTTATATGCATTTATTATATTAATATTTTTAATTGGAAAAAAGGATTGGAATTTTTTAAAAATTTGTGTGAAGTTGAAATAATTAAATATAGGATTTGTGCAATGAATAACACAATAAGATTGGTTGGATTTTTCTTTTTGGTGTGAAAGTGTGAGGTGAGCACCTAGAAGTCTTGCTCTTGTTAATAAAAGGTCAAATCTAGGTGCCCGAAGTGCTTTTTATTATTGAGATCTATAAGTGCATTAAAAAGTTTATTTAAATGTGGTTTTAGATGGAGAATACCCAGTTTCTAATGTGTTTCCAATTATAGTTAGATTCAAAGAGTGTACAGTGATGATTTATTTGAGATTTGAAGTTTAAGTTAAGGGAGTGTTTGTTTTTGTGTATTCCCCTCTGTGTGCGTGTAGTTTTGTGATTCAATGAGTTTGCATCAAAGAATATACTGTTTGAGTTTTAATGGAAGTAGTGAATAAGTCATTTTTTCTATATTGTGACCATTATATATATATATATATATATATATATATGGATTCAAATGATTATGAAATGAAAGAAGTACAAAAGGATGGGGATACTTACAAGAAAGTCGAACGACCAAGGGGGATTATATATATATATATATATATATATATATATATATAATATATATATATATATATATATATAATTATTTTTTTTACAAATTTTGCAAGAAAAAAATTCGAAATATCTGCATCACTGTCCCGAATGATCATTATCGAATCCCTTCCGAATGATCACAATAATTTATTTTTTACTACAATGTTCGAAACTATTAAGTTTAGTGATCACTGAACCGTAAACAACCCCTTTCATGCATAATTATGTCAAATGTTTTCCTTTTCTGCCATTTTAATGTAAATATGAGATTTTGAATAAATTTCGAAGTTTTCGTTCGAATTTCAAGAAATTCTATCCAGTTCTAGAATTTTTGTTAATTAAATCGGATATAAAATTTTGTAAACCTGCATAAATACGTGTGGCAAGAAGTCTGCCACAAACAGACAGACAGATGTCACTCTAAAATTAGTCAAGACGTGTTCATTAGGTCCTAAAACATATATACGCATCCAAATCTCGAAATCGAAACTTTTCGGGAAAATAATACTTCTTCTATGCTATATTCTATAGTACATGGAAAAATAAAAATAATAAACAGGTTAAGCCTAATCTAGAGTGGGAAATTCAAAGACGGTTAATTGGTTAAAATGCAGTCTGACAAAAATAATTCAAAGTATTTTCGAGTGCCGCGGAACCAGGCGTGTTCACTGATTCTTTTAGGTATGCCCCCCCCCCCCCCGGATACATGTTATGTTAACCTAGTTTCAATTTATGTGACACATCATTTAGATATATTTATATAGGGCAAATGGGAAACTTGCCCTGCAAATACCTCCCGACTAGGTGTGCAAATAACTAAAATTCCGCCGTCAGTAACAAAACAGAATAGTTCCAACGGACATAGCAGGAAAAGATCTCGGAGTTCACATAAGGATTATTGCTCGCAAACTGGAAAAAATGAATCGCTGTTGTAGATCCTCTATCGGCGTAGGTAGCTCGACGATGCAGCCGATGGCATTACGAGCCATTGCGCGAGTTTGAGAGAACACGTGTCGTAGAATTTAGATAATGAGAGTGGTCAGCCAAACGTATTAGCCTTTCCATGGGTCGCTGAAGAAATGTTGTAAAAGTATAAGTTATCGAATATCGGCATTTTAGGGTCTGCTGGAAAAAAGAGCGTTCAAAATAACGCATTTATAATGGAAAATGATTTTTCAAACATGGTTAATGATATCTATATTCAGAATATAATAATAACACATATTTATTTCGAATATTTATTTTAATAGAGTATTCATTTTAGAATATTCATTTTATATACCGTATAAAATGAATTTCTGCAGTTAGTCACTGGTAAATTTTCCAGTTACCTATATATAAAAATTAAAGTGTGCATCCTAAGAAATCATAGCATTTATCACAATTATTAAATTACCGTAAAAACGCACATACACTCATTTTTAACGCGTTCTAACACAGTTGAAAAGTGTGTTATGACTTTGGTCATTCAGTCTGTCTGCCTGTCTAACCTTTCGCACGATAATTGCCGTAAAAATGATTTCATCCAAGTGAAATTTTAGTATGTTTTGAGAGGGCCTGTCTGATTTATGGGAGTATAATTGAATACTATCACTTAATTAGTTTTGGATTGAAACCGGGTTGAAAAAGTGAAATACAATGAACCCTATTCAAACATTTTTAAGCGAAGTTAAAATTCCCAAATTTATTCGAAATTTTTAGGAAATATTCAAATTACCTCATACAATATATAAAAATATAGAGCAAATATTCAGCAAAATAGGTTCAGTAGTTTTTAAAATAAAAATTAAAATAATAATGACACCCATATTACATGAAGAGATCACGTGGCTTACTTCAAAATAAAATATGGCATCCATATTTTTACCCAATGTAAAAATCGTGATTTTTAAAGTTCTTTTAAATTTATCTTGAGTGTTGCATCCGTCCTAAAACCGCTTTATTTGCGCGTAATTTCTGCGCATCTCTATTCTACACCAACGTAATTACACTATTTTTTAGATTAAATGATCATCCAACTTTGATTATTTCTACAACGAAGCTTAATTTTAACCTATGCAGAGTGTAAACAAATCAAGTTGCAAGGTGAGTTATATAAGAATTGCTGGAATCTGGAATAAAAGTGGAGTGGAATCCTCTGGAGTCTGGAAAAAAAGTTATATGAATAAAATATTTATTGCATTTACATAGAGAGCCAGACGATTTATATTTCGATGACGTCATTTGAATAAAGTTCATTCTTTTCGATGATGTTTTAAGTTTTCAAACATAATAAATTATTATAGTACTGTGATCATTTAAAATATATCAACGCTGAATATATCGCATTTTAAAGATGTTTAAATAGAATTGCATTTCAGTTGGAAAGTGTTTCATAATCAATGTTTTATGCAGGATTGATCTTGTTTTCAAGATGATGACATGTCATACTTTCAAATATATGAAGGTCATCATCATAATGCTCACTTCAGATGTTGGACAGACGACCATCTTAATGTGAAAAAAGCATTTTCTGGTCAATTTTGGATCTATTCCACCGCTGAGATAATGGCGTCCAAATCCATTGAACCCTGCAGTGGATAACCAAAGTCTAAATAACACAATGTTTAAAATTTCCCCGTGGTCCGATGATTTTATACATCAGTTTCGATTCACGTGGTCTTAAAAGCAAAGGAATGTACAAAATTCGCTCCCAGCGAATTCAATTAATATCGAAATATACTCTTAATTCTAAAGCATGCATTCTAACCGAGCGCTGAGCAAATATTGTTTTGTTTCATTCAGTTATTTTTAGTTCGTATACAAATCCAACTCTCTTGCAGCAGAATAACCAAAATGAATGTATTCAAATAAACCCTGAGTTTCATTTAGAGACGCTTCTCTTTGATGCAACGTTCAGAATTTTCCCTTCTTGCGGAAAATTTCGAGAATGAAGCAGTTTTAATGAGGTACATGGAAACTCGTTCATGCTTCTTTTGATGAGAATGCTGCAAAAGATTCGATGATGGTTGTTACGAGTTCTTGCCCTTTCACTTTACACGTAGTTGGGTTCACTTGAATGCAACGTGTCTTTTAAAGGAACATAATTAAATTTTAAAAGGCATGGTTCGTTCGTTTATTTTCCGTTGTGGAAATGCATTTTGCTTCTGGAAGGGCATCCATTGACTGGAATCGGCACTTAGATATAGAGAAATTTTGAAAAGTGTCCAAATAACACGGTTCTGTTGCCAAAGAAAAACAGACGACTTTCTTGGAATTTTATATGGTATATAAATAATTCTGACGCGTACAGCACATTGCAGAGTCCACTTCAAAGATGAGAGCTTGCAATTTCGTCCCAGTAGCTCACCGGTAAAGCGTCGGCTGGCCAGTTTGGAGATCCAGGGTTTGATTCCCGGTTGCGGCAGCAAGGCTCTTTGCAAAGGCACTCGCATAAATCAACCCTGAAAATTAGTGCAAAGATGTTGGAGGTCTTGAAGTGACCCTAATACGACTAGTACGGATTCAGTGGACTCTGGAAGATGGATCGCCGATTTCAATAGATAACGACCACGCAGGATACTAACCTGGGTGAAAATAGTAGTAGCATGAGGCTAACCTGAGATAAAAATAGTAGGAGGTGGTCAGTCAAATTGGCAGTTGCCCGCCCATCTGATATTAGAGGAAGGAGAATGAAGATCCCACTTCGACAAGAAGAGCTTGCAATTTTTTTTCCAATAGCTCAACGCTAGAGTGTCGGCTGGCCAGTTCGGAGATCCAGGGTTCAATTCCTGGGTGGGGCAGCAAGGCTCTTTACAATATAACTTTCTAAGAAAATTAATATATTCCAACTTTTTTTCGAGAAAAAAAATCCGAATTGGAGCTTTCTACTATTAGATTTTACTTTTTTAAAATAACTATTACTTAATAAAAGAAGGTGTCTGTGTGTCGGTCTGCGCAGTCTATGTCGCGAAATCTAAGCATCGCACGGCCAGGAAACTGGGTACACAGTACTTAAGTACCCGATAAGTTGCACCTCGGCGTTACTTTGTTTTCAATTTCGAATAAGTTTTTTAGTTCTTTTATGTTTTAACTCAATTCACAAAGATGTTGACCGATATTAGCGCAAATCGATTCATCAGCGACCCAAAATATTATCACAGAGTTTCCATCTTTGAGTTTCCATCTTGACACCATCGCAAAAATCGAAAAATTATCTTGGGAAGAAACTGTAAATGGAATCCGTACGATTATTAGACGATTTTCAATGATTTGTATTTTAAATATATTTATATATATTATGCATTTTAAACCTTTTCTATACATATATATTACGATATACAGAAATTGACTTGCCGTCCATCGATCATTTTTTTTAAGCACTTGCGTATTACATCACAAATTACTACATAAAAACATTTCATACGTCCATCATTTAATTAATTATACATTTTTTATCCGGAGCATGTATTTGATTTTATCAGGTCACTAGCAGACCCCGCTTTCCCCACGTGACAGGGAGAAATCCTGATTTTTTTTTTTTTCGGAGCTGCTGCATAGAGCATGGGACGTGACGTCACAGGGCCATTTTGCCCTTTCATTTCCAAAGCAAAATACTCGTTTGCTTAGCAGTATGGAAAATTTCATTATTTCTTTATTAAAAATGGTTACTTTAGAAACTTAGAGTTGTTTAACCTCTCAATTTAGTAGGATATATCCATTTTTACATTCCTTATATACATAATGTATAAGGAAAGTATTGGGACGGGGTCGAAAATTCGAATTCGAGTTTTCGACGGAAGAGCACGTTTCAAGCATCCCTGATCACGAATCAAACATTTTTGAAGTGGTGTCTGTGTGTGTGTGTGAGTCTGTGGAGACGATAACTGACGAACGAATGGACCGATTCGAACCAAATTTGGTACAAATATCACAATCCGTAAACACTGGAAGCCTATTGTTTTCATACGCAATCGAATGTTCAGAACCTCCTAAATTTTTGAATGAAATTTTGAAAAAATCGTCAAAAAATCAAAACCGCTAATAAAGTTAGGCAAATAAACATTTCTTATGTAATTTTTCATTAGAAAACGATTGACATAAATTGTAGAACGCTAACATGAACCGATCTCGAGAAATTGTATATTTTTCAAAAAAAATTATCAAAAAGTCATATAAAATAAAAAAAATATATTTCCTATTGAGAAACATGTTCACTTTTCATATGTAATACCATGCGATAAATTGGGTGACATCATTCTCGTGGATCTAGCTCGTTTCATTCATGAAAAAAGATACTTTAAGTAATACTTTTGTATTTCAACGCCAATAGTTATTTATATGCTGTAAGAATAACTTATTTCTTCGTCCATAACGCTTGGCGAGATTTTGGCGACGAATTTGGCGGAATGTCGCCAACTTGGCGACTTTTTGAAATGTTGCCAAATTTGCGAAAATCTCGCCAAATAGATAAAAATGACGACTAATTGTCGAAAATTCAATATCTTGGAAAGAATATTAGTATCTACTATAAGAAAAACCTATTTTTTTACTTGAAAAGTAGTAAATTCATTACATTATATAAGGAAAGTCATGTGTTACCCACATCAGTTTTTTTTTTCTTGGATGGATATGTTTAATGAACCGGAAAATAAAATAGTCACTTTCATTAAAATATATACGCGAGTTTTTTAAAGAAAAATCCTTATGTATATTTCCCTTCTCGCTCGCATATACATTGCAGAATTAGCTAGTCAATGTATACATCTTTAGAACGGTTAGTGACTACGGTAAAAATGAGTAGTCATGTACATTCACTTAAATCACTTAAAGCGCACTTTAGCAAATGGAATCTTTATATGTTGTTAGTCAACTATTCTAAGTAACCTATTTTCATCACAAAGATAAATTTTGACGTTTAATGGGTTTAGTTTCACATTTACCATGGCACGTTCTAGTAAAAATAATAAGCTTTTGCCCTTACGTTACTGCGCATTTTACTACGCAGGTTGCTCATGGACGCTTGTGCCCATGCTCTATTTATTGAAGCCAATCCCCACACACGGGAGACTTTTCGGGACAACCTGTCTTTATTCATTCCCGTGCAATTCTTGTTGATGTGTAGACTAGACTGAAATTTAAATGGGATTTCATACTATGCACATTCCTTTTTTCTTCTCCTTTTGAGAGGTCAAAATGGGTTTCGGTGCTCGTATTATTTATAACAGGGCGCTTAATGGGTCTCTGTTATTAAAAAATATAGAACTAGATAGAATTTTTTAAATTCGAGTGAAAACTTCGAAATGGATTCGCAATTTTATATTTCCTTCACATGGCAGCATAGAACAAAATTGGGCATGATCGTGTATAAAAGGGGGGTTATTTATGGATCCCTATTCATGAAACTTAATTGTTTCAATCATTGTCGTAAAAATAGACGCTATACAAGTTTTGTATTTGTGACTCTTTTATGCACCCGCGGGGGAGGAGGGCAAATTACCCCCCGGGAGATATAATATCAAACTCGGCCTTTAATGAAGGGTCACATGCTATAATGGTGATCATTGGGTCCAACAATACCGTTTTTTTAAATTTTTCATGCAAAATTTGAAACAAAAATACAGTATTATAGTATAAGAAAGTCGAGTTCAATTAGTTATTCTAGCGATAGTAACTTAAATCCCAAGCGCAACACAATTTTTAAATGCTTAAGTGATACAAAACAACTCACTCAAAACCAAAGTGACCTCCGCCTCCATTTCATCTCTTATCACGTGAAATGAGCTAGCTCTGTCTAGTGCATAATTGAACTATTGATAACTTGGTGTATTTATCAATATTTAATCAGAGTTCGACAGCAGCTCTAGCCTCAATCCACACGCTGAATCATTCCAACCTCTTTGTCTTCTCTGTACTGGATATGTGCTGTTTCTTGCTCCGCTTACTAATGAGGCGTCAAACTGAATAATTCCATGAATGATGCAATTTGAAAGACTGTGAACCAATTGAATTGCAAATTTTTACGCGCCATACTAAGAAGAAAAATGTGATGTGGGCATCACACGATTTTCCCTGCAGACTCAAATTCACGTTATCTTTATTTCTTCAATCATTCATTCAATTGAATTGAATTTCACAAAATAACAGCCATCATTACTTTAACTGACACTGAATGGGCACTTTTAATTCAATTATGTTCGTTTTCATTGGGTAACTAGATTCGTTTTCAAAGGTGACTTAGTGAAAATGCGAAAAAACTAAAATATCTCGAGAACGACTATTTCTAGGGTAATGGGGTAGATCTTATTCTTTTTGTCATAAAAAATTACGCATAAAATAAACGTTTAATGGATATATTTGAGCATACGTTGTATTTTATTTTTAGATGAAACGGTTTTTGCGGGCCATTTTGCAAAAAAAGGCAGGTTCGTTTTTTTCCGAATCATACCAAAATGTAATCAGCACCAGGTTAACTGACGAATGTTTTATTTATAAAATGTTGTGAAATTGGGTCTATTAGTTTTTAAGTTAGTGTGGATACAGGCATTTTTTGCTGGTCATTTCACAGAAGATGGCGGGCCCTTTTATCCAGAATCGTACCAAAATCCAATCAGCACCAGGATCGTACACAAGTGACTTACCAACCAGATTTTATAAAATTGGGTCCATAAGATTTTAAATTAAAGTGAATACATACACTGCACAGACAGGCACACACGCAGACGTCAATAGTTTTTTGTATTCCAAAGGTCTTAAACAGTGTCGATCCGTCGAAAATTAGATTTCCGATTTTTAACACGATTCCAATACTTTCCCCATACGCCCATGTATTGCAAGGAAAATAAAAAGCAATTTTGCAGAGACGAGTCAACATGCGAAACTAATGAAGAAATGCCAAGGGAATGACCTTTTCTCATTAAAATCGTTGTCAGGGGTGGAAAGAAAATCTTACTAAATAAATTCGAATTCCATTCAATACTATGTTTTAATACTACATATGATTTTAATAATAATCATTAACATATTTATCTGTGAAATATACGAATTGATATATCAGACTATTAATAAACCTTTATCACCCTGTTAAGATCATTAAAGCAAAGACTTAACGCAATGTATCTAATCAATACGAAAATGAACTTGCATGAAATGATACAAGAACGCGTATCATTTGATACACGTTCTCGAACAAGATGACACGTCTGATACAAGTCTCAAAGACACGTGTATTTTTGAGAACTTGCATCAATTGATATAAGTTCTTAAGGAAACACAAGCTCCAAATATGCATGCCTATTTTAGATGTTTCTAACGATGAAAATAAACTATTGCAAAGTATAACTTTCTAATACGCTGTATGTGACTGGAATAAACAGATTAAATATATTACTTCTCGATTTAACAGAACAAAATATTTATTTAAATAAATAAATGTCATGGATCCAATGACCCATTTTTAGAATTCTCAGAGCTGCCCATAAAATTGGCTACATTGAGTTTCGACATTTTAAAGTTCAAACAAATCATGTTTGATCAACATTTTATATGAATAACATTAGTCTAATATTCAAGAACTAATGCATTATATTCAAGAACTAATGTATTATATTCAAGAACTAGTTTAACCCTTTGACTCAGATGGGACACCGGTGTCCCTTTTGTATTTTTTTTTCTTTCTTTTACTATAAAACAACTCTACGCCTATATTATTATAAATGTTTAATAACTATCCACAATTTAGAAAAAAATGAAATCGGAAAAATATATTTATTTTAAATTATTTTCCGAATATGATAGTTTAAAAATCTTTCGCCGCTCAACTTAAAAAATTTAATTTATAATAAAATATTTTTGTAAGAAAATTTTAGAACTCATTTATTACTTTCTTTAAATGTAATGAACATTGTTCTATCGAAAGAAAAAGTAAATATATTTAATAAATCTGCAGTAATGGTTATATATCGTAAGGGGCGTATTTGTCCCAATCCACTTCATTGACACCGACACCTGCATACAAAATGTTAGTAGGCCCAATCTCATCTACATTCCAGTGCAGTGGGTAATACCCGTATGCTTTTCATATCTAACAATAGTTAAAGCCTGGTGTGGGGTTTGTATACAGAGGAAGCTTGACCAAGGATATCACAAGGTCAACTGTACTTTGCAATTTTGCACCAGAAGACGTCATGATTGTGTTAGCTGTGAACAACCGAATGGCGTACTATGGAAATCGGAGATCAAGGCAATTTAAACTTACACAAGATCAAATGAATGCAATATTGTTTGCTAAAAGTAGCGATAGCGATTGTGGAAATCTAGATAAGGAAGATATAACCTTTTTAAAAGAAGATTTGGAAAATGACTGTGACTTTTGCCATGATTGATGACGTAAAAGTAAATATCAATGGAAAGGAAAAACGTGAAAGCCTCAATAATTCTGATAAATGTAGAAATCCTAAACTGAATAATTCATCTAAAAGTGATCTTCCAGAAACAACATAGAGTATAAATGTAGTCAATAAAAAAGAAGAAAGAAGTCAAACAGGAAATAGAAATATAGTAAGGAAAACAAAAAATAAGGTGGATTGGTCAAGTAAATTAGATCTTGCTATTTTGCCAGATACTGATATTGAAGTTGAATGGGGTAAAGTAAAGTTAGAAGCTCTATCTAGAAAATCTTCAGAAGAAGATATATTTTTGAAAGTGTCTAATTTTAAAAGTTTGGTTGAAGATACCATTGTGGTATCTTACCACAAACTAACTTATACGCTCAACAGAAATCAAAGTGTTTGAGACATCTAGAGAGGAGGTATATGCATATCGGATGTATATACTTCGTTATGGGATACTATAGTCTCCCAAATGTGAGAGCTTACTGGGCTACAGATGCTGACTTAAGTGTAAACCTAATTGCAAGGACAATGACTTATGAAAGATGTGTTGATATTAGAAGAAATTTTGATTTCGCCGATAATCAAAAGGATAAGCCACGACACGATAAGAATCATGATAGAGTATTCAAGATTGAACATTTAAACAAAGCGTTTTTAGATGCTGTTGAGCCAGAAGAACACCAGTCAATGGATGAGCACATGATTAAGTTCAGGGGACATAACATCATGTGTCAATATGTCAAAAACAAGCCAGCACGATGGGGATTTGAAAACTTGGCGAGATATAGGTCAAAATCAGGATATTTATAAGAGCTTGATTTTTATACAGGTAATAAAGGAGAAACAAAACATGTTCTTAGTGAATCTGTTGTTTTACAGCTACCTGAAAATTTGAACGGCACTTGTGATATTTTTTTTACAAGTGTAGAATTGCTTGAAAATCTAAAGAGTAGAGAAATATTGTCCTGTGAAGCTATTCATTCCAATAGGAAATACTTACCGACCTATATAAAAACTGACAAAGGAATGAAACGCTGTGATACTGATTGCAGAGAAGTAAATGGAATATATTTCATAAAATGGATGGATAATAAATCTGTACTTATACTGTAAAGATGTCAGAATGAACACGCAGGCATCTTTTGATGGAACTAACAAGTTTATTTTTAAACCGTAGAAATAATAAAATAAACTCCATGAACGTAATTTACAAATAATAACTCAGAATGTACAGGGTCCACCCTTTCTACCATCGTCTGCATTCACACCATCCACGCTCCATGTACCAACTCGTATCATCTCCCTCTATCTCGTGCTTCGCACTTCTCCTTTTTATAACCTGGTTGCCAGCACCCTCTACAGTCCGCAATCTGCGCGGCTGCTATTTAAATTTAGACTCTTCTTTCCCCGGTGAAGACACTGCTTCAAAAATAAGAAGTTGAGACTATAAATTGTTAATCCTTACAATACTAAACTCAATTCTGTGTCCAGATAACACAATTATAATTGAACGAGAAGTAAAAGGTAAAGTAAAAAAAAACCATGTAGTTGTTATAGTCATTCAAGACTATAATAACTACATGGGTGAACAACTACATGGGTGGCGTAGACATTATGGACCAGAAAAAGCTTCTTATGAGCTTGATCCCTCCTCCAGATATAAACACTATCTGCGTATGATCCATGATATTCTTGATATTGCAGTGAAAAATCATTTTGTAGTGTGGCAAAAGTGGAACCCAGATTCTAAATCAAAAGGTAATAAATATAGGAGGAAAATTGCAATTGCATTAATTGGAGACTATTCAAGCACAAAACATCCATACACTCTTATTTGAGCAAAGGCAAAGTAAGCCAAATGTGTACCAATAATCAAGATAGCTCCAAGCGACACCTTCTAGACACATCAGAGAAAAGAAAGAGATGCAAAAACTGTTCAGATAAAAAAAACTGAAAATCGCACACATATTTACTGCACAATGTGTAACTGGTACTTTTATCTAACAATCAATAAAAAATTGTTTAAAGTAGTATCATGAATCCAAATAAAATATGTATTGATTATAGATTTATTTATTAATCATAAAACTTACTTTATTTATTTTTATCCCTCTCCAAAAAATATCTTTTGGCCAGAATGGGCTGTCGATGCCTGGTACCACTTTTACCTTCAAGGCAGATTGGGACATGGATGTCCCGGCTTATATTTTAAAAATTAAAAAACTTAATTATAATTGCAACTATTTTCATTTATTTACATCTAAATAGATAGAAAATAACAAAAAATTATAAAATTTATATTTATTAAAATTCTGCTTCAAAGGGTTAACAAGAATTAATTTAATATATATATATATATATTTTTCATAACCTTAAGTGTAAATATTTATGAGTTGGCTCAATGCAAAGACATTATCACATTTTCAACTCCAATGTTTCCAGAGCAAGTGGTAACTCATTTTATGTTATTTTATTCTTATTCTTTTTCAATTTTTAATTATTACATTGTATTCTAATATTATTGCATGACATCTAGCTGGTTTATTTAGTTTATATATTTTATTTGATTATTGTTAATTCTGATCCATTTTCTACATTCTTCTACGTTGAGCCATCTGCATAATTTCTGTAACACGTTTCTGTACAGTTATGCACACAGAAACGTAGAATTTCAGTATTATCAGGCCAGGCATGGCCCTTGAAAACGTACATGATTTCGGAAATACTTTTCACTTTTTCTAAATTATTTTCTTTTTCATGTCATAAAATTATGGGAGCCAGGAAAGGCCTAGCTCTATGTGTAGTTTTTTCAGTTTGTATCTTTTCATTATTTACACTATTCATGCCATGTATGCCAATGCAGGGAACAAGGGGCTTAGTACCTTTAATACCTGTATTACATATATGATTTATAATACTTTAATAATCATTGGGTGTAGGTGCAGGCTTATATTTACCAGACTTTCACAAAAATGAAATCCAATTTTCAATTGGTTATCTTATATATGGAACAGAGAAAGAGGGGTATTTAATACCTATTTAGTACCTGTTTTATTTATAATGGAATTTTTCTCTAGCCTATCGTTGAGTACATTTCATTTACACATATGCTTTTCAGAACATTTTCATTTCACATATGCTCTTCAGAATATTTTCATTTCACATATGCTCTTCAGAGTATTTTCATTTCACATATGCTCTTCAGAACATTTTCATTTCACATATGCTCTTCAGAATATTTTCATTTCACATATGCTCTTCAGAATATTTCCATTTCACATATGCTCTTCAGAACATATTCAATAAAAGGTCCCTGGTATTTAAAATACAAGTAAATAATTTTTTTTCAATTATTTTAATTGCTATTGACACAATAAATGGAAATCGGGGCAAATTGAGACAAATTACAAGTTTCTACGAAGTTCTTGAATATATATATATATATATATATATATATATATATATATATATATATATATATATACAGGGTATCCAGTGCTATCGGTGTCCAATGCCTATTTCCTCAACCGTTAGTCACAGAGATATACTTCCAATTGCAAAAATTTTTAAATTTTAAAATATATTATCTTAGAAACAGTTTAAATCAATAAATACATTTCTGAAAGAAATACTAAATATAAATTTTTATACGGTCCCCCGGTCCTACCAATTATATTTAGGAAAATCATCCTCATACAATTCCATGCAAAATAAAAAAAAAATCTTCCTTTTACGACCAAAATTCAACGAATTATTAAGCATTTATGACTTAAATCGCTTTTCCATGCATAAAAATGTACCGTTTTAGGAAACTAACCAATCAGGGTCCGTATTGACCATTTCTCCAGGCAACCAACCCATCAAGGACCATTTCTCAGCACAAAAAGTGCTCCAAATTTAAACAGCTATAAGTCGGTCAATTTTGGCTGTAAAAGGATGATTTTTTATTTATTTTGCATAAAATTACATGAGGGTGATTTTCTTAAATATAATTGGTAGGACCGGGGGACTGTATAGAAAATTATATTTCGTATTTCTTTCAGAAATGCATTTGTTGATTAAAACTGTTTTTAAGATAACATATTTTAAAATTTAAAATATTTTTGCAATTGGAAGTGTATCTCTGTAACTAACGGTTGAGGAAATAGCCATTGGGTACCGATAGCATTGGACACCCTGTATATATATTCAAGAACTTCGTAGGAACTTGTAATTTGCCTCAATTGCCCCAATTTCTATTTACTGTGTCAATAGCAATTAAAATTGAACTCGCTACAATACAATGATCAATTGATACATGCGTATGTTACGTGTTTCAAACAACGCGTATACATATTCTTTTATCTCTTCTCTCTATCCAAATCAAAATGCATGTGTCATTTAAAGCCTTGTTTTGGAATAGAATGAGATTGCAGTTTAGTACATGATGACTAGCTGTTTACGAAATTTTTGAATGTCATACCAATAGGGTATTTCTATCTGCGCCAAAATATATGTCAATTTAGTAAATAAGAAAACAAAATTCACTTAACCCAATACAATGTAACAAAACTTTCAAGTGATTACAATTAAGATCACTACAACTTCTTGGAGGTTTCAGAGCCCTCTTCTTGAAACTCAAAAGCAGCGTTATCTCTTAAACACCGCGAAGCAGTTGTTAACGTGTACACACCAAGTCTATCTAAAGTAAGTCCCATCACATGAAATGGGAATCGGAGAATGGAAGAAGTTTAGAGCAGAAACTCGGCACCAAAGAGAGATAGAAGAAAAATTGTAATTACAAAATTGTAGAACATCGTTTAAGGTCTATGAATAGTCAACAAAAACGCTTGCACGCAAGACAATATATAGCTGTCATACTAACAAAGTGCATTGTGGACAGGCTTTACATTAGATTCCCGTGTAAGTGTTTATTTGGCATTCCTAAGTAAGACAATTATTTGCCGAAAAGCTTATTTTGTCAAATAAATGTCTTCTGTTACAGTTTTAATGCCGATTTACACTCATTTGGCAATGTTCCATAACTTTGCAATTGTTTTTTCGTTTATCACGCTTTATTGCCAAGTTGGTTATCCTAATCACTGCTGGAGACATTGCTCTCTCTTTCAGTCGATCGGCCCATGGTCACTTTTAAAGATGCAGCTAGCATGTGCACTCATAAACCTTTCCTTACAAAGTGGTTGAGTTGCTTAAGGGCTTTCTTAGGTACCCTGTATACTCCCTACTTTATACCCATTTGTATCATGATCATTATTGGAGTGAAAAAAACTCTTTTATCTGATAATCGTTCGCATAAGAGTTTCCTTATTTCGTTAAAAGTATATAAATTGTCACCAGATGGGTTAAACCGGCGCATTCAATCCATTCCGTGGGTTTTGTTGTTAATCTCAGTGCATACCCTTTACAATAGGAAAATTCCTATGAAAACTTTATACCTTTAGAAATATATGTGGTGTAGTTGTACGATTAAAAGAAAAATCAATTTTTTCTTTATCCACACACTGTTGTGCTGATAAATGATTGTTCTTATATGAATGAATGCATTTGTGGAACACTGGAAGGAAGAATAAAACACACTCGCTGTTTAAGTTATAAAAGATGACAAGTTAAAGTTATAAAAGATGACACAAACTGAAATGGCACGGCATAAAAACGGTCAACGAGACGTCTGGTTATGACAAATGAAATGAAAATTTTCCGCGACCGTTTTCGGGTCCAATATATATTTCCCACTTCGAAACAAAGATAAGTTAATGACTCGCCTATTCAAGGCCTACGGGGAATCAAAAAGTTCCTTTAAAAATTGCAGAAAATCAACGTTCAATAGAAAGTCGCGGAACAGACCCACGAAGCATCAAGAGGAAAGACTCCAATCCATTATGCATTCTGGTCTAAAGAATGGGAAACATATATCTGCTTGCCGAGACGGCGCTGTGTGGGGTCAGTAGACTAGTGGTCTCAAGAAATTCTTCTTGAATGACTTAAGATGACAATTCACTCAGCCGAGTTTAAAACAAACGGTATTTGTTGAAATAATTTGCGGTTGAAATTCTGCAACAGGGGCTTAAAATGCCAAGCCTGTATATGCGATGTGGATCGCTACTCGTGTAAAATTCCCAGCGAAGTTGAAATTCTGGTCTCGGTGATTTGTGTCAATAATATGGGCGTCGAACACCCAGACCACTCGACTGACTCTAGGATTTACAGCCGCTATTTGTGTGGTCGGAATAATATGGGTGTGAAAATGTACTGTCGTTCACTCGAAACTCATCCCATAATTCAAAGTCCAAATTACGATTATTTCACTATATTGTCACAAACCTAATTCTAGCAAAACTTTAAAGCTATTTGAATGCTTAAGCATTACGTTCAAGGTCGATTCTTTGGAGCGCATGCCTTTCGAGTGGCTGATATCGACACCATGGGTGTGTACCCCTGCCTGACTGTAGGATACTCTCAAGCTGTCTGAGCTGAGTCGTCCTGAATCTCTGCGATAGTTACATGTGCCTTCTATGATCTACTGTTGCTAATGGTGAATGTTGATCAGTGAATGTTGGTCAAAAAGGCTTGGTCACAGATTTTGGATCATCTGAACAGCTATTTGACGTGTTTGCCAACGTGTGAGATCAAACATTTTTCTTGTAAAGCAGCGTCCTACCTTTCCCTCAAACAGTGAGGAGTCAGTATGATTGACATTTGTATTGACCCATTCCGGACCGAAGACCGTTTTGCGAATTGAATATAGTTTTTCTCATTTTTGTCCATTTGGTTTTAATGTGTAATATTTTTCTTTTTTATTTAAATTCGTAAATTTATTCATTTTATTAAAAATGAGTTGGACTCAAGATAAGACTGACCCCATTATAAAAGCTTATATAGAGAGAGAGTGGCCGATATTGTGGAATACAAAACTGTCAGAGAGTCAGAATAAAATTTTAAGAAACCGGCGCTTATCAGAAATAGTGAAAATTGTTGATTTGTCCTCTGAGGAGGTCAAAAATGAAAAAAAGATACTATGATGACACAATTTAATTATCACAATTAAAAGACACGGATGAGGAGTGAAAGCGGTAAGCTGAGCAAAAAATTTGCTAATTTCTTTAACAAATATAATTTAATATGCCGTTTTATATTTAGTAATTGATGTTTCTGTACAAGTACATAAAAATGTTCTGTAAGAAATTTAAGTAAGTATGAATACAGATAGTTTCGTACCAGAATTGTTTCGTACATGTCTTGTTATTTTAATGGATAGATTTTTTGCTTTTATATTTCTAAAAAAATATCCATCTAAAAATATCTCGGATTCAAATTATTTGTACACGATTTATTCTCAAAAGTGCATTCTACACAGATATTAAGAAGAATGTGTTAAGTCATAAAAATGTAACTACTGATTAATGTTTGTGCCCAATGCTGCAACTAGAGATTTAGCACCTAGAGTGAAAAAAAGTTTGGTGCCATTTTTCAAATGCTTTTATTTTGTGTCTTTAGAGCTAAATCTTCCACACTATTTATACGAGGATCACACTGGAATTTTTGAGATACGGATAAGTGGTGCCAGTTAAACTTACCAAACCTTAGGAGTGTTCAACTTACTCCCCTCCAACATGAATGCACTCGCTACCGTTGAAAATTCTGACCGTGGCGAACTCGCTGCCGCGACCTACTAGAAAGGTGTAAGGTTTGAACTGTTTGAACGGCCAGGAAGTGCCACCCAATTTAGACCGGAACCCATTGGGGGGAGGCATCCACAGGGACCGTACCCTCCTTCCCCCTATCACCAACCTCTCGAATGGACTTATGGACCCATATGTTTAACGTGATCCTACTCCGTGTGAACACGGCTGCAGTTTTGGCAGTGGCGGGAAGCGATCCCGGGCCTACCGAGTACAATTCCCGCGCTCTAACCACTGGGCTATCGCGCCCTCAACCCTGTGAAGTTAACAAAGTTTGGTTAATTTCAATGACGTTAAAACCAATAATGAAATTTTAAGGCACCGCGACAATCTCCATAACTTTCTTTTTATTTATTTTTTTATTTCCTCAGTGTTTAAGGCTTTCATTAATATCATTTAAAATATCCTCATTCCAAGTTAAAATATTCATTTAAAATATCCATAAATTAAAATATACATTTAAAAAATCCATATCGGTCTATCATTTAAAATATAAATATAATAATTTCACCATATGTATACAACACATATGCTAACCTCTTAATTCATTTAAAACCGAAAGCGCGGTCTCCGTGAAAACGTGGAAAAAACTTCTGCGGAAAATATCACTCTAACCAGATGCAACAGCGTGACGTCCCGCCCCCATTTCTGGGCTGGGCTGTTGGAGAAAAATCGGATCTTCGCTGAGAAATATAAAATCATGACGTCTTTAACATTGCGATCCTGAGGGCAATTTTCATTATTTCTTAACCAGATTGGGCTTGTAGGAATTCCAGATGTTTGAGCTTTCTAAAATAGTAAATTATTAGTCGAAATTATGAGTAGATTTTACGATGGGAGAATTTAAAAACGAAAGTCGTTTTTTTTAACTGAAATTGAGTTTTGTTTTAAAATCTTTAAGAAATATTAAAAATCGAAATTGAGATTTGAAATTTATAATTTTACTCGCAATTGTCTGCTCTTTCCGGTGGTGTGATTTATTTTTTTCTACGACGTCTGGATCGTGGAGAAAAAAAGGCAAAAAAGCCAAAAACGGTCGAAATCGCATAAAACATTAAATAACAAAAAAAAATAACTAAAATTTTGAAAATCGGTTTTTGCGTGTCCCCTCCCCCCCCCCCCCGGGTCTCCGATTGCCAAATTTCGTAGCTATCCGACGCGCGATCGCTGAATGTATAGTGTATAAGACACACAGACAGAAAAACAGACATTGCCTTTTATTATGTAAATAGCTAAATTGTAATTGTTGTCACAAATTATCGTCTGCGGACATAAAAGAGTTCAAATTGAAATATACGACCAATAACTTATTTCTAGCTTATCGTCTGCCCCTGTCTCAAAAATTTCAGTGTGTTAAAACCTTTTAATTTTGATGTATGCATTTAGTCTTGTTATTATTATTTATTGTAATAACTTGGGACACTTCTGATATCTTTTCAATTTCTTGATCTGAAAACATAAACATGATAAACGAAATTTACAGCGAAATTAGGAAACAAGTGCAACAGCGCCATCTACTAGGGATGGAAACTATCTCATTGTTATAAAATGTCAAATATGATTGACAGTGTGAACAAAACGCACTTCAAACACAAATCTGAAAATTGACATCTTTGACAAACATTCACTGATCGTTTATAGACACCTTAACACCGAGCCACTACTATATCGCTTCGACCAAGTTGGCAACTGATGCATCTGTTGGACAGCGCCACTTGCCTTAGACCTGTGATGCGACTTCTCTCCCAATCTCAAAACGGTTCGTGGCTCCGTGAATACGTCTTAGGGGCATCTTTGTACACAACTTTTAGTATCAAAGCAGAAAATCCGGTTCCAATAATCAGCGAATGAAAACACCAATCATTTTAAATTCTGCACGATGTGTCGTTTCCATGCCCATTGCATGACACCAATAACATCATTGCCGCAGTTGGATCATCTGCATACCTCTTAAAACGACATTCGCTAGCCGAATTTCGCGGCTGTGGCTCAGTGTTTTATAGATGCATATGTTTTTTGTGTAACAAAACTCTTTCATTCTCAGATTGTTTCACAAACGATATCTTCATTTACATATTTTTATTTTTATTTCAAGTTGGGAAAAAAAATTATAATACGAAAATTCCCGCATCTAACTGTTCACGTTTTCTTCTCACATAACAGGCATTACAAGGGCAACGTTAATAAATGAAACGCGATAGCATCAGACCGTGAAACCCTATTTTCCCACATGCCTTTGTCATTAATAAGCCGTTAATGTCGTTTTGCCTTGGCACACTTCGTACGATTCCTTTTCAAGCTGAAGTGCCAGTCAATTGGGTGAAAATACATGACGTGAATTTGGTTGCACTAGAAATGAGTTTCTGTATTAAAGTTTTACTTGGAGTATGGTCTATTGATGTCCTCGCTGTACTTTATGAATATAAGGTAAAAATGTAAAGTACCTGGCTTCCAAAAGTTAATCACAGTCGGTAAAATCAACAAAAATAGAAAAGTAAAGCTTTAATTAACTCAAAATTGTACATGAAGGTAGCAAATGTGTTTATGCATTAAAGAAAACAAGAATTATGTACAAAGATGAAAAAAATATTTACTTTTTATGATGTAATAATATTTAAAAATAGTTAAGTTATATGATGACATGACATTTAGATCTTTAATAAAATGATGTTTAAAGGCAAACCAACCAAACAAAACTTACATTAATATAGTATGTGACCACCCCGGACCTTCACGCAAACTTTACAATGATTTTCCATGCTTTCAATGAGTTGATCAACCATCACAGATGCGAGCAATGGCTATTCCTCCAATAGGGCAGTTTCCAACTCTTTGAGACTGCTTGGAAGTGGTAAACGTGCAGAGACAGCACGCCCGAGGGCATCCATCCCAAAGGTTTTCAATGGGATTAAGGTCGGGGGGATACGCTGGCCACTCCATACGAGAAATGACCTCACTTTCCAGGTATTCGTCAACGATGTTAGCTCGATGGGGACGGGCATTATCGTCCATAAGGAGGAAATCAGGACCAACTGCTGCAATGTAGATTCTCGAAATGGGGTCTAGGACTTCATCCCGATATCGCGCAGCCATCACAAAACCACCTTTAAAGATGTGCAGCTCTGTGCGATATCCCAATGAAATTCCAGCCCACACCCTGACGCTGCCACCTCTGAATGCGCGATATTTGATGATGTTCTTGGCCTGATTGCGTATGCCTCGTTCTTCCCAGACCCTTACACGCTTATCATCTGATTACAGGGCAAATCTGGACTCGTCCGTGAACAGGACGTTGCACCAATTTGAGAGAATCCAATTGGCATGTTGACGACACCACTTTAATCTTGCCACTGTAGCTTGGACGGTTAGTGGAACACAAGACGTGGTCCTCGAGCGTACAGTCCCTTCACGTTGAGCCCTCGGCGCACAGTACTGGTAGATAGTGTCTTATCAAGTGCCGCTGCAACCATGGATGTAGCAGTTGTGGAAGTTGTTCATCGAATCTGCTTGGCTACTATACCAATATACTGCTCATCAGAGGAGGTGGTAATCATTAGATGACTGGGCACAGATCTCCGAACAATTGTTTGATTTGATTGGAATAGTTTCTTTAATCGAGAAATTACCGAATGATTAACGTCAAAGAAAATAGCGACATCTTTGATTGACTGTCCTGCTTCAATGCGACCGACAGAAAGCCAGCGTTCACTATCTGTCATTAGTCTTCTTTTAGCCATAGAAATACAGATATCATCAAAAATAATCCTACAAAGTTATAAACACTTCGCATCAGCATTTAAATACTCCTCAAACCCTTCAGACTGCTAGCGTCTGCAACGACTGCATATATCCGGACAGTCAATCGTGATTGGCTGTAACATACGATATTTGCATACATTCGCAGTGATTTTCAGCAACTCAAATTCAAATATACTTTCAAAAAATGAAAATCTGCATTGTATGCTTAAATTTTGGAAGTCAGTGTATTTTTGAAGACGTTTTAAATACGAGAAGTCTTGCTGTACAATGAGCAGCTAATGCCTGTTCTTCGTATAGGTCAATAGAATTACAAATCCTATACATTTAACAAACCAGCACATGCATCAAATGTCGAAAGAAATATGCTGACATATAAGTTTTTTAATCGTTTTGTCACTTAGCTTAATCACTCCGTTGACCTTGATCTCTGTGTCCGCACAGACGACTGCGCAACGCACACTAGATGGACGTTCCCTAAATAAGCTCTTGAAGCTCATGTAAATCAGATACTATCTTTGCTAGCTCAAGCTAAGGAGCGAAGTATTTAAATCTGAACATAATTAGAAGTTGAGATAGGATTATATTATTGAAACCTTTAAAATTTATCAGTAATTTATAAGTTATTATATTAGGACACTCTATCGGATCCCTTTGCGTGATGAATCAAATAATTTTAATTGCAAATAATATAAAAAAGTACAAAAATTAAGAGTGTAGCTCAACTCAAATGCCTCATACCAGAATCCATTTTTAAATGGCACCCAATGCAACCCCGAGAGCTGGAAAAAATCCATGTATACTGCTTCCACCTTACTGAATGCAAATCTGAAATCTGTTTCCGAATGAACCCTCGGTACCCCCTGGAGAAATAGCCTACTGAAGTTCAGCCATATTTGCTATTTTTACTTGCCCTCCAATACATAGTAATGTATAGGGAAATTATTGGAATCATGCCGAAAATTGCAACTCGAGTTTTCGACTTATCTATACGTTTCGAGACCTCCAGAATACAAAAAAACTATATTTAGCATGACGCATGTGTGTGTGTCTGTCTGCGTGTCTGCCTGTCTGTGCAATGTATGCATCCACTTTAACTCAAAAACTAATGGACCCAAATTCATAAAATTCGGTAGGTAAGTCACTTGGGTATGGCCCTGGTGCTGATTAGTTTTTGGTACGATTCGTAAAAACATAATCCGCCTTTTTTTGCGAAATGGCCCGTAAAAATTTCATGTATCCACGCTAGCTGAAATACTAATTGACCAAATTTCACAAAATTTGGTAAATAAGTTTCTTCTGGGATACTCTGGTGCTGATTAGATTTTGGTACAATTCGAAAAAGAACAACCTGCCTTTTTTTATGAAATGGCCCGCAAAAATCGTCAAAATCTAAAAAGAAAAAAAATGACTACGCATGTTCAAATGTATCCATTAAATGCTTGCTTTATAAGTACTTTTAGACGAGGAACAGAATAAAAACAACTCTATTACTCTAAAACTAACCGTTCTCGAGATATTTGAGATTTTTCGCATTTTTGTTATGCCGCCTTTGGAAAAATGTCCAATTACCAAATAAAAGCAGAAATTGAATTAAAAATGCAAACTTAGTGTTATTTTGTGCAATTAAACTCAATTTAATGAGTACTTAAAGAAATACAGAAAAAATGAATTTGGGTCTGCAGGGAAAGTATGATCCATACAGTTAAGCAGAATGGGTCCCTTTTCCTTTATGGAATGATCAGAAATTGAAATCTTTAGAAAAAGTATGAGGTATTAAACTCGATAAATGGTTTGTTAAAGGGTCTAGGAGAGCTTACATTAATTGCCACAGCAGTTGTTATACAGTTTAATTGCTAGTATAGTTATTACAGTATGTATGTTTTGAGCCATTTAAGAAATTCCAAGACCCTGACCACGGGACTCGCCAAAAAGGGCAGAGCATCTTAATAACATTGAATATTGAATTGGAGGGCTATTAGAAGATGACGAAAGGGTCGGCGGGTGAGGATGACCGCCGGTTCCTATTCCCCATACATGGCTGCGATGTACCTGAACGGGCGTTGATGGTTATGCATAGAATGGATTATTTATAGCTCAGGGATCGCGAAACTTAACAGTTTTATTTATTGTAGTGGAAGATATCCGCGTTACAATTTTTGTTCGTAACGACATTAACCCTGTCCTTATGTCAACGCTGTACAGTTTGTGACTATTTTAATTTTCCATTCATTTTACAGTAAATTTATGTGTTGGTTAAATTTTTTTTGTTTTGGCATTTTAACGTGACCTAAATTGATTTCAAACCGTATCAATCGTTTTAAAATAAGATGCCCGGGAGTTCTTATCCCTATCGTACCATAATTAAGTGCACACTTTATGTATGTTTTGCTATTTCTCGCAGCTTATAAAAAAGTGTAGGGGGAAAAACGCAAAGAAAACCTTTTCATAAAAGGTCATTATTGTAAAGAAAATTTAAAAATAGTGTGAAAAGTAAAAATAGTGTGAAAAGTAAACTGGTTGTTCTGCACAGCATGCGAAACCATACACGACTATAAGCATGCAAAGTATTTTTCCATAGAAACAGATTGATATCTGGTGTCAACCTTGTATACTATACCTAGCAAAGCTTTTATTTTCAGATGTTTTAGACAGCTAGAAGTTCGAACTAAGGTTTTTATAAAAAAAAACAGTGTGTTTATCGATTTAAAAGGAAATAGTCTTATCTTTTCACACCTATAAACATGTATCAAAAGAGCATTACCAGGACATGCCCGTATTTGTGGCAAGAAATATTCTATTTAATATACGTTGGCTGTTATACGCTGAAAAATGACCCCCTCCCCCCTGTGTGTCTCGCATTATCGATTTTATTTTGATTGACTGTATATCTGTAAATTATGGATGATCCACTGCTGCATTATCTCGATAAATGTTATGAGCATTTTTTCTTTTTGTGTGTGTGTGTGTGTGTGTGTGAAAATACTCGTGTGAGTATATAGAAATATGTATTTAGTTTCTAATAATAGTGCAAATAGTTCTTTAGTGGAAATAATTGAGTAGCTGATTGTTGGAATTTTTGCACAGGTATATCTGTCTGCAAAAATTTTAAATAATAAAAAATTAAAATATGCATAATTACATTAAATGAATGATTGTTTTATTAGTATTTTTATGGCAATAGAAATTAAATAAATCCTTCTACTATACATGGGATAAAAGTTATTGGATGGGTTTCAATGTGTTCTCGATTTCATGTCATTATAAAGATTGTCTGGAATTCATCATCGGTTTAAATAAAACTGAAGTTTTATGGCCTTTTGAAAAATGAACGGTTTGAAATCATGAAATGAATCTACTCCCGTATATTTCAGGACTGAGGATTTTCATCCTTTATATTTTATTAGCAGCGATTACCCGGCGTTGCTCGGGATGTACGATGCAAAACTCTAATAAAATTACACCGGAACATATAAGGCCGTGAATCTTATACAGTGTTTTTTCACTGTTAAAAAAGTAAATTCATTGCATTATGTAAGAAAAAAAATCATTGCATTATATACGTCATAGCTGCTTCCGGCGTGCCTACTGTACGCCCTTCGCAGCTAGGCCCTTCGGACGGGTGACCCTGGCGGGCAGCCTGTCGGAATATGATTATTAGGTTCCACAATTGATGTACAGTTAATATGTATAGTTTGAAATATATACAGTTTGAAAGGGAAACTAAAATTACTCTTAAAAGATAGGCAACAATGCAAAATGTTAACAAATTAAATGACATTATCCTAATTTGTTAAGTTTTACCGCAATGCTTGCTTGTAAACCACATTTTTTTAATTTCTTCCCATAAAAATTTTGAATTTCCTCCTGATAAACACACAAATTTAGTGAAGTTCCTACTCTTGAGCAAGCCACATACAATTGGCCATGAGGGAAGTAGGGACTTTCTAAATGCACGTTTGCAAACTTTGTCCTTGAGTCTTGTTGACGGTCATGGCAAATGCCAGTCTAATTGGGAACTGGACTCGTTTGAAGATGAATGGTAGGTCGGTTGGTATCAACAGTATGCGAGGTATGAATACGTCTTCTCCTTTTGCCTTAATACCGTGGCTTCGATGACATTTGGTAAAATATTTTTGACACAGAGCCGTGTTCCATTGCATAGTTTTGGCGGGTCCAGATTCCGCAGAAGTATTATTGGTGATACTTTCTTTAACTTCAAGATGTGAGAAGGTGGCTCAAGGTAGTTCAGAAATTCCAGCGGGTAATTAACGGCATCATCGGCGTCCTCTGCAGAGTCAAACGACTTGCCATGATATAAAGAATCTTCCTCATAAAATGCTGATAATTAAATAACCATTTTGATTTTTTAATACTTTTCGTTGTCGAGTAAGTCTGTGAAAAATAAACCATGGTGATAGTTTTCATTTAAATTCATATTTCAAACCTGTAATTTTCAAAAGTGACTAATACGTTCAATAAACTCCCTCAAAACTCATAGATTTAATTGACTTTCGCGTTTTAAACGTTGGGAATCATGGAGTTAGAAAGTAGAACTCTTAGGGAAAAGTTTCGTTTTCAATTAATATCTCGACAACCACTGGTCTTAGAAATTCAAAACTTGGACTAAATTTATGGGGGCTATTTTAAAACTACCCAAAAAATTTCATTAAATTCAGCGCAGCTGTTCTCCCGTGATGATGAGACAAACGAAAGTTTCGTTTTCATTAATATCGCAACAACCTCTAGTGTTAGAACCTCGGAACATGGACTAAATTTTAAGTGAGGCTATTTCAAGACTACCCAAGAAATTTCATCAAATTCATTTTAGCCGTTCTCCCGTGATGTTGGATCATACATACATATATACTTTTCTTCTTTATATATATATATAGATGAAGTCCCGAACATGACGGTTTATTCAAATTTAAAAATATTGATGCCTTTATATCTTTGTTGGGGAGGTGGGGGGGCTGAAATGTAGGAAACTTGCAAAGAACTGCACACAATAGCTAGTTATGGAATAAGAATAATCATTTGAAATTTTAAACTTTTAAGGTTTTATTGGATATAACGTAATACTCAATTTTTTGCAAGTTTCAGGTTTTTCCGGTAATTTAAAATTCCCAACCAATGCTGAATTTAAAAATTCAACGGGTTGACCTAACCCGATATCGACAACCGGTATAGACTGTATTGCCCGCCAATATAGGGCCTGTATTGACCCCTGAAATAGGGCCTGTTTTGCCCGCCGGTATACGGCCTGTATCGGCCTTCTATTGGCCGCCGCCGTAGGGCCGGTATTGGTCGCCAATGTTGAGTCGGTATTATAGGGCGGGAATTGTATATAGGGCCGGAATTGTACATCGATATAAGGTCAGTTTTGGCCTCCTATATAGGGCCTGTATTGACCGCCGATGCCTTACATCGGCGGCAATACAGTCCATACTGGCTGTCTATATCGGGCTTAGACCAGCCCTTTGAATTTCAAATTCAGCATCGGTTTGCCATTTTAAATTACCGTTCTTTGGCATTTTAAAAGTAATGAAACTTTAATTTTTACTCTACTCTCAGTCTTATTTCATATTTTTGTTTTATATTTTATATTTACCTTTTATATTTTGCACAGATGTTCCTACCTCCTATTTCAGCAGATAAAAAACAATTTTTTAAAATGTTTCATCTGACTTGTTGTCTGTGCAGCCATTTTTCCAACTTGTTGGACTCCAAAATGGCAAAAATCCTCCCCCCCCACACCTGGAGTAAGATTTTGTAGTCTTCATAGATTTCTCAGCAGCCCTCTGGCTGAAACTTTGAACACATATGAGGTTGACCCCGTGCACGGCCGAACTGAACACATTTTCGGATAAAGCGGCTATTTTACATGCATTGTTAAACGGAATAGAACTCATTAAAAAGTCTGATGTGGGCAGCACGCGACTTTCCTTATACAATGCAATGAAGTGACTACTTTTACATTAAAAGAAAAATGGGTTATCTTTATAGTACATATATTCTTCCAAGATATTGAATTTCATTGAGCGTCATTTTTATCCATTTGGCGAGATTTCAGTTAATTTGGCAATATTTAAAAATGTCATTAAAAAACCGACCCAGTGTAACCTTTCCTGACCTGTAGGATGTCGGACAAACTCTCGCATCTGTGAAGATTCATGAGTGGGGTTCCTGAATAAAATTGAGTGGGACTTAAAATACAAAATTCTGACTGTATGAATTTTATAGCTAATTACTCTACATTGAATATGTATGCATAAACGTCCTTTCAAAAATTTCACAATTCTGATAACAATTATGGGAATCAGAATTTATTTATATTCTTTAGCGCGATTTCTTAATTAAGTCCAAGGAGTGATATTTTCAACCGAAGAAAGCCAGTTGAGGGAAGCACACGGAGACAGTTAATTTAACCATGCACTGGCGAGCAGCATTGGGCAGGCATGCACTGTGCCGAGTCTATATGCGTGTCTTTGATTCTATCGGCGCCTACGGGTAGGTTGCTGCTAAAATAGGTACCTGCTAAAAACGATTCCGTTAAAAAAAGGAAAACTAAGCAAGAAAGACCAATCATGCATAAAGCACTGATTATGAAACACTTTCCAACTACAATGCAATTTTACTTAAATAACTTTAAAATGTGGTACATTCAACGATAATATTGTTAAAATTATCACAATACTACAATCATTTATTATATTCGAAAACTTAAAACCATGGAGGTAAAAGTAATTTAACTCTATGCTTGAAACTTCATCGAAAAAGTCTGCTTCTCTGTGTAAAATCAAGGAATGGTTCATTCATATCAGCTATGTTGCAAATCTAGAGCTACATAATTTTGTGTTAAAGAAATTCTGCAATTCTTATACAGCTCATCTTACAGCTTGATGTGTTTACATTCTCTATAAGTGAAAATTAGGTTTCGTTGGAGAAATAATCAATGTTTGATGATCATTTAAACTCAAATTGCGTAATTGCGTTCTTTCAGAATATAGATGCACAGCAATTAAGCAAAAATAAAGCGGTTTTAGGACGGATGCCCCACTATAAATTGAAATGAACTTTAAAAATCACAATTTTGACACAAGATGGATGCCATATATTATTTTGAAGTGGGTCTCGTGATCTTTTCACATAATATGGGTGTAAAGTGATCTTTTCACATAATATGGGTGTAAAGTGATCTTTTCACATAATATGGGATTATTATTTTAATTTTCCTTTTAAATACGACCGAATATATTTTGCTGAAATTTTTTTCATATTTTTTTCTGAGATAATTTGAATATTTCCTAAAACTTTCGAAGCAATTTGTGAATTTTAAATTCGCTTAAAAAATGTTTGAAAAATGAGGTCCCATAGGGTTCAATGTATTTCATTTATTCAACCCAGGTTTAAACCAAAACTAATTGGGTAATATTATTCATTTATATTCCCGTATATTCCACAGACCGTCCGAACAATATACTATTAAAATTGTCTTTTGATAAAGTCATTTTTACAGCAGTTATAGTGCGAACGGACAGACAGACAGAATGAACAAAGTCATAACCACTTTTCAACTATGTTGTAAAGTGCTAATAAAAGCGCTAAAATTGAATGAGACCCGTACTACTTATATTCGCGAATATTAGAAGATATACCCGTGTATTAGTAGAAGATTACACGTACTGCAACATATTAGTTTCTAAAAACTTTGCCAAAAATAAAACAGATGACGTAATAAATTAAAAATATAGAGGATGTTCACACATTTATGTAACGATTTTGGCTTTCTCCATGAATTAAATTTAAATAAATAAATAAATAAACTAATCAAGTCGGAATAGGGTTTAATAATCGTCTGAATCATTAAAAATATTCTTTGCATTAAAATGTCGCTAGAAAATAAACAATGGATCAAAGGCTATATTTTTGCATTCTCCAAAGAGAAATACTCTTATTAGATTATCAAAAAAATATGTGAAAAGCATGGTTTTAATATTTCTACACGTAACTTAAGTGACATCTATATAAATAAAAATGAAAATCTGTCTGTCTGTCTGTCTGTCTGTCTGTCTGTCTGTCTGTCTGTTTGTCACACCATCACGGGAGAACGGCTGAACCGAATTTGATTAAATTTTGTGGGTAGCCCAGAAATAGCCCCACTTAAAATTATATCCGTGTTTTGAGTTTCTACGACCAGTGGTTCTCGAGATATTAGTAAAAAACGAAATTTTCGTTTGTCTCATCATCACGGAAAAACGGCTGAACCGAATTTAATGAAATTTGATGAATTTGATGGGGCCTTGAAATATCCCCCCATAAATTTTGTCCAAGTTTCGAGTTTTTAAGACCTGGGGTTGTCGAGATATTAATGAAAAACGGAACTTTTTCCTAGGAGTTCTACTCCCTAACTCCGTGGTTTATCCAAACGAAAAGCTTGAAAATCGTTTGAAAGTGAATTAAAATTTAATCTCTGAGTTTGATGGGAGATTTTTTGCGTTAATTAGTCACTTTCTGAAAACATGAATTGTTTGAAAAATGATTTAAAGGGGAAATCTATCTCCATGGTTCATGGTTTATTTAAAACAAGCTTTTACGGAACAATGAGAAGTATAGAGAAATCAAAATCGTTATTTAATTTCGCAGTTTATGTTATAAGACATGACATATTTAACATGTTATAAGATTCTATCTTATATCATGTTACTCAGAAACGCAATTAAATTAAATCTGTCTGTTAATTTTAATAATTATTTTTTCGATTTGAATAATAAATAAATGGATATAAAAATATATTTTAGAAAAGAACGATTTGATTTTTCTTTGTAACATTTTTGACTGGATAATATCAATTACGGTCTTCAGGTTTAAAAATTATTATTTTTTTTTCGGGGATTATTGATTCAAGGATTATTGATATTTTCAAGTTATTATGCAATTATTTTATTATGACAAAAATTGTTTAAACTCATATATTGTATGTTGTACGAATCTTCTACAAATACACGTGTATATCTTTTAATCTACGAGAATATAAGTAGTACAGGTATATTGACATATGTTTTGATATATATTGGCATATATTGGAATCAATTACGACCTTCTGGTATAAAGAGTACGGATATTATTGATGTTTTCAATTTATTACGTCATCTCTTTTATTTTGGCAAATATTTTTGAGACGCATATTGTAATACGGGTAATCTTCTACTAACACATTGGCATATTTTCAGATCTGCGACAATATAGTTAGTACGGGGTTGCATATATTCATTCAATTCCTATTTTTTCTTCTGTAAATTTGCTTACAAAAGGGGACAGGATGTTTTATTCTTGAGATCTGATCGTGAAGATAATTTTGCATAGTGAGAACATATATTCTTAAACTTCTCTTTAGGAGCAATAAATTTAATATTTTAACAGAATTTGCACATGATTGCGAACTTTAAGTTTCTTTAAATTATACACTCCGTACGAATATATTCATTCAATTCCTATTTTTTCTTCTGTAAATTTGCTTACAAAAGGGGACAGGATGTTTTATTCTTCAGATCTGATCGTGAAGATAATTTTGCATAGTGAGAACATATATTCTTAAACTTCTCTTTAGGAGCAATAAATTTAATATTTTAACAGAATTTGCACATGATTGCGAACTTTAAGTTTCTTTAAATTATACACTCCGTACGAATATATTCATTCAATTCCTATTTTTTCTTCTGTAAATTTGCTTACAAAAGGGGACAGGATGTTTTATTCTTCAGATCTGATCGTGAAGATAATTTTGCATAGTGAGAACATATATTCTTAAACTTCTCTTTAGGAGCAATAAATTTAATATTTTAACAGAATTTGCACATGATTGCGAACTTTGAGTTTCTTTAAATTATACACTCCGTACGAATAACGGGTGTGCTGTTAGTGGTTAATAAATTTTAACATTTCAGGAGGATATATCGTGTTGCTCGGCATCGCAATTAAATTAAATGTGTTTGTTAATGTTTTTATTATTTTTTTTCGATTTAAATAATAAATAAATGGATAAATGGATATAAAAGTATATCTTATGAATGGACGGTTTGATTTATCTTTTAATTATATTAATTGCTAACTGCGTACATCAATTTCATTTATTTTGGCAAAGAGTTTTCAAGCTTATATCGGATTTAGCTACTAAACTGATATATTTTGTTTAGTCTATAAATTCATATAGCCGATTGTTGAAACAGAAAAAGAGTAGAGCGGGTATATCTTCTAATAAAATTGTAGTGTTTTCATTTAGTATATTGAAACGGGATAAGAATGTTTCATTCAGATCTGCAAATTCAAAGCTACGAATTTGGAGGGATATCGCTAATTTGACAACTTTTCTTAAACTTTGCCAAATTGACGGAAATGTCGCCAAATTGATATAAACGACACACAAACAGCTGCCATAAACCTTCGGGTTGGTCGTGTGGCTTGGGTCTTCTACATATCAATGAAATTTTTTTTGTTTTGTTAGAAGAGAGTACTGAAATGATGTTTGGTTAGCATTTATCTGTCAGACCAACCATCCTACTTAGTAATACATTTAGCGAATTTTTAAAATGTCACCAAATTGATAAAAATATTTTCAAATCTATAAAAATATCTTGAAATTGATAAAATTACGCTACATAAATGATATTAATTGTTTTCTGTTAGGGGATAGTATTGTGATGATATTTCGTCAATTTGTCGCAAAGTGGAACTGTCAGTTCTACAGTCCCACTTGGCGATAAATTTGGCGATTTTTTAAAATGTCGCTAATTTGACGAAACTGTCGCCAAATGTTCCATAGAAATATAACTATTTAGACGATATTTTTTCTACCAATTTATTTGAAGCAAATGATATCATGTCGCTTAGCAACGGATTTAAATCCAATGTGTTTATGCGGCAGACGATTTTTATTAAATCCTTTCCGATTTGAATAATGAAGATATGTATATAAAATACATTTCATTGCCATTTCATTTTGGACTGGATAATATCAATTATACTCTTCAGGTTTAAACATTATTATTATTGATATTTTCCGGAATTATTGATTCAGGGATTATTGATATTTTTAAGTTATTACGCCATTGTTTTATTGCGGCAAAAATTGCTGACACACGCATATTGTACGTTGTACGAGTAATCTTCTAGGAATGCACGGGTATATCTTCTAACCTACGAGAATATAAGTAGTACAGGTATATTGGCATATATTTTGACATATATTGGCATATATATTGGAATCAAGTACAGTCTGGTATGAAGATTAAGGGGATTAATTATATATTCAATTTATTACGTCGTCTGTTGTATTTTACAAAAAAACATTTGAGACTCATATTGCAAAACGGGTAATCTTCTACTAATAATCGGACATTATAAGTAGTACGTGTATATCTTCCCATATAATTTTAGCACTTTAATTTTGACATATATTGGAATAAATGACTGTCTTCAGATTTAAAGATTACGGGTTTAATGGTATTTTCAATTTATACATGTAATCTACTAATACAGGTTATATTTTCTAATATTCGCGTATATAATTAGTACGGGTCCCATACAATTTTAACGCTTTTATTTTGCATATATTGATTCAATTCCATATTTTTTTTTATATTTGCTTACATAAGGGGTCCAAGATGTTTTATTCTTCAGATATGTCCATGAAGATAATTTTATATAGCGAGAACAGAGATTCTTAAACTTCTTTTTAGGAGCATTATATTAAATATTTTAACAGAATATTTTGATTAAACATGTCATTTAGTATACTATAAGAATTTGGGCAATTTTTGAACAATATTTGAATTTCAAGTTTCTTTATATTATATACTCCGTACGAAGAACGGGTATGCTGCTAGTAAATCTATATAAATAAAAATGAAAATCTGTCTGTCTGTCTGTCTGTCTGTCTGTTTGTCCCGTCATCACGGGAGAACGGCTGAACCGAATTTGATGAAATTTTGTGGGTAGCCTAGAAATAGCCCCACTTAAACTTTAGTCTATAGTTGGAATTTCTACGACCAGTGGTTCTCGAGATATTAGTAAAAAACGAAACTTTCGTTTGTCTCATCATCACGAGAGAACGGCTAAACCGAATTTAATGAAATTTTGTGGGTCGCCTTGAAATATCTCCCCATAAATTTTGCCCAAGTTTCGAGTTTCTAAGACCAGGGGTTGTCGAGATATTAATGAAAAACGGAACTTTTTTTATAGGAGTTCTACTCTCCAACTCCGTGGTTTATCCAAACGGAAAGGATAAAAATCGTTTGTTTAAAACGTCAAAGGGAATTTAAACTTTATTTTTGAGTTTGATGCAGGATTTTTGCATTAAATAGTCACTATCTGAAAGCATAAATTGTATGACACATGAATTTAAATGGAAAAATCTACCTCCATGTTTTATATTTCACACGCTTTTACTCAACGATTAGAAGTATAAAGAAATTAAAATGGTTATTTAATTTCGCATTTTATGAGGAAGATTCTATCTTATATAATGTTGCTCGACAAAGGAATGGAATTAAATGTGTTTGTTAATGATTATTATTATTTTTTCGATTTGAATAATAAATAAATGGATATTAAAATATATCTTATAAATGATCGGTTTGATTTTTTTTAATTATATTAATTGCGAACTGCATACATCACTTTCATGTATTTTAGCAAAGAGGTTTTAAGCTTATATATTGTGTTTAGCTAATTAAAGTATATACTGTTTACCCAATAAATTCATTTATCCAATTGTTTAAACAGAAAAAGAGTAGAATGGGTATATCTTGAGTAAAGAGTAGAATGGGTATAATATTTTTGTGTTTTCATTTAGTATATACAAACTGGATCACGATATTTTATTCAGATCTGCGAATTTAGAGCTACGAATTCGGCTGAATATCGCTAACTTGGTAACTTTTCTTAAACTTTACCAAATTAGTGGAAATGTCTCCAAATTGATAAAAGTGACGCAAATCAATGAGATTAAATTTGTTTTGTTAAAAGTACTGAAATTGTGTTTCGTTAGCATTTGTCTGTCAGTCCAACCGCCCTACTTAGTAACCCATTTAGCGAATTTTTACAATGTCACCAAATTGATAAAAATATTTATAAATCCATAAAAATATTTTGAAATTGATAAATTGCCCTAAATAAACGAAATTGTGTTTTTTTTTAGGGGATAATATTTTGATGATGGTTCGTCAATTTATCGCCAAGTGGGACTGTCAGTTCTACAGTCCCAGTTGGCGATAAATTTGGCGATTTTTTAAAATGTCGCCAAACCTTCATTAGAGATATTCAGACGATATTTTGACCACCAATTTATTTGAAGCAAATCATAACATGTCGCTTAACAACGAATTTAAATTTAGCGTGTTTATGAGGAAGAAGATTTTTATTAAATCTTTTCCGATTTTAATGATGAAGATATGTATATAAAATAAATTTCATTGCCATCGTATTTTTTACTGGATAATATCAATTACGATCTTCATGTTTAAACATTATTATTATTGATGTTTTCGGGGATTATTGATTCAGAGATTATTGATATTTTCAATTTCTTATGGCATTGTTTTATTGCGGCAAAAATTGTTGAAACTCATATATTGTACGTTGTACGAGTAATCTTCTACAAATGCACGGGTATATCTTCTAATGTAAGAGTATATAAGTAGTACATGTATATTGGCATATATTGGAATCAAGCCTTCCGGTGTGAAGATCACGGGGATTATTGATAATTTTAATTTATTAAGTAATCTGTTATATATTGGCAAACATTTTTCAAACTAAATATTATAATACGGGTAATCTTTTACTAACACTAGGACATATCTTCTAATCTATGACATTATAAGTAGTACGGGTTTATCTTTCCATATAATTTTAGCACTTTCACTTGGGCACATATTGGAATTAATTAATGGCTACTGGTTTAAAGATTACGGATTTATTGATATTTTCAATGTATACATGTAATGTCATAATACAGGTTATATCTTCTAATATTCGCGTATATAAGTAGTACGGGTCCCATACAATACGCTATTATTTTGCATACATTGATTCAATTCCATACTTTTTTATAAATTTGCTTGCAAAAAAGGCCAGGATATTTTATTCTTCAGATCTACCCGTGAAGATAATTTTGTATAGTGAGAACAGAGATCCTGAGGTTTCTTTTTAGGAGCATTGTATTAAATATTTTAACAGAATATTTTCATTAAGCATGTCATTTAGTATACTATAGGAATTTGCTCATGATTATGAATTTTAAGTTTATTTATATTATATACTCCGTACGAAGAACGGGTATGCTGCTAGTAATTAATAAAAAAGGAAAGAAACGTCAAAATTTACATTTGACTGGGAAAATGGTAAAAATGCATACCCAACAAAGGTTGGTTCGGAGAAAACAAGGAAAGTTTTGCTAAAGGTTTTATGGTTATTGCTGGATTCTCTTATGAAGGAAAACTTAAAATAAGGAAAGTATAAAAATGTCAAAATTAACTTGGATTACTATCAGAAATATGTTTTAGCACCTGCTTTCAAAAAAGACATTCCATCACTTTACCCAAACAATATTCAATGTGTTAAGTTTCATCAGAATAAGGCTACCTCTAAATCCACTGCTATATTTTTTTGAAAAAATGAGAAATAAATTTGGAATTGAAGCTATTCCCTTTAAATGCATCCCGTCCAAGTCTCCAGACCTGTCTCTTATGGATTACTGTGCATTTGGAATTTTAAAACAAGCTTTTTATAAGCGGCATCCCAAAACATTGGATGGACTCTGGAAGATTGTGGCGGAGGAGTGGAATAAAATCAACCTTGATATTTTAAGAAAAGCTCTTTTATCTTGGAAATCAAGATGTAATATGACAGTTCAACAAAAAGACTATCAGATTGAACATATTAGAAAATAAAATTCTTATCTTTGTTTATATATATATTTTTATTCAAAATCGTTACAAAATGCGTGAATAAACACCCTCTATATTAATAATCTGTAAACCTAAAGGCCGTAATTGATTACAATATATGTCAATATATGTCAAAATATGTACCAATATACCTGTACCATTTATATTCTCGTAGATTGGAAGTTTCAGATTGTCATAGATTGGAATTATCCGTACGTACAATATATGAGTTTCAACAATTTTAGCAAAATTAAAACAGTGATGTAATAAATTGAAAATATCAATAATCCCCGAATCAATAATTCCCTAAATAATCAATAATAATGATGTCTGGAGGCCGTACCTGAAGACGGAATTGATGTAATCCGGTCAAAATTGCAATACCGGTTAAATTTATTTTATACTAGTAGCATACCCGTTCTTCGTACGGAGTATATAATATAAAGAAACTTATAATTCGCAATCATGTGCAAATTCTGTTAAAATATTAAATTTATTGCTCATAAAGAGAAGTTTAAGAATATCTGTTCTCACTATGCAAAATTATCTTCACGGGCAGATCTGAAGAATAAAACATCCTGACCCCTTTTGTAAGCAAATTTGCAAAAAAAAAGGAATTGAATCATTATATGCAACCCCGTACTACTTATATTGTCGTAGATTAGAAAATATGCCAGTGTGTTAGTAGAAGATTACCCGTATTACAATATGAATCTCAAAAATATTTGCCAAAATAAAGGAGATGACGTAATAAATTGAAAATATCAATAATGCCCGTAATCTTTTACCAGAAGTTCGTAATTGATTCCAATATATGCCAATATATATCGAAATATATGCCAATATACCTGTACTACTTATATTCTCGTAGATTAGAAGATATAATGCATTTGTAGAAGATTATACTCGTACAACGTACTGTATATGAGTTTCAACAATTTTCGTCATAATAAAACAATGTCATAATAACTTGAAAATATCAATAATCTCTGAATCAAATGTCCCCGAAAATATCAATAATAATAATGTTTAAACCTGAAGACCGTAATTGATATTATCCAGTCAAAAATGCAATCTCAACGAAATTTATTTTATATACATATCTTTATTATTCAAATCGGAAAAGATTTAGTATAAAATCGTATGCCGCATAACACATTGGATCCGTCGCTAAGCGACATGATATCATTTGCTTCAAATAAATTGATGGAAATCATATCATCTGAATAATGCGACCTCCATGAAAGGTTTGGCGACATTTTAGTCAATTTAGTGATAACTTAAAAAATCCCCAAATTTATCGCCAAGTGGGACTGTAGAACAGATAGTCCCATTTTGCGACAAATTGACAAAACATTATCACAATACTATCCCCTAACAAAACACAATTATTTTCATTTATTAAGCGCGATTTTATCAATTCTATAATATTTTTATGGACTCGCAAATATTTTTATCAATTTGGTGATATTAAAAAAATTCGTTAAATGTGTTACTAAGTAGAATGGATGGACTGTCCGACAAATGCAAGTTTGGAAACATTTCCGCTAATTTGGTAAAGTTTAAGAAAAGTTACCAAGTTATTTAGAGATATTCCGCTAAACTCGTAGCTCTAAATTTGCAAATCTGAAGAATAAAATATTCTGATCCCGTTTGTATATACTAAATGAAAACACTAAAATTGTATTATAAGATACAGCCGTTCTACTCTTTTTCTGCTTCAACAATCGACTAAATGAATTTATTGGGTAAACACAATATATGAGTTTATTAGCTAAACACAATATATGAGCTGGAAACCTCTTTGCTAAAATAAATGAAAATGATTGTACGCAGTTCGCAATTTATATAATTAAAAGAACAACCAAACCTTTCATTTAAAAATATATTTTACATCCATTTATTTATTATTCAAATAGAAAAAATAATAATAAATATTAACAACCCATTTAATTTCATTCCGTTGCCGAGCAACAGGATATAAGATAGAATCTTCCTCATAAAATGCGAAATTAAATAGCCATTTTGATTTCTTTATACTTTTAATCGTTGAGTAAAAGCTTGTGAAATATAACCACGGAGGTAGATTTTTCCATTTAAATTCATGTTTCAAACAATACGTGTTTTCCGATAGTGACTAATTAATGCAAAAATCCTGCACCAAACTCGGAAATAAAGTTTTATTTCATTTCGCCGTTTTAAACAAACGATTTTCATCCTTTCCGTTTGAATAAACCACGGAGTTGGAGAGTGTAACTCATAGGAAAAAGTTCCGTTTTTCATTAATATCTCGACAACCCCTGGTCTTAGAAACTCGAAACTTGGACTAAATTTGTGGGGGGCTATTTCAAGGCTATCCACAAAATTTCATTAAATTCGGTTCAGCCGTTTTTCCGTGATGATGAGACAAACGAAAATTTCGTTTTTTACTAATATCTCGAGAACCACTGGTCGTAGAAACTCAAAATACGGACTAAATTTTAAGTGTGGCTATTTCTAGGCTACCCACCAAATTTCATCAAATTTGGATCAGTCGTTCTCCCGTGATGATGGGACAAACAGACAGACAGACAGACAGATTTTCAATTTTATTTATATAGATTTTATATCTTTATTATTTAAATCGGAAAAAATTTAATAAAAGTCGTCTGCCGCATAGACATATTGGATTTCAATTTGTTGCTAAGCGACATGATGAAAAATATCGTCTTCACAATGCTATCTCTATGGAAGGTTTAATTGTGCGTTTTTAATATCTGGACAACCCCTGGTTTTAGAAACTCGAAACATGGACTCAATTTTAAGTGATACTATCCACAAGGCTACCCACAATATTTCATGAATTCGGTTCAGTCGTTCTCCCGTGATGATGAGACAAACATCCATACAGCCAGACAGATTTTCAATTTTATTTATATAGATTAAAAATCCGAGTGAGGTGAGAGTAAAACAAAGCCCGACAAAATATAAAATGTATTTAAACAAATAAAAAAAGTTACTAAAATCAAGCATAAAATACCAAATTTTATAGTTTTTAACTTCACTGGGAGGCAAGGTCAAACATCAATTGTTCCATCAGTTTGGAGAAAGATATGAATAAGAAATGAACTATGCACAGAACATAACGTTTGAGACACTGCTACGCTGGCATAATACACCAAAATAAGTACACGTACAGTACCCCCCCCCCCTTCCAAATAAAAATTTAATCGAATAATATCTTTGTACAATTTTTCGTGAATTTTATATCATCTTTCTGAAATTGCTTGTTCTATCAAATGTCCCACAACCAAAATCTGAACCCCAAAATAGCTCATGCAATCCTGATACGCGGATTTTATTAGCTTAAACAAAGAAGTATAACCTTCAAAGCTAAGTTCTAACTGAATTAGAAGCTGAGATATTATCAAGTTAGAGAAATGACTGAAAGTGGGGAGAGGGATAGTTGATAAAATATATGCACAAGTGGTCTGTGTCATATTTAATTTGATTAATACATGTAATGGGCAATGCAGAACTTACTTCAAATAAAGATTACGACCTTAATAAATGATAAAAATATTTGCAATCACACAAAAGATAAATCGTACATATTTAGCCAGGGGAGATAAACTAAAGCTAAGCTCGGACATAGTTAGTGTTAGAAGCGGAATAATTACAAAGTATTGAGGGCATCAAGGTAGAAACAAAAATATTGACTTTTTACTTTTCGTGCTATACATAATAATGTATAGGGAAAGTATTGGAACATGCCGAAAATCACAACTCGAGTTTTCGACGAATCGACACGTTTCGAGACCTCTAGAACATGAAAAATTCAATTTCAGCGTGACGTCTGTGTGTGTGTGTCTGTCTGTGCAATGTATGTATCCACTCTCACTCAAAAAACTAATTGACCAATTTTCATAAAATTGGTAAGTTTTATGGGTGACCCTGGTGCTGATTAAATTTTGGGTACGATTCGGGATAAAAGAACCCACTTTTTATTTTTTACAAAATGGCCCCAAAAATCGCATGCATCCACTCTAGCTGAAAAATTAATGGATCAAATTTTACAAAATTTGATATACAGGTGTAAATCACTTGTGAGTCACCCTGGTGCTGATTAGATTTTGATTAGATGATTCGGAAAAAAAAAAATAACTTTTTTTTTTTTTTTTTGCAAAATGGCCCGCAAGAATCATTAAAATCTAAAATAAAGGCCGACGTATATTCAAATGTATCCATTAAATGCTTATTTTCTACGTCATTTTTGACGATAAAAATAATAAGATCAACCCCATTACTCGTGCACTAGCTGTTCTCCAGATATTTTAGTTTTTTCACATTTGAGCTACTCCGCCTTTGAATATACGTGCAGTTACCAAATGAAAACGAAAATTGTATTAAATGTGAAAATTCAGTGTCATTTCAAAGAAGTATGCTTGGTTTTTTATGTAATAACACTCAATCTAATGAATTATTAAAAAAATAAAAATAAAATAAATTAAAGCTTGCAGGGAATCTCATGTGTTGCACACATCATATTTTTTATTTTACAGTTCCTAAGAGGGGAAGCATGAAGTAGAACAAATATAGAAGTGAATTAAAATCTAATAATAAAGCTTTGTTAGTAAGCCTCCGTTTAGTGGTCATATAGCCCACTCAATCCACTTATGCAATTTAGGTATACCCTGCGGGTGAGCCCAAATAAGAGTGAAAATGGTATGTTAATTGGGATACACCCAAAATAAAAGTGAAAATGGTATGTTAATTGGGACAACAGGGACTGGGACAGATAAAAACGCATATGAAATGACTGGGTATGGGTTAGGTAAAATCGAAAATATGGCAATTTTCATTCGATTCCAGATACTTTCTAAGAGAAAACTTATAATATTGAAATAATTGTGCGATTATAAATCGAAACTTTATCTTTGAAATCCACGAAATTAGAAAATTACAAATTTATCATACACAGTGGCTGGCAAAAATATATTCCTTGCTTCTGTCGTCGGCATTCATCAGGCAAGTCCAAACTGAGGATGAACATGGATCGCTCTTCTTGGTCCTAGAGAACACGTACCTTTAAGTTCAGAGTACTTGCCATATTTTAGTATGTTCCCAGAAAGAAGACTGGGTATAACGCCAAAGGGACATCTTGACTGGTTTTCCATAAAATGAAAATGAAAATAGAAATCGAACTGAAAATTTTGAATTGTGTCAAGATAGTAGTCTTATGTGTATTTTCACAAAACAAAATAACATGCCGGTTAGATTGATAGAAAACAAGAAATTTAACTTTTATATACTTTCGGGAAATAAATTGAATGACTTTTAGAATAATAAAACCAACAAATTTCATAAATTATAATTTTGAAAATGATTTTAAATACAGTTTGAGGAAGTATAGTTTATACAAAACCATATAGCTTCAAACGCGTATTCTACATGACCTTTAAAAACTCATTTTTAACACTTTACAACAAAGTTGAAAAGTGTTTATGACTTTATTCATTCTGCTTGTCCGTCTGTCAATTCGCACGATAACTGCCGTAAAAATTATTTTATCAAGATGAAATTTTAGTACGTTGTTCAGACGGTCTGTGGAATTTATGGAAATATAAATAAATAATATCACCCAATTAGTTTTGGATTAAACCTAGGTTGAATAAATGAAATACATTCAAGTCTATGAGACCTAATTTTTCAAACATTTTTTAAGCGAATTTAAAATTCAAAAATTTCTTCGAAAGTTTTAGCAAATATTCAAATTATCCCATAAAAAATCCCAAATGTATTCGGAAGTTTTTTAACTAAAAATTAAAATAATAATATCATATGAAGAGATTACGTCACCCACTTCAAAATAAAGTGTGGCATCCATATTGTGTCAAAATCCTGATTCTTAACGTTCTTTCTAATTTATATTTAGTGTTGTATCCGTCCGAAAACCGCTTAATTTTTGCTTAATTTCTGTGCATCTATATTCTGAAACAACGCAATTAGAATGTATTTGAGTTTAAATGATCATCCAACTTTGATTATTTCTTCAACGAACCTTAATTTTCACGTATGGAGAATGTAAACACACTAAGCTGTGAGATGAGTTGTATAAGAATTGCTAAATTTCTTTAATGCAAAAGTATTTAGCTGTGGAGCTGCCATATAGCTGCAGTATAACTGATATGAACGAAACATTCATTGATTTTACATAGAGACGCAGACGATTTTATAGCAGACTTTTCCGATGAGCTTTTATGCATAGAGTTAAATTACTTTTACCTCCATGGTTTTAAGTTTTTAGTAAAATATATTATTATAGTATTGTGATGAATGAAATGAAAGGAAAAAGTGTATGAATGAAATATTTACTGCTTTTTCATAGAGCCAGACGATTTATATTTCAATGCCGTCATTTGAATAAAGTTCATTTCTTTCGATGATGTTTTAAGTTTTCAAATATAATAAATTATTGTATCATTGTGATAATTTTTAAAATATTACCACTGAATGTATCGCATTTTAGAGATGTTTAAATAGAATTGCATTTGAGTTGTAAAGTGTTTCATAATCAATGCTTTATGCATGATTGATCTTTCTTGTTTCCCATTGATTTTGTTGGTTGATAGTAAAGTGAAAACGAGAATTTGAACTTTAACCTTATTCATCTTGTATATACGATATTCCCATCATGCACTTACTCCTTTTTCCCTTAACATTTTTCACGTCTCTGGGATGGCCGATAAAATCAGTCATCCCACAATAAGTTCTCAGAATCATAGAAAACTCTCAACTACATGAGGATGGAGTAGAGAGGCACATGTCCCCAAACTCGTCGTTTGGGGAGTAGCATCCAAAAATAGCGCTGTTATATTCCAGTGCTGCTATGGATTACTTGGTGCTCGAGATCTCTAACATGCGAGAAATCGGTTCGTCCATGCTGGTTGCTGCCCCAGGAGTGTGTTTCCAAAATGTGTATAAATGCACTCATCAACGAATTGGATGTCTTTTAAACTACCTCAATGTGAATTTCGTATATTTTATTTCTCGAAAACAATATCGCTTCCAATGATAGTAATATTTTCCAACCCTGGTTTTCCTATATTGGCCCCTTCCCCCTCGGAGATACTTTCAGAATCCCTCGTAAACAATGTTTGAATTCTAGACTGAATGAGACAGAAATTTCCAGTTTTCACATTTTTGGTTGCAACACTTTTAGAAATATTCTCATTAACTCATAAGATATGGACGAATTCAGCAGTCTGTCGAACCTAAACAAAACGCAAATTAACTTTCTAAATCCAATAATAATGAATTGGCATGGGGGTATTTTAAGTTCTAAGATATTAAATTTTAATGCAATTCTATGCTTATTGTGCCACATGTTTCAAAAATCTTCTAGAAAGTTCCTAACTACGTAAAATGTAACGACCGCAAAAGCTTCCGCTTGTGATTTGATACTTTTAATTAAAAGTTAACGGCAGATACGGTTTAAAGAATATTTCATTTAAAATTTTGTTAGAGATAATATTTTTAGTTTAATCGAGAAATGGGCTAAAGAAGAACTTTAATTAAATTCATTTTCCCGACGGACTGTAGCACTTGTCAATTAAGAAGTTTATTCATAAATTAATTTACCTATTTTATATTACAAACATAAATTTTCTAACAAGAGAAAATTTTCTTATCTTAACTAAAAAAATGTAATCATCAGTAAAACACTCATGAAAAAAACAAACTAATAATCGTATTATTATACCGTTAACTGATTTACTATATTTTTCGCTAATTTTATTATGTTTAAAGAGGATTTTACTTTTGAGCTCTTTTTGCAGCCATTTGAGCGATTCACTATAAGTTCCATTTTAAGTCTTCCGCACAGATATATCTAGTAGCAGAAAGCCGAGATTTTAACGGAGTCAGGCAAGCGAGCTGTGAAAGATGTCAAATTAAAACTTAATTTTACAAATCATTATGAAATTAGAAGTATAAAAAAATGTATTTAAGAATCCTAATATAATAGAGCCTATATTTTTTTGAATTAGAATATTGAACTAAACACATTAGAATACATGAAAATAATGAAATTAAAGTAGGCCATTCAAATCGTTATGAAATTAGAAGGATTAAAAAATGTATTTGAGAATCCTAATACAACAACCTTATAATTTCTTCGAATGTATATTAAACTAAACACATCACTTCTTTTGTATATTAAACTAAACACATCAGAATATAGGAAAATAATGAAATGAATGTAGCCCATTTAAATCGTAAAAACGTATTGAATATACAGAAACACGTTCAAATCCCACTGTACGCAAATACACATGCTTCGATGACCTGTTTAAAGATTATTTACTTAATATTAGCAGGCAGCGTCGTAAGTAAGCGCAGTTTAAAAATGGGCGTTTTGCCCTTCGTTTTAATAATTGAAATTGGGATTCTGAAAATCTGTGTGCCATTTTACATATGTATACAAAATTTCATCTTCATACTCATTGCAGTTTTCGAGTCAAAGATATCTCAAAATTCAGGAAAATGTTAACTTCACTTAATTAAAAATGGAAAAATGGACTTTACTTCGCTCGTTCATACTAAAATGCACTCCGTTTACAAAGAGAAAATAATATAAATTCTTATGAACAGTTGATATTTTTCTACTAGAAACAGAAATTCCAAAAAGTAGCACTCATAAATTAACAAGTTTATTCATAAATTAATTTATCTATTTTATATTACAAACATAACATTGCACACTTAAAAACCTTGTATCATAATTAAAATATGTAATCTTTGGTAAAAACGTGACAGAAAATAAACTACTAATGGTATCAGATACCATTAACTAGTAAAACTATCGTTAACGATAGTTTTACTTTTGAGCTCTTTTTGCAGAAATTTGGCGATTCAGTTTAAATTACATTTTAGGTCTTCCGCATAGATACATATATAAAAAGAATCTCCCTCGACAGTACACTCGATTTCTAAAGAAATAATAATATAAATTCGTATTAAAAATTAAAAATTTTGTACTAGAAACATAAATAATAACATCTTAGTAAGACACTTTTAGAAATCGTCCCATTCACTCACGAGATATTGACGCAAAACGTCAATGAACTTTCCAAATCCTATAACAATGAAATGAAAAGAGTATTTTAAGCTCTCTTGAAACAGTGAAATGAACGTTCATTCCATTCAATTTCTATTTTTAGGGAACACGATCATGGCTTGTATCCCGAGTAAGATCAATTTACTTATTTTGAGAACTTTGTATTTCACATTTTTCAAGCTTTCCTCTGGGTAAAAAGACTCTTTATTGTCGTTTTATGTTCTCTTACTAAAGATAAATCATGCATAAAGCATTGATTACGGAACACTTTCCAACTCAAATTTTATTTAAACATCTCTAAAATGCGATACATTCAGCGGCGATATTATTTTAATGATCGCAGAACTACATGCATTTATTATACTTGAAAACTTCATCGAAAAAAAGGAACTTTATTCAGATGACGTCATCGAAATATAAATCGTTTGGTTCTGTATGTAAAAGCATTTCATTCATATACTTTTATTACAGACTCCAGAGTTAAATAATTTTGCGTGAAAACTCGTCTTACAATTACTTATTTACATTCTGCATCCATTCAAATTGGCTTCGTTGTACATATAACCAAAGTTTGTGATTATTTAAACTCAGAAACAGTGTCATTCCGTTGGCGCAGAACAGAAATGCACAGAAAACACGCCAAAATAAAGCAGTTATAGGACGGATGCAACACTCAATATAAATTTAAAAGAACTTTAAAAATCACGATTTTGATTCTGGGAAAAGAGATGGATGCCCTATTTTATTTCGAGGCAGATCACGTGATCTCTTCATATTATATATAAGTGTGTTATTATTATTTGAGTTTTTTTTTTAAAACTACCGAATCTATTTTGCTGAATTTTTTTTCTTATATGTTATGCGATAATTTGAATATGTTCTAACATTCTTAAAGTAATTTGTGAATTTTAACTTTGCTTAAAAAATGTTTGAAAAATAAAGTCCCGTAGGGTTCAGTGTATTTCATTTTGTCAACTCAGGTTCAATCCAAAACTAATTGAGTGATATTATTTATTTACTACATTCCCATATGTCCCATAGACAGTCTCAACAACATACTAAAATTTCATTTTGATAAAGTCCTTTATACGGCAGTAATCGTGCCAACGGACAGACAGACAGAATGAACAAAGTCATAAACACTTTTCAACTACGTTGTAAAGTGTTAAAAAGTAGTGGTATCAACTGCTTTTGTTATGGACGTTTTTCTATCTTTTGGGAAACAATATCTCGAGGAAGGAAAATCGATTGAACACCGAAACACCTTCATAACCTTCAGTTCAGAATTCCCAATTTTCCTGGTTTCACTTTTAGTATGCGTCACTAATAGTCGGAATTTTGCGAACCTGGGAGGGCCGACCCATTCAGTTATACCACACATTTATCCAAGTTGGGTTCAAACTACACAAAGCTGCAGCGGTCAAGATTGTACACACAGAACCTGCCTCAACCGGACGCTCAAAAATTTAGAATGGCGCTCTCATTTCAAGTAACGCATCCATGAACTAGTTTTGCACTTATTCTACGCTTGTCATGCAGAGTCCACTTCAATAATAAGAGCTTGCAATTTTGTCCCAGTAGCTCAACGGTAGAGCGTCGGCGGTGATCGAGGAGATCGAGGGTTCGATTCCCGGTTGAGATTGTAAGGCACTTTACAAAAGCGTCCGAACAAATTAACCCTGTAGGTGAGTGCAAAGATGCCAGAGGGCTGAAAATGACCCTAGTATGACTAGTACGGATTCAGTGGACTCTGGAAAATGGAGCCTTGATTTAAAATGGAGAGGATAACGACCACGCAGGATACTAACCTGGGTAAAATTAGTACTAGCAGGTGGCTAACCTGATGTAAAAATAGCAGGAGGGGGTCCGTCAGACGGTGAATGGACCACCAATCTGACATGACGCGCCGATTTCCAATTCAAAGATCAACGATCATGCAGGAAGCTAGCCTGATGTAAAAATACCAGTCAATCAGATTGTCAGTTGCACACTCATCTGACATTAGAGCTGGAGAATGCAGAGTCTACTTCGACGATAAGAGCTTGCAAATTTGTCCCAGTAGCTCAACGGTAGAGCGTCGGCTGGCCAGTTCGGAAATACAGAGTTCGATTCCCGGTAGGGCAGCAAGGCTCTTTACAGTCATCTTGACAAATATATGAAATGGCAGCAAGAAAACGTGCTATAGGTCAAAGATTTTCTTTAAATGGAACTGAATTTTTTCGAAATTAGAAGCCGGCTATACGTTGATTGTCGCTATGAAGGTTTACAAAATGGAAAGATACAGAAAGTTTGCTTGCTGCTCTTGCAAATGTTGGTTATTTCATTCCGAAACGCGAAATGGGTGCCAGGACGCTGCTGTCTGCAATGGGACCGCGACCATCACTTCAGGAATGCCTCTAAAAAGCGGATGAGTTCCATATACTTTGAAAATAATTACAAAGCAAACCGGTGAAAAAATATGCCTGTGTCAGTAAATATATTTCTTATGATTAAAATAACTAGAAAGATCAACCATGCATAAAGCATTGATTATGAAACACTTTCCAACTTCAATGCAATGCCATTTAAACATCTCTAAAATGCGATACATTCCTCGGTAATATTTCTTAAATTATCACAGTACTACATTAATTTATTATATTGGAAAACTTTACAATTCATCGAAAAAAATGAACTTCATTTAAATGACGGCATTGAAATATAAATTGTCTGGTTTAAATATCTCTAAAATGTGATACATTCCTCGGTAATATTTTTAAAAATATCATAATACTACAATAATTTATTATATTTGAAAACTTCATCGAAAACAAATAAAATGTATTCAAATGACGTCATCGAAATATAACACGCCTGTCTCTCTCTATAAAAGCAGCATTTAATTCATAAATATGTTTTTCGTTTACTTCATTCATCACAATACTATAATAATTTATTTTATTTAAAAACTTGAGACCATGGAGCTACAAGTAATCAAACTCTATGCTTAAAACTGCATCGAAAAAATCGTCCTTCTCTATGTAAAATCAATGAGCGTTTCATTCATATCCGCTATATTGCAGACTCCATGAGCTAAATAATTTTGCGTTAAAGAAATGCAGCAATTCTAATACAACTCATCCTACATATTTTGCTGTTTATATTTTACATAAGTGAAAAATAGGCTTCGTTGTAGAAATAATCAAAGTTGGATGATCATTTAAACTCAAATATATTGTAATTGCGTTGTTTCAGTATATAGATGTACAGAATTTAAGAAAAAATAAAGCGGTTTTAGGACGGATACAACACTCAATATGAATTTAAAAAAACTTTTAAAATCACGATTTTGAGACAAGATGGATGCCATCTTTCATTTTGAAATGGGTCACATGATCTCTTCATAGGATGATCACGTGATCGCTTCATATAAGATCTGTAATTAATTTTTATTTAAAAAACTAATGAATATGTTTTGCTGAAATTTTTTTTATATATTTTATGGGATCATTTGAATATTACCTATAATTTTCGAAGCCATTTGTGAATTTTAAATCCGCTTAAAAAATGTTTGAAAAATGAGGTCCCATAAGGTTCAATGTATTTCATTTTTTCAACTCGGATTCAATCCAAAACTAATTGGGTGATATCATTCATTTTTATTCCCATAGGTCCCACAGACCCTCTGAACAACATACTAAAATTTCATTTTGATTAAGTCATTTTTACGGCAGTTATCGTGCTAACGAACAGACAGACAGACAGACAGAATGAACAAAGTCATAAACACTTTTCAACTTTGTTGTAAAGTGTTAAAAATGAGCTGTGACTCCAATTCGATGGAGCCAAAATGGTTTTGCGTGAAGAACATTTTGTAAAATAAAATTGAATGTTTGTAATATTAAATAACTCTACCCCCAATCGGATGGTATACACTTAAAAGAATTTAAAGAGCTACACATTACTGCTTATTATTTATAGCTATTACTCTTAGTTTTTAAGTCATAAGCATTACAATCTTGAAACATTTTCAGATTATTTCAACTTCACAAGACGATGACTCGAAAGCTATAAGAACTTTTTTTAAAAAAACAGTAAATGTAGATTGAGACTAAATATCTTCATACACATTTTTGTCGCTTACGATTTATATCTATATTTTATAGTTTACTACATAATTCGAGTGAAAGTTGAAAACATGAAAAAAAATCTCTTCCTCGGGAAGCTGCTTTTTTCAAAAGTTTTTTCGAAAAAAAAAGTTCCAAATATTGAAATTATTTTTATATATTCAGAATGTGGGCCCTATTTTCGACAAAATACGAAACCTGATTAACATTTTTCTGTATTAGGTTCGGGGTATAAACGTCCGTTTTCCGTAATGCTGCGATTTATCCCGCGGAGCAATCCCAACCTTATATATGGTATTCACTTGAAAAAGTGCCACCAGAATGCGAATACATAAATAAATGTTTAAGGGTCCTATTGAACGCTTAATGGTTTGCGAGCTCATAAATCAGGACACAATGCCGTGAAGCGGCTTCCGTCCGAATTCTGCGGTGGCTCCAACCGAATCGCCTTGATCCCGTTGTCACGTTCAGTTTCCGCAAAGTGGCACAAAAGTGGCTCATACGTATACATTTTTAATTAGTTTAGTAATTAATCTGGATCTTTTATGAACCATGGCGAACCAGAGCTTGTTCGCACAATTTCATTGCCAGTACTATGTAGACAAACTATTAATCTTTTACTTTCCCTACAAGGCGTGATCATGTACAGGGAAAGTATTGGAATCGGGTCCAAAATTGAAACTCGGGTTTTTAATGGACCGACTCGTTTTGGGACTTCTAGAATACGGAAAAACTATTTTTAGCATGACGTCTGTGTATGTGTCTATCTGTATGTGTATGCCTATGCGTATATATGTGTCTATCTGTGTGTGTATGTATGTGTGTATGTCTATGCGAGTATGTATCCACTCTAACTCAAAAACTAATTGGCACCCATTGCATAAAATTTTTCAGGTTACCCTGGCAGTAATCCCATTTTGGTATAATACGGGATAAAATAAACCTGCCTTTTTTTTTAAATAGCCCGCAAAAATGGTATGTATCCATTCTAGCTGGAATGGTCGAATGGTCCGAATGTCACACAATTGTGTAGATAAGTCGTGGGTTACCCTGTTGTAAATTAGGTTTTGGTACAATTCGCGAAAAAGTAACCTACTCTTTTGCGAAATGGCCCACAAAAATGGCCGCCAAAATTTAAAATAAAAGACTCCTATGCTGAAATATGTTCATTAAATGCTTGTTTTATACTTCATTTTTGACGATGAAAATATTAAGATCAACGTTAATACTCAAAAAACTAGCCGTTCTGGAGTTGTTTTAGTTTGCTATGCCGTGTTTGAAAAAACGTCTCGCTATCCAATGAAAGCAAACATCGAATTAAGTATGCACATTCAGTGTCATTTCAAATAATAATGAGTGTTATTTTGGGAGATTAAACTCCACTTAATGAATTATTGAAGAAATAAATAGAAAATGAATTTGAGTGTGTAGGGAAAGTGTTGTGCTACAAAGTGTTGTGTGTCATATCTGATTTTTTCTTTCCCTACAATGCATGGACGTAAAGGAGAAGTATTGTCATGAAGCCAAAAATTCGACTATGGAATTTTAGCGTATTGACATCATTTAAGAAAGCCTGAAATTGAATCAAAATTTTTCTCAATGACGCCTGTTTGTGTTTATGAGTCTGCGAATCAATTGAACATCGAATGAATTTTGGGGCAAATATATCAATTGATATATGTCGGAGGAAAATACGGAACAATACGAAGCCCTTAATTTTTTAACTTTTTTTTTCGTAAAGTTGTAAGAATTTTATTAAAAGATAATTAGATTTAACAAAGTAGCGAAATTAGATACGTTATACGTAAAGAACGAATATCTTAATTTAATAAAGGCTATTATGTACAGTTCTCGAGATATTGCATATTTTGGGTCTAAAATAAAAAGAAAACATTGTAACAAAAATAAATATACACACCCAACAAAATAGTATAAAATATATATACAAATACAGCATATCATACAATTTAGGCTTCAACGTGTTTTGAAGACAAAAACAGGCTTCTTCTTCAAGACAAGAAATAAGCGGAACCTCATTTACTCGAGCTATATCGATATGGTTAACGTCTAAATTTGAATAATACAGAAGAAAGTAGGAGAAAGGAAGCTGTTGTTTTGTCTTAGAACCCGGTTGCCGCCTACATTTTATGGTGAGAAATGTTCAGACGACGATTTTATATTATTTTAGTTTTTCAACACTTTTTATATACACTGTGATTAAATTACAAGATACTTTAAAAGTACTGTTAATAAGAAATAGTGCGAAACTATTTTAGGTCTTTGCCGGAACATTACACATTTTACATTCCTCACGAAGAGCAGCATTATAGCTCTCAATATAATTCAACTATTTCCTATGAAATTTAATGTGTTTCGTTAAATATATTAATTTCATTCTCTCCTTGAATATTAAAATCCCTTCATTTGCGTAAAAAATAATGACATTAATATTACGCATTCTGAATGACGCCCTCTTGAAGAGATTTACTCAAACTATCTAATATAAAACTGTCTAAAGTAAAAATTTGTTTACAGCAATTAATTGATAAAAAATGTCATTGGGTTTTGGAATCGAAAAAAAGTCTCTTTCTTCGGAATAAAAAGACAAACAATAAAGCTACATGCGTGATGCGTAAGATATGGAGTTTGAATACAAAAATCAGGAAAATAAATAAACCAAGGTGTTACCTTTCATTTCGAAATCAAACTGAGTTACCACGAAAGTTAAAATGAAGAAAGCAGACTGGAAATGCAAGCCTTCACGCCCCGACATCAGAGTGTCAAATTGGAGCTAGATTGTCTGATTGATGTTGCCGCTACAAAAATTCGTGATTATTGAAGCCTGAAAAACATTTCGGGCCAGGAGTTGGAGCCATTTGAGTCAATATAGATTTTTTTTGTCAACATTAGTTATGCTTAAATGAGTGCAAAAACCTTGTAAAGCGCAATATCAAAATACATAATGTAAATATATGTGTTACGAATTTTCCTCTTCAACACATGTTGGATGATAGCCGGCAATTTTATTACACATTTTGGCTACGAATAGCATTATAAATAATTTATATATGCATAAATTGGTGATGAAAATGTAAAATATGCCTATGTTTGAAAACTTTTACTTCAGAATAAATTTAATAAAAAATTGAAATTCAAATTTATTTATTCACGTAAGAGTACGCAACAGATAAAAGATCCATATGGGTGACTCTCACAAAAAGAAACGCATTCATTTCGGAGGAAACAAACGGCCACAGCTTTTAAATTGTTTAATCTGCGACAAACATACTTTTACTTTCCCTACAATACATGGTCATGTATAGGGGAAGTACTGGAATCGTGTCGAATATCGCAACTCGAGTTTTCGACGGCTCTACACGTTTCGGATACTAATCGATTTTCCGCAAACACTATTTCTAGCGAGATGTCTGTATGTGTGTCTGCCTGCCAGTTTGTGTCATGTATGTACTCACTCTAAGCAGAAAACTAATAGCTCCATTTTCACAAAATTGGGTCGTTACATTATCTTAATTCCGATAATTTTTTTAAATAATTCGGGTAAAACATCTTGCTTTTCTTGTGTGTGTGTGTGTGTGTTGTTGTTGAGACCCAGACCGTCCGACCTACCAGAAAGATGAAAGGTAACTATTTGGACGGCCGGGAAGAGCCATCCAATTTAGACCCAAGGTATTTAGAAAGATTTGGACCGGAAGCCAGTGAGGGAGGCATCCACAGGGGCCTTATCCTCCTTCCCCTACCACCAACCTCTCGGAAGGACCTACGGATCCACATGTTTAACGTGATTGTACTCCGTGTAAACACGGCGGCAGTTTTGTCAGCGGAGGGAATCGAACCCCGGCTTACCGAGTGCCATTCCTGCGAGCTAATCACTGGGCTACTGCGCCCTGTATATGTGTGAAATAGTACAAATCGTAATTATTCACTATATATATAAAACACAATTGACTCATTTCACAGAATATTCTAAAGGAAACGAATCCCTTATGCTGATTAGATTTTGGTACGTACCGAAGGTTACGTTTCCTTACGTACGATTTTGGTACGTAAGGAAACGTACCCTGCTGCTGATTAGATTTTGGTACGATTTGGAAACAACGAATCTGCTTTCTTTAGGAAAGGGCCGCAAAAATCACCAAAATCGCACAAGAAAAAATATAACCAAAATGGTGTCTGCCATAAAAGATGCATCATGCTCCAATGCATCCATCAAATGTATCCATACGCAATTGTTTTGACGGCGAAAAGAATAACATCTACCCCAACTGTTCTCGAGATATTTTTCAGTTTTTCGCATTTTTGTCACGTTTAATAATACGTCCATTTCCAAATTGAAATAAACCCGGACATTCGGGTTTATTTCAAATAATGATCTGAATGATTTTCAACCCAATTTAATGAATTATAGAAGAAATAAAAAGAAAATGAATTTTAGTCTGTAGAGAACGTCATATACTGAGCCACATAATTGTTTTTACTTTCTTTACAATATAGTATAAGGTAATGTATAAGGATCTACACGTTTCTAGTACTGTAGAGCATGACAAAACTACTTTAAGTCTGACGTCCGTGTGTAGGTCTGTCTGTCTGTGCAATGGATGCATACATTCCAACTTAAAATCTAGTTGATTCAACTTTAAATAATTTGATAAATAAATCACTCATGAAAGACCCTGGTGCTGATTAGATACGTAATTCTTGACGACGAAAAGGATGAGACCAACGCCATTACTCTGGGATGATTGGGTTCTCTAGATATTTAAGTTTTTTCGTATTTTTTGCAACATCGCCTCTAGAAATGCATCCATCGCCCAATGAAAATGACAAGAAAGATCCATCATGCATAGAGCATGGATTATGAAACACTTTCCGACTGAAATGAAATTTTATTTAAACATCTGTAAAATGCGATACATTCAGTGGTGATACTTTTTTAATGATCGCAGAACTACAATCATTTATTTTACTTGAAAACTTAAAACCATGGACGTAAAAGTACTTTCTAACTCCATGCTGAAAACTTTATCGAAAAAGGCGATGTTATAAAATCGTCTGCTTCTCTATGTAAAATCAATGAATATTTCATGCATATCACCTGTATTCCAGACTCCAGAGTTAAATCATTTTGCGTTGAAAAATCCATTCTTATACAACTCATCTTTGTTTACATTCTGCATACGTTAAAATGAGGCTTCGTTGTAGAAATAATTAAAGTTGGAGGATCATTTAAATTAAAAAACAGTGTCATTGCGTGGGCGCAGAATATGCATGCACAAAAAAACGTAAAAATAAAGCAGTTTTAGGACGGATGCAGCACTCAATATAAATTTAAAAGAACTTTAAAAATCACAATTTTTACTTTGAGACAAAATGACGAATGCCGTATTTTATTTTAAAATGGGTCACGTGATCTTTTCCTATAATATGGGTGTCATCATTATTTTAATTTTTATTTAAAAAAATTCTCGAACCTATTTCGCTGAAATTTCTTTTTATATATTTTATGAGATCATTTGAATATTTCCAAAAATTTTCGAAGCAATTTGTGAATTCTAACTTTGCTTAAGCAATGTTTGAAAAATGAGGTCCCATAGGGTTTAATGCATTTCATTTTTTTCAACCCGGGTTCCATCCAAAACTCATTGGGTGGTCTTATTCATTTAAATTCCCATATGTTCCACAGACCGTCTGAACAACATACAAAATTTTATTTTAATAAAGTCATTTTTACGGCAGTTATCGCGCGAACAGACAGGTAGACAGACAGTATGACAAAAGACATTAAACATTTTTCAACTATGTTGGAAAGTGTTAAAAATTGAATTAAAACTGAAAATTCAGTGTCATTTTAAATAATTATCCGTGCAATTTTGTACAATTAAACTCAATTTAATGAATTATGAAAGAAATAAGGAGAAAATTAATTTAAAGCTGTAGGGACAGTCATGTGCTACCCACACCCCCACACCTGGTTTGCTAAATTAAAAAAATTGACAGTTTATTTAACATTTAAATTTCTGAAATGCACATTCAATAGTTGGCATAACTTAACAATGGAATTCGAAATACCGTAGTTATGTTTAATTAGAGGAACACGAAACCAATCATTATCTCACAATTTAACATTTCGGACTTCAAAATGAATAGCTGATAACAAATCACTGGAATCTAAACCATTATTTAAAAGTTTAAAATGAAACATATACAAGACATTTTTCTTCTGACAAATATTATATAACTCTACATACAGATATTATGTAAATCTATACAATAAACATACCGAGGGAAATAACCCCAGTTTTTAAAATAATTGTAACAAAGAAACTTGTTTCGAATCTTTTCAGCCCCTTAATTAACATTATAATAGGCAGGATTCCAAATAATAGAACGAATGAATTGAAAAGCATAATCCTATATTTAAAATGCATTTCTGGGTGCAAGAAAATGATAAGCTTGACATGGAATATTTAACATTTCTTTCAACATACTTAAATAATGCATCACTTTAATACAAATATATTACGTATTTTTAAAATTTCGAAAGCTTTTTAGTGTTCAAAAATCGAAAATAATATTCACACACTACTGAAGTTTAAATTAATAAATCTCATGAATATTAATTTCCCAGCAAACAATGTGTTACACGTATTTCGTACTATTAATATATCTACTGTATTCCTTAAAGTTTCTCTGTTCGTCTGTTTGTCTTTCTGTCAACATCTGCCTGTTTGTCTGTCAACTCAACTTGGTATGCAGACTAAACCGACATAGTTCGGAGCATTTTAAGAATTCGGTTCAGAAGTAGATCCTATGATAAAATCTACTTTAATAATTCATTCTAATCTAATCTAATAATTCATTGCCTTTTCAAATACATATTGTTTTAGGGTTGTCAGAGGTTAAAATAGTCGAATTGTTGAATGAGCGTGAAACTACAAGTTTATTAAAGTAGGGGCTGGAAATTTTAGTCTAATAAATTTTCATAAGTGTAGATATTGTCATAATACCGACATGAATAATTGCCGTTTTCAAATATTAGTTTTTTAGAGGGTGTCATAGGTAAAATTTTTCCAAATTATCCAATGAACAAGAAACTTTGGATCTATTGAAGTAGAGACTTGAAATTGAGTACAAAGCATATAATAAAATGAGCATGGGTATTTTTAAATCATTTCATTTTAAGGCAAAAATGTTCGAATTTTCAAATCAAATGAATTCCAGGTTAATCGAGATAGGGAATTAAAATTCGGTAGAAGGACTGGTAAAATCAACATGGATAATAGTTAATTTCAACTATTTATTATTTTAGGGGTTATAAGTAAACATTTTCAAAATTTCGAGTCACTGCTCAACTCCAGGTTAATTAAAGTAAGGACTTAAAGTATGCTACAAACTTAGATCCTATGACACATAAAATCAACGTGGATACTTGGTGATCTCGGATATTCATTATAGTAGGGATTATTATAAGCAAACATGCTTGCGTTAATTTACAAAACGAACGTTCGATACATCAAATAGGCATTTATGGGAGTGCTGCCGAATAAAAATAAAAAAAAAACTGCTGAAAAAAGAATTCTAAAATAAATTTAAACAATCTGCAGCGGGCAGCACATGACTTTCTTTATATAATGCAATGAATTTACTAGTTTTATAGTAAAAAATAGGTTATTCTTATAGTAGATACTTATATTTTTAACAAGATATTGAATTTTCATCAATGAGTCGTCAGTTTCATTGATTTAGAGTTATTTTTATCCATTTGGCGAGATTTTTGTTAATTTGTTAACATTTGAAAAAGTCGCCAAGTTGGCGACATTCCTCCAAATTTGTCGTAAAAATCTCGCCAAGCCTTCTGGATGGAGAATTAAGTTATTCTTATATCAGATAAATTACTATTGGAGTTCAAGTACAAAAGTATAACTTAAAATACATTTTCTCATGAATGGAACAAGCTAAATCCACGAGAATTATTTTTTTTAATTCTTTTTTTTTAATTCAATTAACGTGGCAACAACAGATCGAAATCCAGTTACAGTAGCCACACAAGCCTCCATGCCTTATTCGGGATTCGAACCCAAGCCCTCTAGGCAACAGCCAAACACACTATCCACTACACTACCTGGGCGGCTGATTCACTCAATTTATCGCAATTTATCATTCAATGATGTCACTCAATTTATCGCATGATATTACATATGAAAAGTGAACATATTTCTCAACAATTAATATATTATTTTTTAATTTATGGGATTTTTTGAAAAATTTATTTGAATAATGCGCAATAGCGCGAGAACGGTTCATGCTAGTGTTCTAAAGTTTATATCAATCGTTTTCTAAGAAAAAATTACATAAGAAATATTTATTTGCGTAGCTTTTTTAAAGGTTTTAATTTTTCGATGATTTTTTCAAACTTTCACTCGAAAATTTAAGGGGGTTCTGAACATTCGATTGCATTTAAAAACAATAGACTTCCAGTATTCACGGATTGTGATCTTTGTACAAAATTTCATTCAAATCGCTCCATTCGTTTGTCAGATATCGTCTCCACAAACTCACTGATACACACACACACACATACACATACTTTCACACACACACACATACACACACTCACACACACATAGACATCACCTCAAAAAAATTTGATTCGTGATCAGGGATGCTTGAAATATGCTCTCCCTTCGAAAACTCGAATTCGAATTTTCGACCCCGCCACAATACTTTCCTTATACATTATGTATATAAGAAAAGTAATGAAAGTTTGAAACTATTTATAGCAAGCAGATCGTTGTACAATAACTGCGAAAAAATGTTTCATTTCGCAAACTGAAATATTTTAGGCATGATGTAGGCTAAAACATTTGGAATCAAAATTTCGAGGGGACACAAGATGTATTTACAATTTTATCAGTAGGGAGATCGCTCGACAAAAAAATCTAATATGGCCAACACTTTACCTTGCAGACTCATATTGCGTTCGCTTTATTTCTTAATAATTCATTATATTGAGTTTAATGGCACAAAATAACACCCATAATTATTTAAAATTACGCTCAATTTGCACTTTTAATTCAATTTTCTTTCTCATTTCGTAACTGGGCTTATTTTCAAAAGTGGGATAGTGAAAATGCGAAAAAACTAAAATATCTTGAGAACGGAGAGTCCAAGTGTAATGGGGTTGGTCTTATTATTTTGATCGTTGAAAATTACGTATGTTAAAATTTACGTAGTTTATTAAATTAATTAATTATTTTTATGAAAATTACGTAGTTTTTTATTTTAGTTTTTGACGATGTTTGCGAGCTATGTCGCAAAAAAAGGGCAGGTTATTTTTTCCGAATCGTACCAAAATCTAATCAGCACAAGAATAGCCCACAAGTGATTTATCTACCCAATTTTGTAATGTTTGATCTATCGGATTTTCAGCTAGAGTAAATACAGTTAATTTTTGCGCGCCATTTCTCAAAAAAAGACGGGCTCTTTTATAACGAATTGTACCAAAACTAATCAGCACCAAGGTCACACACAAGTGACTTATCTACCTAATTTTATGAAATTAGGTCCATTCGTTTTTGAGTTAGAGTGCATACATACATGCATTACACAGACAGACACACTAACACATGGACACACAGACAGACGTCACGCTAAAATGGTTTTTTCGTATTCTAGAGGTTCTAAAACGTGTACTTCCGTCGAAAACTCAAGTTGCGATTCCAATACTTCGGCTTGATTCCAATACTTTCCCTATACATTACAATATACTGCAGGGAAAGTAATAAACAGCAAAATAAAATATTAAAAATATTTTTGTTTAAATTGGCGTTTCGCAGTAAACTATGCAAATTGTGCAATTCATTCGAAACGCATTCTACTTTCAAACTACTACTACTACTATTACTACTCTTACTCCTGCTACTACTACCATCTCATCTAGGCCGCCCGACAGAGCTAATCGAGAATCTGCAACTTTTAAATGCTTGTCATTAAGTAGTGCTCGGCACACCATTTTCGAATTTCTGAACAAAATAAAATAGGTTCTGTGAAACACGATAAGTTTCAAACTAAAAATATGGAGCCATTTATTCACAATAAAAGAAAAAGTTGTGCGGTTTAAATAATTGGATTTTTAGAAGTGTCTATAAGTTAAGTAACGTTCGAATCATTCAAAGAACATATAAATACAATTTCTTAACGAGATATTTAAATTAAAAAAATTGTCAGATGAACCGGTCGACAAAATGTAATGGAAGATAAAATATTTCCACCTTATTCAGTTCATTAAAGTGCCGCGGAACTAAAACGCTCCATTTCTAGATAGTATTCAAAGCTCTCATTACGGGATAAAGAAATAAAATGTTGTCCATTTCATATAGAGAAATAATTGTCCAAATGTAACAAACGAAGTTTGATGACTATTGGAATAATTAAGTGAATGCAAACTACCTTTTATTGAAAGCGATATGTGGACTTGAAATGATATAAGCAGATAACAAGTTGTTTTCAACTAGTTGTCTTTAAGGTAGGATGCTGATTAAACCGTTGAATGAAAAGTATTCGCAAAAGAATGAATTCCGAATACGGCACGATATATGCATTTCGAATATAAGAACAAAATATCAGTATTTCGAATATAATAATACAATTGAGAAATTGAATTCTGCGCAACATCCAGTCAATTTTATATTCATAAAAATAGAAGCAATTGTCTTTTTACTTTCCCTGCAATACATGATAATGTATAGGGAAAGTATTGGAATCATACCAAAAATCGAAACTCGAGTTTTCGACGGATCGACACATTTTGGAACTTCTAGAATACGAAAAAATTATTTTTGGCGTGACGTCTGTGTGTCTGTCTGTACAATGTTTGTATCCACTCTAACTCAACAACTAGTGGACCGAATTTCATAAAATTGGGCAGGGACTTGGGTGTGATCCTTATGCTGATTAGTTTTTGGAACGATTCGGAAAAAAAGAACCCATAATTTTGTGCGAAATGACCCGCAAAAATCTCATGTATCCTCTCCAGCTGAAATACTAATGGACCAAATTTAGCAAAATTTAGTAGATAGGTTACTTGGGGGGGGGGGGGGGTACTCTGGTACTGATTAAATTTCGGTACGATTCAGAAAAGGACAACCTGCCTTTTTTTACTAAATGACCCGCAAAAATCACCAAAATCTAAAAAAAAAAAACTACGTATGCTCAAATGTATTTATTAAATACGTGTTCCGTACGTAATTTTTGACTCGGAAAAGAATAAGACCAACTCCATTACTCTAGGACCAACCGTTCTCGAGATATTTGAGATTTTTCGCATTTTTGTTACGCCGTCTTTGACAAAATGTCCAGTTATCCAATAAAAACAAAAATTGAATTTAAAGTGAAAATTTTCTGCAATGAAACTCAATTTGATGAATTATTAAGACATAAAGAATCCAATAAGATGTCCAATAACCAAATAAAAACAAACATTAAACTAAAAATAAAAATTGAGTGTTATTTTGTGCAATTAAATTCAATTTAATGAATTTTTAAAGAAATAAAAAAAAACTGAATTTGAGTCTGTAGGGAAGGTCATGTGCTGCCCACATCAGATTTTTTACAAATGAAGTATGTTTCGATATATCTCCTTTTAAGTAAAAGTTAATAAAATTATAATCTTACGCAACTAAGAAGATGTTTATTTGTGTAGTCTGAGGGAAAAAATCGAAACTACGGACGATGCTGGTTGGGGTAGGTGAAATGCCTGGACGATGCTCCCTCCAGATTTTTTTTCATGATTCAAATTAGTTTTATTTAGTTTCAATTAGTTATGGGCTGTAAAGTTCCAATGAGTTGAAGTTTGACCCTTTTATAATTTATTTATTTCGGCAGACGATTTTCCGTGGGCAAGAGATACGAACCAGCCGTGGGTCGTAAGGTTTAAAATGAAAAATTTTAATTTTCTTAATTTTAGAAATATTATTGGAATTTTTGTAATATAAGATTATTTCATCATTATAAACATTTTGCGATCATTTTACTTGAATCGACGTAAAATTTCGAAAATAGAATTTTTAAATTTTATTTTTACTTCTCTCGTTAAAGAAACTTTTTTCGTTTTCGAAAAAGGTTTTATGGCCGAATTGTGATTCACTATGGCCGTACTCTGTGCAGCATACTTTTTATCTTCTGTTTTAAAATGCTAACTTAATTTTCAATGCTATCTTTTCTTTATAAAGCAGTCGGTTAAGTCAATATTATGTCATTATGCTTCTTTCACTAATTGGATCCTTTTTCAGCTTCTAATTACGCTTGGCTTTGAAGACTGTAATTGTTGCCTTAATCGAGGCCGTGCACCCAGAGCACATGTGTCCCGTACGCTTATTTAGGGCGTATTGAGCCTGTGCAGCAAGTTATTTATTTTTCATTCTAAGTGGACGTACCGTTTAAGCATTGTTTGGTTTTCGAAAATTCGTCATATGACCTGGTTTCGTTATATCCCAGCTAACGCCGAGTATTCGTAATATATAAATCAGGGTTAGATAGGTGTGTCACGAGTCTAATATAAATTTATTTCAAGTCTAATATAAGATTAATATATTTATATATTATTCCAAGAAAGTAATTTTAATGTTTAACGATTAAATTAAAAATTTTTTAATATAATTTAAAAATATTTTTCAGAACATATAGAGGTTCTAATAGGTAATTTTAAAAGGGACTCAGTCATTATTATTTTAAAAATAGATGTATAACAAAAATATTTTGAATTTTAATGATTATAATACAAATATTTTATATTTTTATTTAAAATTAATATTTAATTTTAAATTTATATTAAATAATATTTCTTTGCCTTGGTATACTTATAGTGCAGAGTTTTCGTTATTGTATATGACACATTATATTATTACTTTATTATATGATATAGAACTTTCAACGGTATTATGAAGTCACTATAACTCGTTAATCCTTACAGTATTATAATAAACATTTCGAAATTAATTGTGTTGTCATTTTTATAAATACTGTTTCTATGTATTTAATATATTTAATATTGCACATATAACGATGGTACTTAAAATCTGTGTCATCAAATAAAAGTTTTACAAATTAAAATCGGGTGGAATCTATTATTAAATGTACGGTATCGAAACTATTTTACGCATGTTTCTTATTTGCAGTTCTCGTAAAAAATATAATATATTTATTTTGTAAAATAAAAATAATGTTTGAACTAACCATTCGTGATCTGACATTTATTATGGAACGTTGCATATATTTTTCTCATACAATCCGTAATCGAATACCGCATACTATCTTAAAAGTCTCAGTATCTAATATTATTTTCATTTGGGATAATAAGATTTTTTCACAAAATATCTTATGTTGCATTAAACAGAATAAATGAAAACAATAAACAACAATGCTTTAATTTTTATAAATTATTTTATTTCACAGAGTCAATCTGCCTCTATATGAAATAGAAATAGCTATATCATTCTTTTCGCCTACATTTCTAAAAAATGAAAGAAAAATTGCATTCATTTTCTTTTTGTTTTGTCATACAGAATAATGTCTTCCAGTTTTGTTGTCCTAATTTTAGAAATTTCATTTTTTTGAAGAATGTATTTCATTTCTAGCTGAGTGAACCATTCCAGGTTTTCACTTCATATGAAACATCCTGATATTATGAGACAAAAATTTATAAAATAATGTTTTATTTTAATTATACAAATGTAAACATATTTTCCTATTATTAGATGATAAATGCGAACATATTTTTTGCAAGTTTCTGTAAATGAATTTCGTTTATAGCAACATAAAATCCTAATAAAATTTGATGAGTTCAAATAAAAATGATTTGGACAGTCTAAGAGTACTTCAGTTTTAATGAGTGTTACATTGTTTATACTCCTTGTCATAAGTGAGATAACGCAATTTAATTAATAACACAATAAAATTATCGAATTGTAAGGCATACGACTATAAAATGGACACGCTATTATAGTACAATGATACGAGCAAACTTATTTATCCATATTTTACAGTGTTTTAATTGTTATATCGAAAATGGCATTTCGATTGGCAGTTCCCCGAATAAAATAAAGAAAAATATATTTTCTGTTAATCGTAGGTTTTGAAATAAATATTATCTGCAGTATTTTAAAATAAAAATTAAACCTTAACTGCTAAAAATACTTAATATTGAGAAAATAATGAAAAAACATTTATCTTATACATTGAGGACGATTTCAAAGAACTAAATAGTATACCCCTACTTATCATTCTTTGTATTATTCATTGCTAAAACAAATGATATGACATACGACTTTCATAGATCACATACATATTAAAGCATTAATCGTTTCACATTTTCTGGATAAAATGATAAATATTCTTCTCTGCTGAAAAAATATTATGCATATGAATAACAATCGCAGTTCAAGAATAGGAGCAACTCACCTCGTCATTTCACCTTTCTTCCATTTATATTCAATTGCTTGTGTCAAGTGTTTACCGGTTTCAGATTTTGAGACTAATTCACATAAACCATCAGGTGCAAGGATGTGTGCAAGCGGGCTTCCCTGCAGTACACATCGACAATGGCGGACAAAGATTTCTGGCAGACTGGGATATCCACCCCAATGTGGAGCACAGCGCAACGACTCATCTACGCATGCGTAGCTCGCCTGTTCAATGGAAAAGGGGAGAGAGAGGGCTTGCGCTGACCCAGTGGTTAAGAATTTATGATCGTACTTTTTTCATTTTCGTTTGCTGGGTGGGTAAAATCTATTCGCGGTTTTTTATGGGTTTAGCCGCACTGTTCTATGGATTGTCATCCGCCCATCTCCAATTTGCAGCATCAGTTGTTGGAGTTTCCGTTTCGAAAAGACATTTCCGTCTCCAAATAGCGCATTTAACGTCCAAAAATGTAACAGAGAAATAAAATTAAATAAAGAGTATTAAAAAAATTAAGTTATAAAAAAAGTTAATGAATGAATGCGTGATTTAAAAAACTTCTCAACCTTGTTTCGTGTTATTTGCTACCCATTTAATTTAAATGGGTGATTTAATTGTGTTTCAAATTCTGTTTTGTTTGAAAACTTCTCGCGATCCGGTGATAAAAGTATTTTTATATTAATTTCAGTAAGTAATTTCAGACTTAATAAAAGTCACTTTTAATTACATCACAGTTTGTCTCTTTTTTTTTCTAGGAATGATTTTAAAGATATTTTTAATTTTTTGATTTTAAAGATTTTAATTTTTTGATTTTTTGATTTTAAAGATATTTAATAATATTAAGATCTCTGATCTATATATTCAAATTTTAGCTGTATATAATGCTTATATTGCTAATCAAACTATTCAAACAATGTTTATCAATTTTCCTAAACTTCTTCACTTTATTCTTTTCAATAATTATATTCTTCAAGGAAATAAATTATACTTCCAAGTCTCAGGAGTTCCACAAGGTGGTTGCAGTAGCAGTATGTTAGCTAATTTATACCTTTATCATTATGAATAGTCTTCTACTTCAATAGATTATGAGATTTACAGATATGTTGATAATCTGATCTGTATATTATTTACTTAAAACTGCCATTAAATAATTTTGGGTAAAAAAAATTCAGCAATACAAAATTCAGCTTATACAACTCATCTTACAATCACTTGTTTACATTCGGCATCCAGTAAAATTAGGTCTTGTTGTAAAAATAGTTAAAGTTATTTAAACACCAAAATATTGTAATTGCGTTTGAGCAGAAGCATTATTATTTCTGAAAATACGCAAAAATAAAGCAGTTTTAGGGTAGATACAGCACTCAATTTGAATTTAAAAGTTATTTTAAAATCACGATTTTGACACTGGAAAAAAAGATAGATGCCCTATTTTATTTTGAAGTGGGTCACGTGATCTTTTCATATTATATGATTGTCATTATTATTTTAATTTTTATTTTAAAAACTATCAAACCTATTTTGCTGAAATTTTTTGTTGAAAAATATGGTCCCATGGGGTTCAATGTATTTCATTTTTTTCAACAGGGGTTCCATCCGAAACTAATTGGGTGATGTTATTCTTTTACATTCCCATATGTTTTACTGGCCGTCTCAACCACACACTAAAATTTGATATTTAATAAAGTCATTTTTACGGCAGTTATTGTGCGAACGGACAGACAGATAGATAGACAGACAGAATGACCAATGTCAAGAACAATGAAAATCAAGAGCAATGAGAATCAAAATTTCAAGAGCAATGAAAAACGTAGCAACCAGAAATGAAAAATTAATTTCAATTCAACTATCAGCATGTGAAGAAAAATCGGCGAATAGTATGGGACCTGATATATATATATACAGGGTGTCCTAAACACAATGACCTCGGCTTTTATTCCTTAAATATTGATCATAGACATATATAATAAATTACAAAGCTGTGTAAAAAATAAACATAATTTTATGAAATCGATTAAAATTTTCAAGGGAATTAAATTTTAATAAATACGAAATTTAAATTTTTATTCGGCTCCCATACAAAAACATTTCCAATGAGTAAAATGTGCACCATACACTAATAAGGTGATGTACAAAAGTTCAGCATTTTATCATAAAAAGTCCCAGATATATGAAAAGACAAAAATGCTGACCTAAACCACTTTTCGATGCATCGACATGGGTTCGCAGAGGGAAAAAATCATGTCGGTAGATCACGTTTCAGGGCTCATACACAAATTACAAAAGAAAACAATAATTACATAAATAAATAATAATTTTGCTATTTATTGGTACAAAAGTATCTACACTGTGTAGAAATGATAATTTTACAGAAAGATTACAAATCTTGTTCAAAATGTTTTCCATCCATGCCAAAGATCCATTAAAGATAAGAGGCAGATATTATTTGACTATGATGCATTTCTGCGTTGCGTCATTTGCACTCTTGCAGTAAACATTTACATTTTAATGTGTGATTAATCCCTCACCAATTTTGTTTAAACTTATCTTTGGGACTTTTTATGATAAAATGCTGAATTTTGTACATCTCTTTATTAATGCATGGGGCAGATTTTACTTATTAGAAATGTTTTTTGTACGGGGGCCGTATATAAATTTAAATTTTGTATTTCTTCAAATTTAATCCTCTGAAAATTTTTATCGATTTCATAAAATTCTGTAACTTTTTCACGCAATTTTGTAATTTATTATATATGTCTGAGAGCAAGCAATATTTAAGGAATAAAAGCCGAGATCAATGTTTTTGGGACACCCTGTATACACTGACTTCCAAAAGTTAAGCACAAAATACAAATTTTTATTTTTCGAAAACGTATTTGAATTTGAGTGGCTGAAAATCGTCGCGGATGTAGATGGCTGTAATGCAAATATCGTATATTGCAGCGAATCACGATTGACTGTCCGGATATATGCTAATTAGGCAGTCGTTGAAGACGCCAGAATTCTGAACGGTTTGGGGAGGTGCATTTAAATGCTGATACGAAGTGTTTGTAGCTTTTGCAGGATTATTTTGATGATATTTCTGTTTCTATGGCTGAAAGAAGACAAATGACAGATAGTGAGCTCTAGTGTGCTGTCGGACGCATTGAAGTAGGAGAATCAATCAAAGATATCGCTATTTTCTTTGGCGTTGATCATTCGGAAATTTCTCGATTAAGGAAACTATTCCAAACAAGTCAAACAGTTGTCCGGAGACCTGTGTCCGGTCGTCCAAAATTTTCCACCCCTTCTGATGATCAGTATATTGTAGTAGCCAAGCAGAATCGACAAGCGACCTCTATATCTGTTACATGTAGGGTTGCAGCGGCACTTTGTAAGACACTATATCGGCCAGTACTGTACGGCGAAGGCTACACGTGAAGGGATTGTACGCTCGAGTACCACATTTTTGTGTTCCACTAACCGTCCAAGCCAGAGGGGCAAGATTGAAGTTGTGTCGTCAACATGTCAATTGGACTTGCTCAGATTGGGGCAACGTCCTGTTCACGGACGAGTCCAAGTTTGCCCTGGAATCAGATGACATTCTATGACAGTCTTGTTCTCTCCTAACTGCAATGGTTAGGAGAGAATGAGGCACACGCAATCAGACCAAGACCATTATCGAACATCACGTATTCAGAGTTGGCAGCGTCATGGTGCGAGCTGGAATTATAATGGGATATCGCATAGAGCTACACAGCTTAAAAGGCGGTTCTGTGACGACTTCGCGGAATATGGATGAAGTCCTAAACCTCATTGCGAGACTCTACGCCGCAGAAGTTGGTCCTGATTTCCTCCATATGGACGATAATACCTGTCCCCATCGAGCTGATATCGTTGATGAATACCTGGAAAGTGAGAGCATTTCAATCATGGAGAGGCCGGCGTATTCCCCCAACCTTAATCCAATTGAAAATCTTTGGGATGCCCTCGGGCGTGCTGTCTCTGCACGTTTACCTCCTCCAGCTAGTCTCAGAGAGTTGACAACTGTCCTATTGGAGGAATGGCCATTGTTCGCATCTACGATGGTTGAAAGCATCAGCTCATTGAAAGCATCAGCTCATTGAAAGCATAGAAAATCATTGTAAAGGATGTGTGAAGGTCCGGGCTCGTCACATACCATATTAATGTATGTTTTGTTTGGTTTGTTTGCCTTTAAACATCATTTTGTTAATGACCCAAATGTGACGTAATCCTATAACTTATGAAAAGTAAATATTTTTTTTCATCTTTGTACATAATTATTTTCTTTTTAATGTATAAACACATTTGCTACCTTCATGTACAATTTTGAGTTAATCAAAGTTTACTTTTCCATTTTTGTTGATTTTACCGTCCGTGCTTAACTTTTGGAAGCCAGTGTATATATATATATATATATAATGTTTGCATAGTATTATGATAATGAATTTGAATATTGATTGAAACACGTTGTGTTCAATATATTTAAGATAAATTTTGTTGATGGAACTTTTTAAAGTAGATTAAAATGTTAATAAAATTAAATTTTAGTTGGAAAGTGTTTCATAATCAATGCTTTATGCATGATTGATCTTTCTTGTTAACATTGAATTGTACATTGGGTGATTTTACGGGTGACAACATGCAAAACTATTTCAAAGTACTCCATTAACTTATATTTCACTCAACTCTAAATAAACAATTATCGACTTCATATACTAAAATATGTTAATAATTAATTCATGAATTAGACGTCATTTTCATTCATTTAGTGACATTTTTGTAATTTTGACTATATTTTCGTCAGTCTGGGGTGAAATATCGTCAAATTGGCGATACGACGCTAGATGATTAGCCAAGTTTGCCAAATGCATATCAACAAGTGTTACAGACAAACGGAGAGAAAATCATGTCTTATATATTAGAAGGTATGACCATCATATGACTGAAATTAGAATTTGAGAAACATTACTTCGCATTTGGCGACATTTAAAATAGTCGCCAAGTTGTCGAAATTTCGATAAATTTCTCGCCAAACGTTATGGACAAACGGACAGGCGAGGAAATGGGTCTAATATATGTCTATTACATATAGTCTATTACATATAGTCATTTCATTGACTTATCGTCGGATTCATCAATTTGGCGAATTTTAATCAATTGGGTGACAGTTTCGTCAATTTGGCAGCATTTAAAAAGTCAGCAAGTTGGAGATATTCCGACAAATTTGTCATCAAAATTTTCCCAAACGTTACGAACGGAATAACGAACTTAATCTTATACTAAATACTTGTATTATTTCCAAGATATTGAACTATTCTTTCCAAGATATTCGATACCCAAAGTATCGTTTTCCATGAATGGAACGAGCTAGGTCCACGAGAATGATGTTACCCAATGTATCGCATGATATTACATATGAAAAGTGAACCTACTTCACAATAGTTAATATTTTTATGTTTTTTTTTATGCAGTTCATGCTAGTTCATGATCAGTTCATGCTAGTCTTCTAAAGTTTATGTCAATCGTTTTCTAAAGAAAAATTACACAAGAAATGACTATTTGTGTAACTTTATTAAAGGTTTTCATTTTTTGATTTTTTCAAAATTTCACTCGAAAATTTAGGATATTTTGAACATTCGATTGCAGTTGAAAAAAACAGACTTCCAGTATTGTATTCATGGATTGTAATTTTTGTACCCAATTTTGTTCGAATCGCTTCGTTCGTTCGTGAGATTTCGTCTTCACAGACTCACTGACAGACACACACACACAGACATCAACTCAAAAAGTTCGATTCGTGTTCAGGGATGCTTAAAACGTGCTCTCCCATCGAATACTCGAATTCAAATTTTCAACCCCATCACAATACTTTCCTTATATATTATGCTATGTATATAAGAAAAGTAATTAGAGCAGCGTAAATAAGCACAATTATATCTTTATTTTTGCTCATTTACGTTGCTCTAGTTTTTCTCTATGTTAAATTTGTTTTAATAAACACTGTTAAAACAGCATGGACCCAATAATATTTTTGAGTTCTTCTTCGTAAGTACGGTGGACTTTTCATGAATCGCCGCACTCTCAGGCATGCACGCGCACAGAGAAAATGCAGATTACTATGTGTAGCACCCCCTAAAATAACAAATATTGCTCATTTTTTTTCCTTTCAAACTCTCTACTCATGCACCCTATATGAAGCCTGTATCTCGCTGCAAAGCATGCTTCTTCTTTCATTTGATCTTCTGAACGTTTTTATCTGGAGTACCTACCCCCCTTAAATGGATTTATTTTATAAACTTTATTCTTCTTAGATTTTCGTCAGATGATAGGCCCATGAACCCAATTTCAAGCCTTTGTTACATTTTAAATCAGTTGTGTCTCATTGATTCGGAAAATCAAACATTTTGATGACCCAAAGTATTGGAAAACTGAAATTGCACACTTTTGTCCCTACCAACTATCTATATCCGTAATATTAATTGATATCTCTACTTCATCCCGAAGCACGCTCGTTTTTATCATTTCACTTTTCGCCACCCGTTCTAGGTTCCGTTCTAAATCGTGTGATTAAAGGATGCAGTAGGATATGATGTGGGCAGCACAGGGCTCTACATGATAAAATTAATTGTCCTTCATATATTCTGTAAACCGTTGAACTAAGTTTCACTGTTTGAAGAACTGAACTAAGTTTGCTAACTCATAAAATGAATAAGTATTTTAAATGATCTCCCGTTAGCAACTTCAAAATATTTTCATTTAGTGACTTGGCACATTTTGCAACGTCACCAGTTCACCCAAATTGAAAATGAAAAACTAAAATATCTCAAGAATAAAAGTAGTAAGGTTATTTAATAGTAATAAGTTTGATTTTATTGGAGTTGCCACAAGAATTACGTATAAAACAAGCATTCAACGAATATATTTAAGCATATTTAGATTTCTGAATTAGATTCCAAATTTTGTGATTTCTGTGGGCAATTTTGAAAAGAAAAAAAGCCGATCCTATTTTACCGAATCGTATCAAAATGTATTCAGCACCAGAGAAACGCATATCTGAATTAACTATTAAATTTTTATAAATTTCTATCAGATAGCTTTTGCGCCAGAATAGATATATACACTACATAGATATGCACATCCATACAGACACACACACAGACAGACACACATAGAGACAGGCACACACACAGACATCACGTGGATAAGTGTTCTAGAGTTCCCAAACTATATAGATTCGTCGAAAACCACAGTTCCAGTAATCGACCGCCTTCCATTTCTTCCCTATAGTATATTACCAGTTATGACAATAAAGTAAAAATGCTAGAAGTCATATTGCTACTAACAGTTTTTCCCTTGAAAATAGTGGTATTTATAAAACTAAAAAGTGGAAACTCTACTACTGAGATTAAACTATCTTATTAAAAGTTTTACTAAAAATATGTTTTGCCAAACAATTCAGATATCGGCTTGAACGAAATGCTTGACAAGTCCAAAGAGCACGAAAACCAAATGATTGGTGAAACTTCCATATCATTCATTCTGAAGAGAATATTCATTTAATTTTTATAAAATCAAAAGGGAATTTACATTCAGAAAACGGTTTCAACACGAAATAATACTATAATGTTTGAAAGTAGAAATAAATAATTGCATATTGTTGTTTCAGTGAAATATTTTTGCCTATCTTTAACAAACCCTCCTCGTACTCATGGAGGTACATTCTCTCTTGGATGGAAAATATTGGTATCGAGCATTTGCGAAGAGAGTGCGTTATGTTTTTATTTATTTCATATTTTTTAATTTCAAATTTGAGAAGGATTTTTTAGAAAATTAGAAAACAAGATTTAGCTAAGAAAATGTATTTTCATAAAGGCGCATAGCTGCGAAATTCCTTACAAAACGAAGTCTATAATCTCCAAGGAAAAACGCACCTTCAAAACTGTTGGACTTCACCATTGAATAAATACCGTCCCACTTCTATAAAGACGATGATTTTCTTGAAAACATCAGACTCACGAAAATCTATCATCTGTCGTCTGACGTCGTTCTTGGTATCCTTTGTTAGTGATTGCAGCTTTCCGTGTCTGCGGAAGTTTCTTCCTTCATACTTCGTTCTTAATTTCTTTCTCGTTTAGAGTTTATAGACAGCATTAGGTATTAGATGGCGATATGTTTTTTTAATATATGTAAGATTTATAACCTAATTGGGTAAATTAAAATGATATCCATTTTTGCACAACACGTTACTGTGCAATGTGTGCTTTTACGTGTTTTTATTTCGTGCCTTTTTTTATTTCGTAATTTTCACTTCAAAGAACATTTAACCTCAATTTTGGTAAAAATTTATATATAGAATCTCTCACATTTAATGTTTTTTTTTATCAAATATACAAGTAAATTCAGTCAATTTCCTGGATGAAAGGGAAAGATACTAATGAAGCACTAAAAAAATTCGCACCTGAGGAATGGCCATTTTCAACGCTGAGGGTAATCTGTCTGTGTATTTATGTTTTCACAATGATATTACAGTAACAAACAAAAATGTGCAAGCATGTTTTCTTTTTCATTTACTAATTAATGAATGCAGAATGTAAACAAAGGATTATAAGATATGAGTTGTATAAAACTTGCTGAATTTTTTTCACGCAAAATTATTTGGCTCTGGAGTCTGGAATAAAAGTGATAAAAATGAAATATTCACCGCCTTTACATAGAAATACAGCAGGAACATGGAAAGCACACTAAACAAACAAAAGGGCAGACTTAAATTTTTACAATACTTTTAAATCTAGGTTGATTCTAAGACATCTAAAAAATATATGTGTATATAATTTAATAAAGTCACGTGTGATTAACAAAATCATATGTATTTAACTTTCGGTAAAACTTTTGAAATGTGTGAAAGTTTCAATTTTTTCTGCGTCATTATTTTAAAACTAATTATGGTCTGCGTGTATTATTTCTGATGTTATACGTTGCTAATATTTTTTTAATTATGCACATTTTTTCTAGACTTCAAATTTTTTATGGCTTTTGGACCTTATAAGTACAAAATTTTCGAGAGATCATAACCTATAAGATTTAAAGTCATTTTCATCTGCTTCAGCAAGCTATGGTATATATATATAAATTTTAAATATACTTTAATACAATAAACAAAACTTATTATTAATCGCAACTATGTGATATGATATGTGCCATTCTGAGTTAGAATCATTTTCAAATTTTTCTGTCAAAATCAAAAACTCATGGTTTTAAGACAAATATGCAGACACAGAAGCATTTCAATCCCGATTCTGATTATCTATAATATTTTTGAACCAATGTGTTGTTGTTGAAACCCAGACCGTCCGACCTACCAGAAAGGTGTAAGGTAATTGTTTGGACGGTCGGGAAGTGCCACCCAATTTAGACCGGAACCCAGTGGGGGAGGCATCGACAGGGACCGTACCCTCCTTCCCCTACGACCAACCACTCAGAAGGACTTTCGGACCCACATGTTTAACGTGATCGTACTCCGTATGAACACGGCGGCAGTTTTGGCAGTGGCTGGAATCGAACCCGGGCCTACCGAGTGCAACTCCAGCGCGCTAACCAATGGGCTACCGCGCCCTTGAACCAATGTGTGCAAGAGTTTAAAATGTGTGTTCGAGAAATTGTCTAAAGTGCATGACCCACAACGCAACTATTAAGCAAGCCTATTTAAAACTCCTAACGTAACAAAAAATCTTATTAAAGATTAAAATTCAACATGCTAAAATGAGTCGAAATCAATTTCCGAAATATAAATTTTTTTAGCAGGGTAGTATTTAAAAGTGTAAATAGTGTTCGTCACTACTCAAATAACTGAATACCTAAAATTTATTGATTCATTTATTTATTTATTTATTCAATTTACGTGGCAACTACAGATGAAATCCATGTTACAGTAACCACACAAACATAAAAAAGAACAGAGCATAAAATGCAAGAATACTAAGTAGCATGCATGTCAAACGCATTCAAACAGGCTTTTTTACAATGGGCAGGAGTCCAGTTAAAAATATCAATATCGGTACAATAGGTACTATAGATATCAACACATTTATAGATAGCGTAGTCAACTTAATGTCATTGTATTTAACAGTAGTATTGTAAAATGAAGTTTCTTTTCTTGTATTATTAACAGGTATATAGAATTACAGGCACGAAAGTAAAATGGGGCAATTAATAGCATTGGTTAAAACCTTATAGTAAAATATGAGGTAGTACCCTTTTCTTCTTTTATCAAGAGACATTAAATTTCTGCCTGAGTTCAGTCGTGTACATATCGTAAAGATAATAGCCAGACATCCTGTAAATAATAGTACGTAAAAGTTTATTTTGCACGACTTCTATCCGTCGAGAATGCAGATTGTAAGCAGGGCCCCAGGTGTCATTACACAATACTCCAAACAAGAGTATTATAAAGACAAATAATAGCATCAGACCTAGCAAAAACAAGAGATCGTTTCAAGGTCGTCGCCAAGTCTTTGGTAGACTTTTTCAATAATATTATCGATATGCCTCTGAAAGTTAAATGTATCATTCAAAGTGACACCCAAATCAATAAAAAGAGTACATCGAGATAGAGGTAAATTATTTAAAATGGGTTTGTAGTTGTGAATATTATGGATTCTAGCAATGCTCATAACATAGCACTTCGAAACATTTAACTGAATTCTATTTAAAACAGACCCGTTATACAGTTCATTTAGATCCTTCTACATCCATTCGCAATCAGCTAATGAGTTGCTTTTCACATAAAGTTTCAGATCGTTGGCAAATAGAAGACATTCGGCAGTTTTAAAAATACGAAATATTTTATTAATAAAAATTAAGAAATGGTGTGGGCTCAAATTTGAACCCTGAGGAACACCAGAGGAATTACTGTGTAGTCTAGAGTTAATACCAAAGTACTTTACAGAATAAAACCTATCTGTAATATACGAGCACAACCAAGCCGATAAATCAACACTAAATCCGATAGTAATCAGTTTACGGATTAATAACTCCAGATCGATGGGATCAAATGCTTTACTAAAGTCAGTACAAATAACATCCATTTGCTTCTTGGTTTCAATAGCATCAATAATATCCCAGATAAAACAAGCTAAATGAGTTAAAGTGGATCGCATTGGCATAAATTCATGTTGGCAAGAAGAGATCCATTGCCTAATTTGGAAACAGATGCATAACAGATTCAGAAACCTTGTGATAAGGGGACAAAATGGTAATAGGCCTGTAGTCAGAAATATCATGCTTGTTGCACTTTTTATGTACAGGAATAACTTGACCGTATTTCCAGGCATTGGGAAAAGTCATATTTTTTTTTAATGGGAAGATTAAACAAGAAAATCAAAGGGTAAATTAGAGAGTCAACGCAGTCCTTAATAGTAAAAGAGGGAACATCACTACAGCTTATAGACTGAGTGGATTATAATTTATTTAGGGATTTAGCAACATTATTTTCAGAAATATATTTCCATTAATTAAGTCAATATTATTGAGTTCACAATAATGGGTCAGCAGTTCAAAATTAACAGGTTGGCTACTCTGACTACTCAGATTCAAAGAAATTCGTTAGCAATATCATTATCATTAGTATAATCAGTATTATTGTGACTCATTGTTGAAATTTTATGATTTCCAGGTGAATAGCCTTTGCAATAGCCCCAGAAAGCTTTAGGGTTTTTGTTAAGTTCTAGTTCAATATTAGCAATATTATTAGTAAAATCTATTTTGATTCCATCCTTCCTTTGCGTAATCTACGAAATTCCTCTAGATCACTTTTATCCGGAACACTAATAGATTTATTACGGTACTTTTTTTTTTAATTTAATATTATGAATTGTGCTAGAAGACCACGATTTATAATTGCGCTTAGTAGGAATATATATATATATATATATATATATATATATATATATATATATATATATATATATATACGAGTATATATATATTCATAAGTCAAATATCCTGCATCGTTAACATTTGTGCAAATATTTAAAAGTTCCTATCAGTATTATAGAAGTAGTCATATAGCATAGGATAATTGGCTTTCTTAAAGTTATATTTCATGTTATTATTAATTCGATAATTTCTGCTTACCTTTTCAATGAAGACAGATCCCTCCAGAGCAGGATGGTGTAGATGCTCATTCGCGAAACGGAAGGTAGAGTGTTCAATAATGATCTGCTTATAGTTGGTCAAAATAAAATCCAGAGTTTTACTATATTTATTACAAACAGTGTTTATCTGATCAATATTTAGGAACTGCATAAAGAAAACAATGGAATAGTCAAATGGAGTATGACCAGATAAGGTACTAAGATTGGAGCGATATCATTTTACAGATGGAGCATTAAAATCTCCACAGATATGATCGGATGAAGTACAGAATTTTTCTTCAGCGCTCTTAAAGAATCTTTCATAATCATCAACAGCAGTATTAGAAGCGAAATAAACGACACAAATATAGAATTTGGAGGTATATGAAATACTGACACGAACGCATAAGCACTCGTTTTCAAATGATGTCACTATGTCAACCCATGTCACGATTTAACCAGGTTTCAGTTAGACAAACAATATCAAAATCATATGTAAATGTATTGATATAAAACTCGTAAGATTTGGTTCTCAATCCACGTACATTTCGGTAATAAAAATGGATCTCCTTTATTATTACCAAAGAAAATGTAGCTAGCTGTTTTCCCAGTTTACTGTAAAGAGAGCAATCTAAAGAAACACAATTTGAGGCAATGAATGATACTAATATAGTTGTTTTAATGATTTAATATTTCAAAATAGTATAGAATAATTATAAAGAAATTACATGTAGAAAGTTTAAAAAAAGAATATATCATTACACAAATCTGTATTTTTAAATGTTTTTGCATGTTTAAAATATTTTCAATATTTGAAAATGTGTGTAAATTATTGAAATAACTTTAAATAAAAATTACAAATATTTTTAAATTATTTAAATGTTAATTCGAAATTCTTTTAAATTATAAACACTTTAATATATTTTATATTTCACTCTCTTAACTTAGACATGCTTAAACATGTTAATATTAAATAGTATAGAAATAATAAAAACGAAAATAGTATAGAATAATTATAAAGAAATTATATGCAGAAAGTTTAAAAAAGAATATATCCCCTTTTCAAATAGGTATTTTTAAATGTTTTGACATGTTTAAAACATTTTTAATATCTGAAAATGTTTGTAAATAAATATTTGAAAGCTTTTTAAATAAAAAATGCAAATATTTTTAAATTATTTAACTTTTAATTTGAAATTCTTTTAAATTATAAACACTATAATATATTTTACATTTGGCTCTCTTAATTTCAACATGCTTAAACATGTTAGTATTAAATACTAATAAATTTGAGATTGTTATTAAAAAGATATTTGGATCGTGAAGAACAAAATTGAATTTTCAATAAAACCTTTTTTCTGATTTTAAATATTAATTTAAAATCATATATCAAATTATCTGAATAATGAATAATTTAATTGTTTAAAACTGGCCAATAAATAATCATGTGGAATATTTATAAATTGTTATTTTCTAATGCTTTATCTTTCAAAAAGGGGAACAAATTTTAGCTTTTTAAGTAACATATTAATAGTCGAACACACAGGCCACTCGACTGACCCGAGGGTTTACAACCGCTATTTGAGTGGCCGGAGTAACATATCAATAGTGTTGTTGTTGTTGAGACCCAGACCGTCCGACCTACCAGAAAGGTGTAAAGTAACCACATTATCAATAGTTGAAGACCCAGGCCGTCCGACTCATCCGGAGGACTCGAGCAACCGTTTGGACGGTTGGACTCATATCAATAGTGATATATCAACAGTTTGGACGCATATCAATAGTGTTGTTGATGAGACCCAGACCGTCCGACCTACCAGAAAGGTGTAAGGTAACTGAATGGACGGCCGGGAAGTGCCACCCAATTTAGACCGGAACCCAGTGAGGGAGGCATCCACAGGGACCGTACCCTCCTTCCCCTACCACCAACCTCTCGGAAGGACGCATATCAATAGTGTAAAAATTTTAATTACTTAATTAAGAAAAATGTTTTGTTTTATCTTACATATTATATAGCATTAAGTGCTGTGAAAACTTTAATATTTTCATAAATTCTAATTATATACAAAACAAGAAATTAATAATGAGGAAGAGTTGGATAATAAGAAAACAGAGTAATAATAGAATTCATTTAAAAAATCATTTAAATAGGAAATATAATTGATATATGATAAGTTCGATTCACTAATAGTATTTAATAGAATTTATCACATATAAAATCCATACAGCAGTATACTTTGAGCGTTGAAAGAAATGGTTTGACTTGCATTAAATATCTAAATACGATGATCCCTTTCATATATTACATGTAGCCTTGTTTTTAGCACTTTACAACATACTTGAAAAGTGTTTATGACTTTGGTCATTCTGTCTGTCTGTCTGCACGATAACTACCGTAAAAATGACTTCAAAATCAAAATGAAATTTTAGTATGTTGTTGAGGCGGTCTGTGGGACATATGAGAATGTAAATGAATAATATCACCCAATTCGTTTTGGATTGAATCCGGATTAAAAAAATGAAATACATTGAATCCTATGGGGGCCTCATTTTTCAAACATTTTTTAAGCGGTTAAAATTCACAAATTGCTTCGAAAATTTAAGAAAATATTCAAATTATCCCATAAAATATATAAAAAAATTTCAGCAAAATTTCAGTTCGGTAGTTTTTTAAATAAAAATTAAAATAATAATGACATCCATATAATATGATGACCCTCTTCAAAATGAAATATGGCATCCATCTTTCTTCCCGAGTAAAAATCGGGATTTTTACAGTTCTTTTAAATTAATATTGAGTGTAGCATCCGTCATAAAACCGCTTTATTTTTGTGTTTTTTCTGTGTATCTATATTCTGCACCAACGGAGTTATAATATTTTTGAGCTTAAATGATCATCAAACTTATGTAAGATGAGTTATATAAGAATTGCTGATTTTTTTTTACACAAAATTATTTAACTATGGAGTCTAGAATAAAAGTGTATGAATGAAATATTCACTTATTTTACATAAAGATCCGGACGATTTATATTTCGATGACGTCATTTGAATAAAGTTTGAATGAAGTTTTAAACGTGGAGTTAGAAATTACTTTTACCTCCATGGTTTTAATTTTCCAAGTAAAATAAATTATTGTAGTTCTGTGATAATTAAAAAAATATTGTCTCTGAATGTATCGTATTCTAGAGATGTTTAAATAAAATTACAGTTGGAAAATGTTTTATAATCAATGCTTTATGCATGATTGATCTTACTTGTTTAATTACTGGAATTTTTACTCTTTGTTTGATCAATCGTCTGTTTTCAAAAGTAATCTTATAAGAAATATTGTAGTAAATTCAATTTTATCTATACATCTATTTATTTACGTCTATTATTTTTTATATGCATATTTATTTATTTTTACGTCTATCTATTCAATTTTATCTTATGTCTTTACCATAGTAAAGACGATTTTTATCACCCACTTCGATGTTTTAATAAACATAGAAGATTTAGAGGAAATGAAAAATTGGGTAGTAAAAGGATATGTTTTCTCAATCCCATTTAAACAGACGAAGTAACAAAATGAAAATGGCTTAAAAAATTATAGAAACTTTTGAAAATTCAATAAAAAATTGTTCTTCAAATGACATTTGAGATGCTAATGGAAAGATGCCTATGGTAAAGTATATATAACGCGTAAAGCAATAAAACGGTTTCTAATTTTTTTAATAACAGCATATGTCTTTAGAAAAGTGTATTTGAAAATATGTTTAAGTGCATTTAGAAATTCATATCATCTTTTATTATTTGACCTCATAAAGGATATGGCAGTCAGAAATAAACACACAATATTAAGAAAAAGCGAAAAAATATATTAGAAGTAAATTGAATAGAAATATTTTCAAAACTATGATTTCCAAAGTACTGAGAATTTGTATCTTACATATCTAGTAAGCAGTTTTCTATGTTCATTGTTTATATATATATAAAAAAATATAATCAGTTCTGGAGTTTTTCTTTTTAAATTTTTAGCCTAAATATCCACTTGACTAGAAAAAAAGAAAACTGGATATTCAAACGTTTGAGGTCTGAATATGCGTTATATTTTGCTGTTAAAATTAAGTCAATATTAATTTTATTTAAATTAAAAAAAAATGAGAATAAAAATTTCGCACGCTGAATATGAGGCAAAGACAGTATTGGTTTTCTTCCATTCGGCTATAGATGAAATAAGAACATTTCAGAATGTATAATGTTGCGAACCTGTAATATTCTCTCACTAGCGTCCCCCGCCTTGTCTTTCGTCCCTATCTCAGACCAAACGGCGCCATAGCAGTGTTTTCTTCAGAAAACAGCGTACGAACATTCTTTCTCTAACGTCACTCTATGGTTGACATAATTTCGGGTCAGAAGAAGGGTTACTGGATTTAGCGATATATCGCCAATTTAACGACTTCCGGAATGTTCCAGAAACTTCACGAAATAACGATTAATCTAGGAGATATTAGATAACTCTGCAAATTTCTACAGACGCGTTTCCAGAAGTTTCTATAGAGAGACTATGAAAAGGACTCATCACTCCAATTGGAGTTAGTTGACGAGTTGACAATACACGAGCTACAATGGACTGTAACTTTTGTCAATGTTTTGAGAATAGTAGCGGTTGTTTTGTGAAATTATATTCACCAGTATTTTGAGAATATCATCGCTTATTCTGAAGTAAGTGGAGCATTTAAGTGTTGCTTGATTGTATATTGCTCCTGTTTACTTTGTGCTTGTGAATAAGTGAATAAACGTAGGGGATCCAGAAACTTGGACTCGCTCTGGTATCCTGTGTATACACCCACGATTTCTGAGGATAGGTTTCAGAACAATAATAATTTGAAGAGGTAAGAGTACAGTTTTGCGTCTACATGAAAATTTTTAACTGCATCACTGTTTTACGAACGGTAGAATGCAGATTGTAAGTTCTTTTACAACAAAATGCCGATCGGCCACACAATAAGTTACCGTAAGTCGTGTTACCGTTGGTCGTGTGAGCTGCGCCTGCCAATGAAATGCCGTGTCATGGTTTTACGTTTTAAAGTAAACGGCATTTTCACTTTAGCGCACAGAAATGGGAAAGTTTTTCAGAAATTAAGGCAGCGTCCTAAAACTTTTGAGATTCTCTGTTAATATTTATAGATTAATCATAGACTGATATATGGGATACAGAAATTTTAAGCTGTCCCCAATAAAGCCCCTTTATATTAGCCACCCCCCCCCCATAATTATTATTCCAAATTCCAATTTCATGCCGACCACGTATTGCAACTATATTAAATTCTATCCCACGTTACTAATATTAACAAAGTCTGCCAGTACTTCCTCTTTTCCTCTACCATACCATATAGGGTCACTCCTCTTAACCTCTGCGTAAATTTTCTCATACGAAACTGCTTCTCAAAACGCATGTTTCCCATGCCATCATCCCCTCCTCCATAAATGTAATGTGTGTGAACCAACGCAGACTGCATTGAGATTCCTTGCGAGCTGGTTGCCGACGAGGAGCTCGGTCCAATGTAACAACTTATGTTTCAAATAAAGTAGAGTTTTATAACCTGAAAAATCTCTTCTCTAGACTATCTCAACTGCCATTACATATATTTCTAAGAATATTTCACAGTTTGAACCTACAAAATGAAAAGCTAACACACAAATAATATTGAATTTACAATTTAGCAATGTAAAAAAAATTACAGATAGGAAAGTTATCCATACATTTTTTTCTTAAGTTCCAAAGTCTAATCAGTCAGGTTATGGTCTAAATACAAAAATATTGGAGGGCAACCGCTCCTTTCTCGCTTTCGTTCGCCAACCTTCGCCGAAGGTCTCGCTTCGCTTTGCCCTGACAGCGTGTTTGTGGGCTGCTTCAAAACATTTTGATGGACAATTGCATTCTCCAGCTATAACAGTGCATGTTCAGCTGAAACAGGTTGATTTGTTTGATGACCTACGTACAAAAGGGTCGAAATGGGTTCATGAAATCAATGAAGAACCCTGCTTCCCCGACCGGGAAATCAAACCACGGACCTTCGTACTGGCCAGCTGACGCTCTACCAATGGATTGCAGCTCTTATTGTCGGAATTGCAGTTCTTATTGTCGGAATTGCAGTTCTTATTGTCGGAATTGCAGTTCTTATTGTCGGAATTGCAGTTCTTATTGTCAAAGATGCTTGCATGTGGAGATACCCATGCTGAGGCGATTTGCGCTAGTGAAGTTCATTGTATTAACTGTAGGGAGGCTAATGTGAAATATGGTTTGAAATTGGATACTTCTCAATCTTGTAAGGATAGGAATTGCCCTAGGTATTTTAGGGATCTGGAGGTTTCTAAGTATTTTATTGATTATGGAGGATAAAGATATGTGTCTAAGTGTTAATTTTGAGCTGTATTTCCTTTACGGTGTATTTGCTTTGGGATCTTTTATGGTTTATAATTTCTTTTTTCATTACGGGATCTTGGACTTGTAGATTTCTGGTTTCTTTCAAGTTGGACTATTATTAATTGCATGGGGATTTTGGGTGATTTTGTTGACTATTTGTTGGTTATCTGGTAATTCCTTTTTAAGTAGGACGGATAATTGCATGGGGATTTCTGGTGTTTCTGCTGGTTATTTGGTTATTTATGTTGTTGTTAATTGGATATAATTATTTTTGTAGGTATTTAAGTGGAATTTGTTCCTTGCGATTTACGGTTAGGTTAGAAATGAGTATTTGAATGTTTATTAGGCCGTTGAATAATTTAGTTATTATGTGTTAGGATGCTGTTTTTTGGTTGTTGGTATGTAATGGATAGATGTATTTCTTGGTTCTGGATTGTAGTTAGGAGGTTCTTTTGGTTTTGTAAGGGTTTTAGGAGGCTGGTTTCTTATTGGTTTGTTGAGATTGTGTGGTAATTGGTTCTATAAGTATGGCATTTTATATGATTGGGACTATTGTTATAGTTGTAAAGGAATGTAGTGTGTATATACGGGGAATCTTATGTTGATTTGTATTTGTGTATTGTATATAGTGTTTTTGTGAATAGTATACTGTATGTTGTATATATAGGGTCTATAATGATCGGTGATATTATGATTGTTGATATTTTTTATGATTAGTATGATTGGTTATATTATCTGTGAGTATTATGAATGGTGATAATGTATGGATGTATTTAAGGAAATAAGCTATATTATAAGTTATTGTTGTGTTTCTAGTATATTTTAGTTATTTGTATGTATTTGTATATAATAAGTATGAGTGGACTCCTTTGTATAAACTTGGACTTACTTATGGTTAAGTAAAAGGATATTTGTTTATTTTTTGTTAAATTGGTTGGATATAGAATTGGCCTTCTTATTTTGTCTTAATATTTTATTTACGGGTATTAGTATTTGTTTTGTTTTCCCGCATAATATTGCGGATGAATTGTAGGCCAGATGTAACCGCTTGGCCACGCACCACACTGATTCTGTTTCATGAATCCTTGGAGCCCGCGGTTTACTCTGTCCGAGTTGCTTGGGTTGCACGCTGACTCTTCTTTTTGCTGGGGATCAAGTTTCTCCCGGCCCGAGATTTTGATGCTCAGCCCAAAGGGCGAGCCCTCGGGTCTGGCTCGCGGAAGTTCTTATTGTCAAAGTGGACTCTGCATTCTACATCCGCTAATGTCAGATTGGTGGGCCACTGACCATCTGACTGATCTACTACTAAGACTTTTATCTCAGACTAGCCTCCTGCTACTACCATTTTTATCCTAGTTTATAGTGTTTAGTATATAACAAAAATTATTAACATTATTCAGGTAAAAATATGCATATCCGGAGGAGACTATAGTGAACTTTGTAACGAACCTAAATAAGATATTTTACTCCAACGTTGTCACTTTTTATGACTTTCTCTGTAGAACTTTATGGTGCTTCCTTACCTTGTCCGATTTTACCACAGTGTAATGTGAGTGAATCCTCGTGATATCAATGGAAAACACAAAAGTAACATGTGAACTTAGACTAGGCAATGGCTCCCCCACAACAGGGTGAACAACGGATGCACACAAATGAGAATGGATTTGTGCTGCAAATTGTGTTATTTTCACAACGACATAACACAGATAACGCCTCCAAATCGTCTCATTACAGTTCACAGATGCTTAAAATATAATCTTTCGTCGAAAACTCGAATTCGAATGTTCGATCTCGTTACAATACATTACCTATATATTGTACTATGTATATAGGGAATATCATATCGTTAGCAAGAAAATTCAATCACGCATAAAGCATTGATTGTGAAACACTTTTCAATTGAAATGCAATTTTATTTAAACATCTCTAAAATGCGAAACATTCAGCGGTGATATATTTTTAATGCTCACAGAGCTGCAATAATTTATGTTAGTTGAAAACTTAAAATTTCATCGAAAGAAACAAGCTTTATTCAAATGACATCATCGAAATATAAGTCTTATTCCAGGCTCCAGAGTTAAACAATTTTGCGTGAAAAAAATTCAGCAATTCTTATACAAGTCATCTTACAATCACTTGTATATATTCGGCATCCACTAAAATTAGGCTTCATTGTAGAAATAATTAAGGTTTGATGATCACTTGATCGAAGCCATTTGTGAATTTTAACTTTGCTTAAAACATGTTTGAAAAAATATAGGGTTCAACGTATTTCAATTTTTCAACCCGGGTTCAATCCAAAACTAATTGAGTGATATTATTCATTTACATTCCCATTTGTCTCACAGACCGACCGTCTCAACAACATAGTAAAATTTCATTTTGATAAAGTCATTTTTATGGCAATTATGGTGCGAACGGACAGACAGACCGGCAGACAGATAGAATGAACAACGTCATAAACACTTTTTACCTATGTTAAAAAGTTTCAAATACAGGTTTACATTAATAGCTTGGAATAAAAAAACAACCTATTATGAAAATGACCGGAATGAACGGAATAAATTTCTCTACAAAGTAACTTTATCTTTAAATAAATGTCATTAGCACTTTGACGTGATAGGACCAATTATCTTTAAAAAAAATTAGAATTATTTTTTGTCCTTTAATGGCGCTTTAAGAAAAAACAATATTTTCTTCTTAAGGAAGGGATTTATTTTAATAAATTCTAAGTTACGGTATTAAGGTACATTATCTTCTCTTTATCAGTCATCCCCAACTCCAATTTTTCGTTCCATTCCAAACCGCAAAGTACACGTGTCAACAGGATTTCCTGTCATTGGCATTTACAGTGGAGATTAGTATAGGAAAGACATATACTTTTCTTTCATCTTTCAATGCATTGAAAGGTTGATGCATTGAATCGTGTTTTCTCTAAACTCAAACAGTTTTTCACCATGCACAACTGAAGCAACTGCATTCATTACTTTTGGGTTTAACTGTATTTGATAATTTTCTATCCAACAATTTATCCGTCTCTTGCAGCCCGGCATGTCCAATACAAACGCATCTAAACCATACTCAATTTCCTGAATGTTGTAAAGACCCTTGCTGCCCCAACCGGGAATCGAACCCTGGATCTTCGAGCTGACCAGCGGATGATCCACCATTGAACTATTGGGACGAAATAGCAAGGTCTTATATTCGAAATGGACTTTGTTTCAAATGGTGTACAAATTAATGTCTAAATGGCTAACATCATTGGATAAAAATGATTCAAGTCTTTTGTCAAAATCACTGCATGATGCCCGATAACAACTCCTCCCAAACCGATCTAGTTTTATGACTTTAGTAAATTACATAGTTTGGTGTTAATATGTACAGAGTTCGTTGCTTTATCGTTTGCAATAAAAATTGCACTTTGTTGTCACAAAATTGCCACTGTTTGACGATAACTCATTTAAAAAGAAATGATTCTTACGAAATTAGCACTTGAGGAGTGGGTAATATTTTAGAGATGGATGAATGCGATTCATCAGATATAATTGAGTAGTCGGATACATTTTTATGAAGTCAACAGATGTGATGCCAGATAATACTCCACAGATCAAGATTGTTTATGAGTGTTATAAATTAATTGTTTCGTGTTTTAAAGAGTGTTGCGCATAGGATAGATGTCCTACAATCACTCAATGCTACCCTTTTTATGAAATTTACAGAAATGGCACATTTATAAGAAAAATAGTTCGTTCATAAATAAGACATATTTTCATTTTAAAAGGTTTTAAAGCGTTTCTTGCTGCAAACGATAACTTGCTTTTGCTTCCTTTCTTTTGACCCACACCCGGATTCAATACCCTTCCCGAGGGTGTAATGCATCTGTTTGGCCGGTCGGGACAGTACCACAGAATTTAGACTGGAAACCGGTGAGGGTGACATCCACAGAGACCATAACCACTTTCTCCTACCGACAACCTCTCGGAAGAATTTACAGATCCACATATTTAACTTGCCTGTGCTCCACGAAAACACGGAGACAATTTGGGTAGAGGCAGGAATCGAAATTCGGCACACCGAGCGCAAGTCCCGTGCCTTAATCACTGGACTGTCCCGCCCCTAAACTATATTTGCTTCTTCTTCTTTGACTCAAATCGTCCGACCTACCCAAATGTGTGAGTATCTGTTTAGACTGCCGGGAAGTGCCACACCATAGACCGGAACCTAGTAGAGGGCGACATCCATAGGGACTGTGCCTTCTTCACTCTACCATCAACCTCTTGGAAGGACTGACGGACCCAGTTATTTAACGTGACCGCGGTCCGCGTGAACGTGGGGACAGTTTGAGCAGAGACTGGAATCGAACTCGCGTCGTCGTTCCCCCTCTAACCACTGGACTTCCCTCCCCCCCAAAAAACTATACTTGTTGCATATCAATAAAGAAAAAGCATATCAACAGCTGAATGTCATCCTATAAAATACGCCGTGAAGAGATGTATATAATCGTGCATAGCAACGATTCACATATGAAGTCACTATTTTTAGTTTTATAGCTTTAAAATAAATATATATTGAATATTTTGCTGAAATAGGATGCATAACTAACAACTAAAGCTTATATATAGGAATACACTCTTATTCCAAACTGTGTATAAAATAGTACTTAACTGTTTCTAATAATATTAGAAAAATAAGTTTTGTGAACATTTGCTTACGGGTGGGGCAGTGTTCATCCCAAACAAAGAACCTTCCAAAAGACAGGTACTTGACATATCCTATCCCAAACAATTCGATCTCCCTTTGCAGGCATTTTCGTCCATGGACCCCAGTGCTAAGGGGATCGAACTATTTGGGATAGTGTACGTCAAATACCTGCCTTTTTGAGAGTTTCTTCGTTTGGAATGGACGCTGCCCCACCCGTAAGCAAAAGGTTAACAAAAGGTGGAATATAATGCTAAACGATAATGTAGACTACGTTTATCCATATATATATATATATATATATATATATATATATATATATATATATATAGTATATATATATATATATAGTAATCTAAATATATATAAATATAGTATAAATCTCTAAGATAATATATATAGCATATATATATATATATCTTAGAGCCTCGTCCACGTGTATGGCGTTTGTGCTTGATTTCGTTTGTTATACTTATTTCGATTCCATACCTTTGTATTATATATTTTTCATTGAGTTGTTGATTCGATATTTATTTTATTTATTTTTTTCCATTTGCTTGAGGATTAGTTGATTTTTACTTTTGTTTTGTAAGCCAGTTAGATAGTTGAATTTAGTTTAAGTCTTTCTTTTTTTGTTTCCATACCTTTTAATTTTGTTGATTTTCTGTAACTTGATAGCTTGTGTTTTGTATTTTTTATCCATTTGATTGAAGATTTGCTGTATTATATTTTATTCTGTGGGTGTTTTAAAAAGTTACATTTATCGTGTTACATCTTCTTACTTTTCGTTCATTGGATTTTCAAACTTCTATTAGTATATATATATATATATATATATATCAAACGTGAAAATTCCAAATTTATCAGCAGAAGCATTTAATCTTTCAGCAAATCAATAAATTCTTTGGGTTGAAAGATCCATTAAAAACACTGAAATCAAACAATTCTAAAAAATAGAAAATGATGCATTGCCATTGGAAGATATTGGGCGGGTTAATGGACGTGTTGCATGACCGTATGTGTGTGAAGGTGCCACATGCTTTGATCCACAAACGTGCTATCACGACCATAAAACTTAATAATAGAATGGTTTTTTATATAAATATTTAGTTTTACAAACTTTATATAAAGCAAAATCTAATGAAACCAAACAGTTTTCGTAAAATGCTCTTATATTTGCACTCTAGTATTACATTCCATGCCCTTTATTATATGTATTGGTTTTTGAAATCGAAATTATGATAAATACACGTTTTAAAGCTTCTATACTTTAAAACATTTTGTGATTTCTCAGCTGATACATTAACATTTAAAAACAAATATTCGTTTTCGATTAGAAAACACGATGACTTCCGAGCCATGGAAAATTGTAACATCGGATATCTGAAAGTCAGACACAAACATGCTACTCATATGGGACTTTTTGTCAGCTGTAAGACTCGATTTATAACTGTTCGATTCACTCGGCATTTACATCAGTAAGAGCAGTGTTTAGGTTTCGAGTGCGGGTAGAAAACGCTTCATATACAGACAGTGCTCTCCACCTGCTTGCATACATATCTCTTCAGTGTCGTGTCAATCATTTCCTTGAAATATTTCAAGTGATACAGAAAAGTTCGAAAAAGAGTCATTTTCTTATAGGAAATGTGATGACTTTCGATCCAAGGAAACTTTTAACAGGATATTTCTGAAAGCATCAAACACAAATAAACATTCCAACGATAGGGCAGTTTCAAAGAGTTGTAAAGAATACAATTAGTCAAGCAGTTCACTCTCTGGATTTTAGATCCACGGGTGTCGGGTATTAAGATAGGGTTAAGAACTCTGTTATTGCGCACATGCTCGCAACTGCTTGGAATATTCTTTAAGGGGACGGTGGACGTTGAAATGAGCAAAAATCAACTAAAAAAATTTTAATATATAACATTATTTCACACATTTAACATTTTCTTACGGGTGGAACAGCGTCATCCCAAACGAAGAACCTCCCCAAAAGGCAGGTATTTGACATACCCTATCCCAAACTGTTCGACTCTACAGTGGCACCTGCTGCAGCAGGTGCAATGTTTCTGTCGGCGATTTCCATGGACGCCAATGCCTGCAAAGAGGGTCGAACTGTTTGGGATAGGATATGTCAAATACTTGCCTTTCGGGGAGGTTCTTCGTTTGGGATGGACGCTGTCCCACCCGTAAGCGAAAGATTGAACGCATTTTTTTCGAAACGGAATTTTCAAAGGTTTTGCATTTTTAAAATGCTCCATGCGTCTCAATTTTTGTTTGAAATGCATGAAATTTGGCAAGAAGACACCTCTCATACTTTTTAATAAAACTGGGTACGCATTTTATAATTGGACTTTATTTAGGTAATTAAAAGTGAATAAGAACTTGATTAAATGATGAAAATGAAGTTTTAATGCAGAAAAATATTTTTAAAAAATTAACTTTCTACGGGATTTAAAAATAGATACACAAATTTGTTCATAATATGTTTTTAAGTGATCATAATGTAAAATCAATGAAAAATGTGAACAAATGGCACGCAAGGAGCGTTTTCAAATGTTCGTTAAAAAAATTAAATTAAAAAGAATTACAAAATTATAATAAAATTGAAAGAAAATTTAATGGTATTGTATATAGTAATGTTAAGAGGCATATTTATACAAATTTTCACGTTTCTAAGTCAATAAATAAATAAAAAAATTTCAACGTCCACCGTATCCTTAGTTTCAGTCCTGATCAAAATAGTCCCGTTCTACATTATACCGAAACAAATCACATCCAATCAAATCTGAGAGCTAGCTGCAAGCATCGAGAGACAAATATCTTGTTAATTTCTGTATGTAACAAGGAAACTTTTGCTTCGTACCGGACACCTGGATTTTCGTTTCCAATAGAACAGCTGTATGCGTGTCATTTACAGTACACTAAACAAGTTTCAGGAGCGTTTGGCGTTTCTAACGTTTGGCGTCCTCCAAAGTTTCAAATGGTAATTGCATATTTATCTTACTGCCAACATCATGGTGCTTCATCTCCTTTTTTGGTGCTACAACTCGCTGCAAGCTCTGACCGTCCCAGCAATACATCTCCAGCGTGCCCTACTCCGAGCGGCAAGTCACGGGCTCCAAGTGTCTATAACATCATGCAAAATATATGTCCGCATCTGACCTGTTAAAAGATGGGGGCACATATTTTGCACACATATAATCCCGTGAAGTCATAAAAGTTGCCACGACACGCATAACATGTACTGAACGAATCTTCATCAGCATAACGAATCTTCATCTCAACTGCTATTTACCAGTCATTAATGAAATGAATTATTTGAATTTTGGCAATTGCGACAAAAAAGATGTCTTATGTGGGCAGACTCGAATTCAATCACTTTTTATTTCTTTAATAATTCTTTGAATTGAGTTTAGTTATACAAAATAACACGCATCATTAAATGATTGCATCATTGAATAAATAATTCATTGAACGCATCATTATGTGGAATGACACTGAATGGGCAAATTCAATTTTCTTTTTTATTGGGTAACTAGACGTATTTTCAAAGACAGCGTAGTAAAATTGCAAAAAAAAACTGAAATAACTTGAAAACAATGAATCCTAGAGTCATCGAATGAGTCGTCTACTTTCATCGTTAAAAATGACGTATAAAACAAGCCATCTATGGATACATTTACGCAAACGCAGTTTTTCCTTTTAGATTTCGACAATTTTTGTGGGCCATTTCGTAAAAAAGGCAGTTTTTTTTTATCCCGAATCGTACCGAAATCTAACACCACTACGATAACCTACAAGTAACTTACCTGTAAAATTTTATGAAATTAGGTCCATTCGTTTTTGAGTTAGTTTTCGAGTTATACATTGTACAGACCCACACACAGAGACGGTAATATTTTTTCGATTTCTTGAGTATTCGAAACGTATCGATCCTATGAAAAGTCGAGTTGCCACGTTTGACACGGTTCCAATACTTTCCTTTTACATTACCATGTATGGTAGGGAAGCAATTATTTATATGTCAGCTATAAATAGTAGATCTTAAAGCCAACTTGATAGCGGTTGTTAACACTTTCCAACATAGTTGAAACGTATTCATGACTTTGGTCATTCTGTCTGTCTGACTGTCCGTTCGCCCGATAACTGTCGTACAAATGACTTTATCAAAATGTAATTTTAGTATGTTGTTGAAACAGTCTGTGGGACATATAGGAATGTAAATGAATAATATCAACCCATTAGTTTCGGATTGAACCCGGGATGAAAAAGTGAAATACTTTGAATCCTACGGGACCTGATTCTTCAAACATATTTTAAACGAAGTTAAAATTCGGAAATTGCTTTGAAAATTTTAGGAAATATTGAAATGATCCCATAAAATATATATAAAAAATAGACCAAAGTAGGTTCGGAAGTTTTTTAAATAAAAATTAAATAATAATGACATCCATATTATATGAAGATATTATGTGACCCATCTTCTTCTTAAATAATAAAAGGCAATGTCTGTGTGTGTGTGTGTGTGTGTGTCTGTCTGTCTGTCTGTCTGTGTTATACACTATACGTTTCGCGACCGCGCGTCGGAGAGCTACGAAATTTGGCAATCGGAGACCCGGGGGGGAGGGAAGGGGACACATGAAAACCGATTTTTAAAATTTTAATTATTTTTTTATTTATTTAATGTTTTATGCGATTTCGACCGTTTTTTGCCATTTTTGCCCTTTTTTCTCCACGATCCAGACATCGTAGAAAAAAATAAATCACACCATCGGAAAGAGCAGAAAATTTCGAGTAAAAATATATGAATTTCAAATCTGAATTTCGATTTCTAATATTTTTTAAAGATTTTAAAACAAAACTCACTTTTGGCTCAAAAAATCAATTTTTTGTTTTTAAATTCTCGCATCGTGAAAAGTACTCATAATTTCGACTAATAATTTACATTTTTAGAAAGCTGAAATATCTGGCATTCTTACAAGTCTAATGTGGTCCAGAAATAATGAAAATTGCCTTCAGGATGGCAATTTTAAAGACGCCATGATTTTAAATTTCTCGGCGTTCCGTTCGTTTCTCCTCCGCTGAAGCAGGGAAGGTGGTGGGTGGGGACGTCAAGGTGGAGGTGGTTCTGAATAGAGGGCCTTTGCTCTATATAAATTATTATATTTATATTTTAAATGATGGGACGATCTGGATTTTTTAAATGTATATTTTAACTTTTGGATATTTTAAATGGATATTTTAATTTTATGGATATTTTAAATGATGGAACAATGAAACAATGGAATGAGGATGATGGAATTAAGCATATGGTCATTTTAAATTGCAAATTAGCGCGCGGGAAGTTAGCGGTAGGCCCGGGTTCGATTCCCGCCACTGCCAAAACTGCCGCCGTGTTTACGTGGAATACGATCACGTTAAATATGTTGGTCCGTAAGTTCTTCCGAGAGGTTGGTGGTAGGGGAAGGAGGATACGGCCCCTGTGGATGCCTCCCCCACTGGGTTCCCATCTAAATTGGGTGAATATGTAGAAAGTTATGGAGATTGTCGCGGAGGGCGCGGCAGCCCAGTGGTTAGCGCGCGGGAATTGCACTCAGTAGGCCCGGGTTCGATTCCCGCCACTGCCAAAACTTACGCCACGTTCACGCAGAGTACGATCACGTTAAACATGTGGGTTCGTGAGTCCTTCCGAGAGGTTGGTGGTAGGGGAAGGAGGGTACGGTCTAAATTGGGTGAATAAAAAGAAAGTTATGGAGATTGTCGCGGAGGGCGAAGTAGCCCAGTGGTTAGCGCGCGGGAATTGCACGCGGTAGGCCCGGGTTCGATTTCCGCCACTGACATGGAGTACGATCACGTTAAACATATGGGTCCGTATGTTTTTCCGAGAGGTTGGTGGTAGGGGAAGGAGGGTACGTTCCCTGTGGATGCCTCCCCCACTGGGTTCCGGTCTAAATTGGGTGGCACATCCTGGCCGTCCAACCAGTTACCAGGCCCGGGTTCGATTCCCAAAATTGCCGCCGTGTTTACGCGGAGTACGAGCACGTTAAACATGTGGGTCCGTGAGTCCTTCCGAGAAGTTGGTGGTAGGGGAAGGAGGGTACGGTCTAAATTGGATGAATAAAAAGAAAGTTATGGAGATTGTCGCGTAGGGCTAAGTAGCCCAATGGTTAGCGCGCGGAAATTGCACTCGGTAGGCCCGGGTTCGATTCCCAAAATTGCCGCCGTGTTTACGCGGATTACGATCACGTTAAACATGTGGGTCTGTAAGTCCTTCCGAGAGGTTGGTGGTAGGGGAAGAAGGGTACGGTCCCTGTGGATGCTTCTCCCACTTGGTTCCGGTCTAAATTGGGTGAATAAAAAATAAGTTATGAAGAATATCGCGGAGGGTGAAGTACCCCAGTGGTTAGTGCGCGGGATTTGCACTTGGTAGGCCCGGGTTCGATTCCCAAAATTGCCGAATAAAAATAAAGTTATGGAGATTGTCGCGGATGGCACGGTAGCCCAGTGGTCAGCGCGCGGGAATTTCACTCGGTAGGCCCGGGTTCGATTCCCGCCATTGCCAAAACTGCAGCCGTGTTCACGCGGAGTACGATCACGTTAAACGTGTGGGACTGCAAGTCCTTCCGAGAGGTTTGTGGTAGGGGAAGGAGGGTACGGTCTCTTTGGATGCCTCCCCCATTGGGTTCCGGTCTAAATTGTGTGGCACTTCCTGGCCTTCCAAGCAGTTACCTTACACCTTTCTGGTAGGTCGCGCCAACGAGTTTGCCACGGTCAGAATTTTCAAGGGTAGCGAACAGGCTGGTCGCCAAAGGCGGCTAGTTCTAAATAAATTACCGAAATCTATATAATAAAAGGCAATGTCTGTGTGTCTGTCTTATACACTATACGTTTCGCGACCGCGCGTCGGAGAGCTACGAAATTTGGCAATCGGAGACCCGGGGGGGAGGGAAGGGGACACGTGAAAACCGATTTTTAAAATTTTAATTATTTTTTTATTTATTTAATGTTTTATGCGATTTCGACCGTTTTTTGCCCTTTTTGCCCTTTTTTCTCCACGATCCAGACATCGTAGGAAAAAACAAATTACACCATCGGAAAGAGCAGAGAATTTCGAGTAAAAATATATCAATTTCAAATCTGAATTTTGATTTCTAATATTTTTTAAAGATTTTTAAACAAAAGTCACTTTTTGCTCAAGAAAACGATTTTTGGTTTTTAAATTCTCGCATCGTGAAAAGTACTCATAATTTCGACTAATAATTTACATTTTCAGAAAGGTCAAACATCTGGCATTCTTACAAGTCCAATCTGGTCCAGAAATAATGAAAATTGCCTTCAGGATGGCAATTTTAAAGACGCCATGATTTTAAATTTGTCGGCTACCGGCTCAGTTCCTCAACGGCATTTTCCACCCATCCGCATTAGTTTCTTCCCCGTCTCCATGGAGACCGCGCTTTCGGTTTTAACTGAATTACGAGCATAAGTGTTGTATACATCGGGCGAAATTATTATATTTATATGATATTTTAAATGGATATTTTTAAATGGATATTTTAAATAATTTAAATGATTGAATTATGGTGGTTTGAATTGTGGTGATGTATTTGAAATTATTATATTTATGGATTGGTGGAACGATATGGTTGATTTTTTTATTTTAAATGGATATTTTAATTTATGGATATTTTAATTTATAGATATTTTAAATGGATATTTTAATTTTATGGCTATTTTAAATGATGGAACGATGGAACGAGGATGGTGGAATTAAGAGCCTAGCATATGGTCGTTATAAATTTAAATTAGCGCGCGAGAATTGCACTCGGTAGGCCTGGGTTCGACTCCCGCCACTGATGCGGAGTACGATCACCTTAAACATATGGGTCGATAATTCCTTCCGAGAGGTTGGCGGCAGGGAAAGGAGGGTACGGTCTCTGTGGATGCCTCCCCCACTGGGTCCTGGTCCAAATTGGGTGAATAAAAAGAAAGTTATGGAGATTGTCGCGGAGGGCGCGGTAGCCCAGTGGTTAGCGTGCGGGAATTTCACTCGGTAGGCCCGGGTTCGATTCCCTCCACTGACAAAACTGCTGCCGTGTTCACGCGGAGTACGATCACGTTAAACATGTGGGTCCGTAAGTCCTTCCGAGAGGTTGGTGGTAGAGGAAGGAGGGTACGCACCCTGTGGATGACTTTCCCACTGGGTTCCGGTCTAAATTGGGTGAATAAAAAGAAGGTTATGGAGATTGTCGCGGAGGGCGCGGTAGCCCAGTGGTTGGCGCGCGGGAATTGCACTCGGTAGGCTAGGGTTCGATTGCCGCCACTGCCAAAACTGCTGCCATTTTCACGCGGAGTACGATCACGTTAAACATGTGGATCCGTAAGTCCTTCCGAGAGGTTGTTGGTAGAGGAAGGAGGGTACGGACCCTGTGGATGCCTCCCCTACTGGGTTCCGGTCTAAATTGGGTGAATAAAAAGAAGGTTATGGAGATTGTCGCGGAGGGCGCAGTAGCCCAGTGGTTAGCGCGCGGGATTTGCACTAGGTAGGTCCGGGTTCGATTCCCGCCACTGCCAAAACTGCCGCCGTGTTCAGGCGGAGTACGATCACGTTAAACATGCGGGACCGTAAGTCCTTCCGAGAGGTTGGTGGTAGGGGAAGGAGGGTACGGTCCCTGTGGATGCCTCCCCCACTGAGTTCCTGTCTAAATTGGGTGGCACTTCCTGGTAGGTCGTTCCTTCTGGTAGGTCGCGCCAGCGAGTGTGCCACGGTTAGAATTTGCCACGGTCAGAATTTTCAAGGGTAGCGAACAGGCTGGTCGCCAAAGGCGGCTAGTAAATAATAAAAGGCAATGTCTGTGTGTGTGTGTGTCTGTCTGTCTGTCTTATACACTATACGTTTCGCGACCGCGCGTCGGAGAGCTACGAAATTTGGCAATCGAAGACCCGGGGGGGAGGGAAGGGGACACATGAAAACCGATTTTTAAAATTTTAATTATTTTTTTATTTATTTAATGTTTTATGCGATTTCGACCGTTTTTTGCCCTTTTTTCTCCACGATCCAGACATCGTAGAAAAAAATAAATGACACCATCGGAAAGAGCAGAGAATTTCGAGTAAAAATATATCAATTTCAAATCTGAATTTCGATTTCTAATATTTTTTAAAGATTTTAAAACAAAAGTCACTTTTTGCTCAAGAAAACGATTTTTGGTTTTTAAATTCTCGCATCGTGAAAAGTACTCATAATTTCGACTAATAATTTACATTTTCAGAAAGGTCAAACATCTGGCATTCTTACAAGTCCAATCTGGTCCAGAAATAATGAAAATTGCCTTCAGGATGGCAATTTTAAAGACGCCATGATTTTAAATTTGTCGGCTACCGGCTCAGTTTCTCAACGGCATTTTCCACCCATCCGCATTAGTTTCTTCCCCGTCTCCATGGAGACCGCGCTTTCGGTTTTAACTGAATTACGAGCATAAGTGTTGTATACATCGGGCGAAATTATTATATTTATATGATATTTTAAATGGATATTTTTAAATGGATATTTTAAATAATTTAAATGATTGAATTATGGTGGTTTGAATTGTGGTGATGTATTTGAAATTATTATATTTATGGATTGGTGGAACGATATGGTTGATTTTTTTATTTTAAATGGATATTTTAATTTATGGATATTTTAATTTATAGATATTTTAAATGGATATTTTAATTTTATGGCTATTTTAAATGATGGAACGATGGAACGAGGATGGTGGAATTAAGAGCCTAGCATGTGGTCGTTATAAATTTAAATTAGCGCGCGAGAATTGCACTCGGTAGGCCTGGGTTCGATTCCCGCCACTGATGCGGAGTACGATCACCTTAAACATATGGGTCGATAATTCCTTCCGAGAGGTTGGTGGCAGGGAAAGGAGGGTACGGTCTCTGTGGATGCCTCCCCCACTGGGTCCTGGTCCAAATTGGGTGAATAAAAAGAAAGTTATGGAGATTGTCGCGGAGGGCGCGGTAGCCCAGTGGTTAGCGTGCGGGAATTTCACTCGGTAGGCCCGGGTTCGATTCCCTCCACTGACAAAACTGCTGCCGTGTTCACGCGGAGTACGATCACGTTAAACATGTGGGTCCGTAAGTCCTTCCGAGAGGTTGGTGGTAGAGGAAGGAGGGTACGCACCCTGTGGATGACTTTCCCACTGGGTTCCGGTCTAAATTGGGTGAATAAAAAGAAGGTTATGGAGATTGTCGCGGAGGGCGCGGTAGCCCAGTGGTTGGCGCGCGGGAATTGCACTCGGTAGGCTAGGGTTCGATTGCCGCCACTGCCAAAACTGCTGCCATTTTCACGCGGAGTACGATCACGTTAAACATGTGGATCCGTAAGTCCTTCCGAGAGGTTGTTGGTAGAGGAAGGAGGGTACGGACCCTGTGGATGCCTCCCCTACTGGGTTCCGGTCTAAATTGGGTGAATAAAAAGAAGGTTATGGAGATTGTCGCGGAGGGCGCAGTAGCCCAGTGGTTAGCGCGCGGGATTTGCACTAGGTAGGTCCGGGTTCGATTCCCGCCACTGCCAAAACTGCCGCCGTGTTCAGGCGGAGTACGATCACGTTAAACATGCGGGACCGTAAGTCCTTCCGAGAGGTTGGTGGTAGGGGAAGGAGGGTACGGTCCCTGTGGATGCCTCCCCCACTGAGTTCCTGTCTAAATTGGGTGGCACTTCCTGGTAGGTCGTTCCTTCTGGTAGGTCGCGCCAGCGAGTGTGCCACGGTTAGAATTTGCCACGGTCAGAATTTTCAAGGGTAGCGAACAGGCTGGTCGCCAAAGGCGGCTAGTAAATAATAAAAGGCAATGTCTGTGTGTGTGTGTGTCTGTCTGTCTGTCTTATACACTATACGTTTCGCGACCGCGCGTCGGAGAGCTACGAAATTTGGCAATCGAAGACCCGGGGGGGAGGGAAGGGGACACATGAAAACCGATTTTTAAAATTTTAATTATTTTTTTATTTATTTAATGTTTTATGCGATTTCGACCGTTTTTTGCCCTTTTTTCTCCACGATCCAGACATCGTAGAAAAAAATAAATGACACCATCGGAAAGAGCAGAGAATTTCGAGTAAAAATATATCAATTTCAAATCTGAATTTCGATTTCTAATATTTTTTAAAGATTTTAAAACAAAAGTCACTTTTTGCTCAAGAAAACGATTTTTGGTTTTTAAATTCTCGCATCGTGAAAAGTACTCATAATTTCGACTAATAATTTACATTTTCAGAAAGGTCAAACATCTGGCATTCTTACAAGTCCAATCTGGTCCAGAAATAATGAAAATTGCCTTCAGGATGGCAATTTTAAAGACGCCATGATTTTAAATTTGTCGGCTACCGGCTCAGTTTCTCAACGGCATTTTCCACCCATCCGCATTAGTTTCTTCCCCGTCTCCATGGAGACCGCGCTTTCGGTTTTAACTGAATTACGAGCATAAGTGTTGTATACATCGGGCGAAATTATTATATTTATATGATATTTTAAATGGATATTTTTAAATGGATATTTTAAATAATTTAAATGATTGAATTATGGTGGTTTGAATTGTGGTGATGTATTTGAAATTATTATATTTATGGATTGGTGGAACGATATGGTTGATTTTTTTATTTTAAATGGATATTTTAATTTATGGATATTTTAATTTATAGATATTTTAAATGGATATTTTAATTTTATGGCTATTTTAAATGATGGAACGATGGAACGAGGATGGTGGAATTAAGAGCCTAGCATGTGGTCGTTATAAATTTAAATTAGCGCGCGAGAATTGCACTCGGTAGGCCTGGGTTCGATTCCCGCCACTGATGCGGAGTACGATCACCTTAAACATATGGGTCGATAATTCCTTCCGAGAGGTTGGTGGCAGGGAAAGGAGGGTACGGTCTCTGTGGATGCCTCCCCCACTGGGTCCTGGTCCAAATTGGGTGAATAAAAAGAAAGTTATGGAGATTGTCGCGGAGGGCGCGGTAGCCCAGTGGTTAGCGTGCGGGAATTTCACTCGGTAGGCCCGGGTTCGATTCCCTCCACTGACAAAACTGCTGCCGTGTTCACGCGGAGTACGATCACGTTAAACATGTGGGTCCGTAAGTCCTTCCGAGAGGTTGGTGGTAGAGGAAGGAGGGTACGCACCCTGTGGATGACTTCCCCACTGGGTTCCGGTCTAAATTGGGTGAATAAAAAGAAGGTTATGTCGCGGAGGGCGCGGTAGCCCAGTGGTTGGCGCGCGGGAATTGCACTCGGTAGGCTAGGGTTCGATTGCCGCCACTGCCAAAACTGCTGCCATTTTCACGCGGAGTACGATCACGTTAAACATGTGGATCCGTAAGTCCTTCCGAGAGGTTGTTGGTAGAGGAAGGAGGGTACGGACCCTGTGGATGCCTCCCCTACTGGGTTCCGGTCTAAATTGGGTGAATAAAAAGAAGGTTATGGAGATTGTCGCGGAGGGCGCGGTAGCCCAGTGGTTAGCGCGCGGGATTTGCACTAGGTATGTCCGGGTTCGATTCCCGCCACTGCCAAAACTGCCGCCGTGTTCAGGCGGAGTACGATCACGTTAAACATGCGGGACCGTAAGTCCTTCCGAGAGGTTGGTGGTAGGGGAAGGAGGGTACGGTCCCTGTGGATGCCTCCCCCACTGAGTTCCTGTCTAAATTGGGTGGCACTTCCTGGTTGGTCGTTCCTTCTGGTAGGTAGCGCCAGCGAGTGTGCCACGGTTAGAATTTGCCACGGTCAGAATTTTCAAGGGTAGCGAACAGGCTGGTCGCCAAAGGCGGCTAGTCTTAAATAATAAAAGGCAATGTCTGTGTGTGTGTGTGTGTGTGTGTGTGTCTGTCTGTCTTATACACTATACGTTTCGCGACCGCGCGTCGGAGAGCTACGAAATTAGGCAATCGGAGACCTGGGGGGGAGGGAAGGGGACACGTGAAAACCGATTTTCAAAATTCTAATTATTTTTTTATTTATTTAATGTTTTATGCGATTTCGACCTTTTTTTGCCCTTTTTTCTCCACGATCCAGACGTCGTAGAAAAAAACAACTCACACCATCGGAAAGAGCAGACAATTGCGAGTAAAAATATATCAATTTCAAATCTCCATTTCGATTTCTAATATTTTTTAAAGATTTTAAAACAAAAGTCACTTTTGGCTCAAAAAAACGATTTTTGGTTTTTAAATTCTCGCATAGTAAAAAGTACTCAGAATTTCGACTAATAATTTACATTTTTAAAAAGCTGAAATATCTGGCATTCTTACAAGTCTAATCTGGTCCAGAAATAATGAAAATTGCCTTCAGGATCGCAATTTTAAAGACGTCATGATTTTAAATTTCTCGGCGTTCCGTTCGTTTCTCCCCCGCTGAAGCAGGGAAGGTGGTGGGTGGGGACGTCAAGGTGGAGGTGACGTCACGGTTCTGAATAGAGCTCCTATAAATTATTATATTTATATTTTAAATGATGGGACGATCTGGATTTTTTAAATGTATATTTTAACTTTTGGATATTTTAAATGGATATTTTAATTTTATGGATATTTTAAATGATGGAACAATGATACAATGGAATGAGGATGATGGAATTAAGCATATGGTCATTTTAAATTGCAAATTAGCGCGCGGGAAGTTAGCGGTAGGCCCGGGTTCGATTCCCGCCACTGCCAAAACTGCCGCCGTGTTTACGTGGAATACGATCACGTTAAATATGTGGGTCCGTAAGTCCTTCCGAGAGGTTGGTGGTAGGGGAAGGAGGATACGGCCCCTGTGGATGCCTCCCCCACTGGGTTCCCGTCTAAATTGGGTGAATATGTAGAAAGTTATGGAGATTGTCGCGGAGGGCGCGGCAGCCCAGTGGTTAGCGCGCGGGAATTGCACTCAGTAGGCCCGGGTTCGATTCCCGCCACTGCCAAAACTTACGCCACGTTCACGCAGAGTACGATCACGTTAAACATGTGGGTTCGTGAGTCCTTCCGAGAGGTTGGTGGTAGGGGAAGGAGGGTACGGTCTAAATTGGGTGAATAAAAAGAAAGTTATGGAGATTGTCGCGGAGGGCGAAGTAGCCCAGTGGTTAGCGCGCGGGAATTGCACGCGGTAGGCCCGGGTTCGATTTCCGCCACTGACATTGAGTACGATCACGTTAAACATATGGGTCCGTATGTTTTTCCGAGAGGTTGGTGGTAGGGGAAGGAGGGTACGTTCCCTGTGGATGCCTCCCCCACTGGGTTCCGGTCTAAATTGGGTGGCACATCCTGGCCGTCCAACCAGTTACCAGGCCCGGGTTCGATTCCCAAAATTGCCGCCGTGTTTACGCGGAGTACGAGCACGTTAAACATGTGGGTCCGTGAGTCCTTCCGAGAAGTTGGTTTTAGGGGAAGGAGGGTACGGTCTAAATTGGATGAATAAAAAGAAAGTTATGGAGATTGTCGCGTAGGGCAAAGTAGCCCAATGGTTAGCTCGCGGAAATTGCACTCGGTAGGCCCGGGTTCGATTCCCAAAATTGCCGCCGTGTTTACGCGGAGTACGATCACGTTAAACATGTGGGTCTGTAAGTCCTTCCGAGAGGTTGGTGGTAGGGGAAGAAGGGTACGGTCCCTGTGGATGCTTCTCCCACTTGGTTCCGGTCTAAATTGGGTGAATAAAAAATAAGTTATGAAGAATATCGCGGAGGGTGAAGTACCCCAGTGGTTAGTGCGCGGGATTTGCACTTGGTAGGCCCGGGTTCGATTCCCAAAATTGCCGAATAAAAATAAAGTTATGGAGATTGTCGCGGATGGCACGGTAGCCCAGTGGTCAGCGCGCGGGAATTTCACTCGGTAGGCCCGGGTTCGATTCCCGCCATTGCCAAAACTGCAGCCGTGTTCACGCGGAGTACGATCACGTTAAACGTGTGGGACTGCAAGTCCTTCCGAGAGGTTTGTGGTAGGGGAAGGAGGGTACGGTCTCTTTGGATGCCTCCCCCATTGGGTTCCGGTCTAAATTGTGTGGCACTTCCTGGCCTTCCAAGCAGTTACCTTACACCTTTCTGGTAGGTCGCGCCAACGAGTTTGCCACGGTCAGAATTTTCAAGGGTAGCGAACAGGCTGGTCGCCAAAGGCGGCTAGCTTTAAAATAAAATAGGACATCCATCTCTTTTCCCAGTGTCAAAACCGTACTTTTAAATGTATATTAAGAGTTGCGCACCCTTCCTAAAACCGCTTTCTTTTTGCGTATTTTCTGTGCATCTATATTCTGCGTCAACGCAATTACAATATTTTTAAGTTTAAATGATCATCCAAATTTGATTATTTCTACAACGAAGCTTAATTTTAACAAATTCAGAATGTAAACATATCAAGCTCTAAGATGATCTTTTACCATCATGGTTTTAAGTTTTTAGTAAAATAAATTACTATAGTACTGTGATAATTTAAAAAAATATCACCACTGAATGTATAGTATTTTATAGATGCTTAAATAATATTACATTTAATTTGGAAAGTGTTTCATAATCAATGGTTTATGCATGATTGATCTTTCTTATTTAATAACTAAACAATGGCGTGAATTAAATGTATGAACATAATAGGATCATGGGGATTTATAGAATATGGCTGTCTTCTGGCATGTTTATGACCATTTTTATCGAGTCGTAAAATGTTAATCACTGTCGAGATCCCATAACGATTTCTGGAATGTCTGTCAATGTGTTTCTTTGGTTGCATGTAGACAGAGAAATGTATATGAAATGACTCATTTAAACTACGTTTGTCGTTTATCAGTTAGATAAAATATGTCCAAATGCTATTTATATTTATTTAATTAAAACAATAAACATAATATATTAAATATTAATTAATATTTTATGGGTAATGCATGATTACGATATCCATAATATATTAAATATTAATTAATATTTTATGGGTAATGCATGATTACGATATCCATAAAATAATTAAATTTAATCTTCATTTTATACAAGTATCTTTGCCAAGAATGTGTATTTCCCTAAAAATGAAACAGCAATTAAATATAATACATCTATGGGGGAGTTTTTCTTTTATTTCTTTCATGCTATGGTTTTTATGTCTGTTTATTTATCTCAGTTTTAGCAATTCACCATTTTCTTAATTCTCCAACTTATTTTCCACATTTATTTTATTTTTATTCTCTCGAATATTTCATTAATAACAAATGATTATAATTTACCCGAGACAGAGTTACTTATCTATCTTAAAGGATTTCAGTGTTTATTATCTTATTTGTTAATAACCAAACAAACACCTACCTACCTAAGAATTCGACGACTGAATAATTTATAGAACAAAATATGTGTCAAGTTTTTCTGTTTTTCAATTATTGAAGTTTAAAGAATTTTATATGAAAATACAACTACTTTAAATTCTATACTTTCCCGACCCAGGTTCAATGTCTTTTAAGATTAAATAAATAGGGTTCATAACTGGTTTGACTGATCTGTTTAAATTTATTATATACAAGTTGAATTAACAATTCCCTCCATTTTACTTTTGATTCATAAATAATATAACTTGCTTTTAATTAAGTTATGTGATATAGTAGACGTAAAAGGGAGAGGATATTTTTCATTGCAACCCAATCAGTAAAAATCATACCAAAAATATTTAGGAAACAAGTACTTGAGTTATTTTTGGAAAGAACTAGGTTTAGCAGAACATTTAGGAGCAGTCAATCGTACCCAATTACACGTGTCCATTCTAGATTTAAGTATTTTATGAGAATGGTTTAGAGGCTTATCTTTGTCAGTGTGGCCTATGCAAATAAAGTATGTCTACTATGCGGGACGGACTTCGACTACTGAAGCAATATAAATAGACTGCACTTATAAGTAATGGTGTGTCAATAAAGAGGTGGTTGAGTTCCAGGTATAGTATTATATTCCTTTCTCTCAGTACGAGAGCACAACAATGGCGACGAGGATGACCACAGGCCAGTTCGATGCGTATGAAGAAAGGTGAAGAATGTCTTCAAGGGTCAAAACACCTGTGAAGTAAAATGCAACAAATGAAGAATTTCTTTCGCATATTAAAAAGATGTAATCGTTGTTCCGGATTAAAGAAATTAAAGAAGAAATAAAAGTGCCTGCTCTAAGTTCTATAGGAGCACCTAGGTATAGGATACAGAAAAATCTTGTCACACCAAGAAAACCTTCTAATCTACATTATGCTGGAATCGTGAAACTGCTCACTAACCCTATTAGTCCGGCTCCATTTGAAATGACAGATTCTAGAAACAGAATCCGTTAGCAGGTGAGTTCATTTCAAAATACATCTCTGAATAACGAAACATTTCTTGAAACTATCATTTCGGTACTAACTAACATGTTATGCTAAAGAAGTTATTACATTTCCTTCCAGAAATTTTTCAGCAACACCATGCTTATTAATGGAAAGAAATCTTGCTGCCGAATTGCAGTAATTTTTCAAACTCGACAATAAAATTTACTCAATTTCTGAGCTTAAATCATTCAGAAGACGATAAGATTGGACGTCCTACGCCCCGCCTTTCTTCTCCTCATTTGCATTCAAGTTGATGATGGCGACTGCAAGCAGCTCAACTAAGTTGGAATCTGGAGATGAAAAAAATAATAATAGAACTTCTACCAAATTACAGACACCTGTAGGATATAAAAGATCCAAATTATATGAAAAGAAAAATCACACTAAAGAATACTTCCTGGAATGAAATCGGCTGCATTAGAGAAGAGGTATGATAGATGGGCGAAATTGCCGAAGTCTGGAGATGGAAAAAATAATAATAAAACTTCTACCAAATTACAGATACCTGTGGGATATGAAAGATCCAAATTATACGGAAAAAATGCTAAAGAATGCTTTCTGGAATGAAATCGTCGGCAGTAGAAAGGAGGGGTCTGTTAAAGAGGCGGGGCCTAAATTATGATTGACGAGCGGAATTGCCGAAGTTTGGCAAAAAATATTGTCCTGTGTAATAACACCATAAGTGATAAGCTAGTGATAGGTGTTAGATTTTGGATTATAATTTTTTTTTTTAATGCTATCTTTTGAGTGAGCGAAATCCACTGCTTTAGGATTCGAAGCAGCGGACCAAGATGTGCAAGAAATGCATCGAACATTTTCAGATAATAAATGTAGTGTTCCTTCCCATTACGTACAGGGCCCAATTCAAAGGAAAAAACCGGTTTCGCTGAAAAACTTGAACGTCACGGGTAGCCATGTTTATAACTGAATCATTTAGCACATGGATGCAAATACGCAAATTATGTTTACAAAATCTGCTCTAAACAGGGCCATTTAGTTAAAACATGCCGTTCCTAATGGAAAAACTATGAAAATTGTATCTTCTGAAATAAAAGAGATGAATAAAAGGACGACTTCCTGATGCGCGAAGAAACGATTACTCAATGTAAAGATTGAAAATCGGAAATCGGTTTGTTAGAATTAGACACCGGTGCAATCGTTTCCTGTATGAATATTCAGGAATTTAAGAAACTCTGTCCGCATAAAATCATTCAGAAAACTCATTTAATTGGCCGCAATTTTGATCCAGCCGTGGTCGTACCGGTGGATGCATTTGCAGTGTCTGTTCAGTATGAGAACCCACTCAATACAGAATCCATTTATTGAGTTCGGAAAAGCGGGACTGCCATGTTCTGGAGAGACTGGGGTTGCAGCATTTCCGGCTAGATAGGTCTGAAATAAAATGTGTGAACAGTAATGGTACAGATTTGGAAAAGCTTAAAACGCTTTTTCAAAAGCATTCGGCTGTACTTACTTCAGGAATCGGATACAATTGGCCAAATTTCATATGTCGATTAGAAGTTCAAGAAAATTCTCAACCAAATTTTTTTAAGCCTAGATGCCTATACCCTATGCACTAAAAGAATGAATTAAACAAGAACTGGATGAGTTGGTTCGAATGAGTTAAGTCGAAACTGATCAGCTACTACTGCTTAATGCTCGGATATCACGCATCCCTGAAACGCATCTGCAGAGTATAGGTTTTGTACCTATAGTCATTGCTAACTTCAAGCAAATTACTATTTTAATTAATTATATTTCTTATTACATATTGAAAAAATATTTTCCAATACTATCAAATTATGGCATAATGTTAACAAGTAGTTATTATTTTATTGGACACTAAAAATCATAATTTGATTTCAAGAGCTTGTGAAAACAAAATGTTATGAATGAAAGTTGAAATTTCAGAAGTGTATTTATCACATCGTTATTCATATTTTTATCATTATACTGTTATACATGATTTCATTTCCTCTCAGCTGACAAGGTGAGATAAGAGGGGTTCATAAAATGTCTTTATAATCGCGAATTTCTGCATTTAAGCGTATTGCCTTTGATACCACTTCATGCTCCCTCTCATCGCTTCAACATTTTGTTATTCTATCAATCTCAAGATATAAATATTATCCCTGTTATATATCTTTAGATTTAAAAATAATCTTTAAATTTAATATCTTTAGATTTATTAATCTACTTAACTTTTAAAGATTTAAATATTTTCTAAATTTAATAATACTTCTTACTTTAAGAGAGAAATGCTTATGTTTTATTTACATATTTTAACTAAAAATAATTCAAAGCATAAAATAAACAAGAAAGATGCATAAAACATTGATTATGAAACACTTTCCAACTGAAATGCAATTTTATTTAAACATCACTAAAATGCGATCCATTCAGCGGTGATATTTTTTAAATGATCGCCGTACTACAATCATTTTATTTTACTTGAAAACGTAAAACTTCATCGAAAAAACAATTTGTTATCGAAATTATTGTTCTTCATTCAATTGATGTTATTGAAATATAAATCTTCTGGCTCTCTATGTAAAACCAGTAAATATTTCATTCACACACTTTTTTTCCAAACTCCGGAGTTCAATCATTTTGCTTAAAAAAAATTAGCAATTCCTATACAACTAATCTTACAATCACTTGTTTACATTCTGCATTCATTAAAATGAGGCTTCGTTGCAAAATTAATCAAAGTTAGATGGCCATTTAAACTAAAAAATATTAAAATTGCGTTGGCACAGAATAGAGATGCACAGAAAATACCCAAAAATAAAGATGTTTTAAGACGGATGCAACACTCAATATAAATTTTAAATAATTTTAAAAATCACGATTTTACTTTGAGAAAAAGAGGTGGATACCCCATTTTTTTAAGTGGGTCACGTGATCTCTTCATATAATATATTCATATAATATGGGTTCATATATCTTAATGGGATAATTTGAATATTTTCTAAAATTTTCTAAGCAATTTGTGGATTTTAACTTCGTTTAAAAAATGTTTGAAATATGAGCTCCCATAGGGCACATTGTATTTCATTTTTCAACCCCGATTCAATCCACAACTCATTGGATGATATTATTTCTTTACATTCCCATATTTTCCACAGACCGTCTCAACAACATACTAAAATTTCATTTTGATAAAATCATTTTTACGGCAGTTTTCGTGCGAATGGACAGACAGAATGAACAAAATTATAAACACTTTTCAACTATGTTGGAAAATGTTAAAAATTCGGGTACTTTTATGAAAGTTTTTTAAGAAAGCAGCAATCAACGTTACACTAGGTGTGTTTCGGCAAATTTCTTGGGTAACATGTAACATAATTTCTACTCATATAAACAAAAAGAGAGACCTCGGTTTTGTATTTTTCCTTGCCCACGAATTCATCCATTTATGGTGCAAGCTTTCTTCGTTCTTCAAATTCTTTCACGGATTCCTCTATTTTTGTCTCTTTGATCTTGCCTACACCTTTTAATAAAGTAAAAAAAAGATGTCTGCTTCAAAATGCTTCAAAAATTTTCAAAGCTTTATTAAGATCTTTTTATTTGCGAGATTCTTTCACCGCCTAGTTTTCTTAGCATCTAAGGCAGCGGGAAATTATTCTGAAGAGAATAAAGCCACATTTCATGTAATGCATGAAAGAAAAAATCAAACTCTTTTATTAAACAAATACGTGATTTATAAGTTAAAAGAGCGTTTTCTTTGTTCTTGAAAGTACGGCACGTGCATATTGTTTATTCTTTATATGCTCAAAATTTTTAATTTCGAATTATTTCGATAAATTTAAGATATGCATATACAGGGGGATAGCAAACTCTTTCAGCGAAGAAAGAGGGGTGATGGTACACATCAAGACGATCCATATTTACAAAGGAACCTAGGAGCGCAATCCATACTCATAGTACCAGAAAAGTGTTACAAACCCACGTTGATCCTTCAACAGTAAAAAAAAATCTGATGTGGACAGCACATGACTTTCTTTATATAGTACAATGAATGGACTACTTTTACAGTCAAAATATAATATATAAGATCCACGATGCTGTGTTTTTATCGTTGAATTGTACATTAGGCGATTTTCTGGATGACACCATACGAAACTATTTCAAAATACCCAATTGAATTATACGTCGCGCAACTCTAAATAAACAATTATCAATATGGATAGCATCATCAATAGCAATAGAGTCCATATATTAAAATATTTTAATAATCAATTCATCAATTAGGCGTCATTTTTATTAATTGAACGTCATTTTTGCAATTTTGACGACAGTTTTGTCAATCTGGGACGAAATATTGTCAAGTTGGCGATACTGTCCTAAAATATTTGTCAAGTTCGCAAAATGCATTACCAAGTGTCACAGATAACCGGAGAAAAGAGCATTTCTTGTGTATTAGAATGTATGCCAATCATATGACGGAAATCAGAATTTGTGAAGTATTATTTCCCATTTGGCGGCATTTTTATCCATTGCGTGACATTGTCATTACTCCGGCAACATTTAAAATCGTCGCCAAGTTGGCGATTTCCGGCTCAATTTCGCGCTAAGCCTAACAGACGAACGGGAAAAATGGGTTATTCTTTAAGTATACTCTTATGCACTTTCCAAGATATTGAACTTTCATCAATGAGTCGTCATTTTCATTGATATAGCGTCATTTTTATTAATTTGACGACATATTCTTTAATTTGGCAACATTTAAAAATATCGTCTTGTTGGCGACATTCTGTCAAAATCTCGCCAAGGGTTATGAACGGAGAAATAAGTAACTTTTATAGCAGACAATTGACTATTGGCGCCCAAATACAAAAGTATTACCCGAAGTGTTTTTCTCTTGAATGGAACGAACTAGATCCACGAGAATAATGTCACTATATGTATCCCATGGTATTACTCAGGAAAAGTGAAAAAATATTTCACGATAGTTAACATATATATATATTCTTAAAATATGCAATATCTTGAGAACGGTTCATGCTAGCGTTCTAAAATTTATATTGATCATTTTCTAATGAGAAATTACACAAGAAATGACTATTTACGTAACTATTAACTTTATTTAAGGTTTTCATTTTTTATGATTTTTTTAAAATTTCACTCAATTTAAGGGATTCTGAACATTCGATAGCGTATAAAAACAATAGGCTTCCAGTATTCACAGATTGTAATTTTTGTACCAAATTTCGTACGAATCGCTCCATTCATTCGCAAGATATCGTCTCCATAGATTCACTAACACACACACACACACAGAGACATCACCTCAAAAACGTCTGATTCGTATTCAGGAATGCTTGAAACTTGCTCTCCCGTCGAAAATTTGAATTCGCATTTTCGATCCCTTCCCAATACTTTCCTTATACATTATGCTATGTATATAAGGAAAGTAAAAAGTGACTAAACTAATTTAGGAGCTTCACATTTACATTCGCATCAGAGGAAGGCTCAAAGTGGCGTTGCAGCACAGCCAACACTGGCAAATGAAAGACCGTCGTACCCTCTCGAAAAACCTGATGTGCTGTTGATATTATCCGTAGCAACAACGATCCTCGTGACGAGATCTTCTGGGGAGTCCACATGTGTCTCGTACGCGAAAGTTATCATGCGCAGCTAGCGGGGAGCGTGGAGGTCAATCCAGCGCCCGGGGTATGTCGCATATAGGAAGTAACGGCTGTCTGTGGAAAAGTCTGGTAGGGACCTATCATCCATAAACCACCCCATGTTCCTCAATGCAGTGAAAGGAACATCCTGCAACGCACCGTAAAACACTTGCTTCAGAAACACATGGCTTGAAACTCAGAAACACACAGCATGCTGAGGTGATCAGATGTTCTAGCAAGAGGTAAAGTCCCACCAAACAATATATTCATTCATGACCCAAAATTTAGCATAATTCGTAAAATGCGAAAAATTGAGTTCATATGGATACAATAATTCACAATCAGTTGTGGAGAATCGCAGGACGAAGGTTGTACATATGCAAAAGAATTTTGTCGACGTCGATATGAGCAAAGCACCGGTGCACGTCGGAATGAGTATAAAACAGCCTCAAGCGACATGGCCGGTTGAGGCAGAATTTCGCAATGGCTGTGGTACGGACTGTTGTTAGCCATCAAAAAGGACGAAAGATGTCACTAAGATACCAGCTGGAATCCGGTCGATCCCAAACCGAAGCGTCTCGAATTCAGAATGTGCCTCAGTGTGTGATCTTCAGACTGTGGCAGAAGTTCAAAACCACTGGAGATGTCCAAGCGTAACAACAGGTCAGAACGACCGATATTTGGTGATAACTGCGCGACGTTTACAGGACCGGTCTGCCAGACAACTGGGTTCAGCCCTGACAGCCACCACAGAAGTCTCTGTTACGAGATATACTGTTTACAGGAGACTCGGACACGTTGGTCTCTATGCCAGACGACCAGCAGTTTGCATCCCCCTGACGTCTGCACAGAAACGCGCACGTTTACAATGGAGTTTGGAACATCAGCAGTGGAGTGCATAACAGTGTTGCAATGTCATGTTCAGTGACGAGTCCAGGGTTAGCCTGCAAACTGATTCTCGTCGTACAACGAACTGAAGAGAACGTGGAACACGTTTGACCAGGGAAACATCACGGAAAGATATCGTTTTTTGTTTGGGGGATCATGGTCTGGACAGGCATCATGATGGATGGTCGCACAGACCTCCACATCTTTAACACGGGGTCTGTTACCAGTCAAAGATACCGAGACAAAGTCCTTGAGCCTACCGTTCGATTGTGTCGATGTGTTGTTCGCCCTGATTTCATATTCATGGATGATAACGCGCCTCCTGACAATACTGCCTTGGTCGACAACGTCCTTCAAACTAAAGATATCCAGCACATGAAGTGGCCTACGAACTCTCCTGATCTGAATTCATTAGAGCATGCGTGCCATATGCTCGGGAGACATCTTACAGTCCTCCGCTATCCACCAAGCTCCGTTCCGATATTGAAAACTGCTCTCCGTGAGGTTTGGAAATATTTTAGCGCACAACTCATCCAAACTTTCGACCTCCAGGTCCTAGGGCAATAACACAGGACGATATTACTTAAAAAATCAGCTCAGTTTAATAAGGACTTCACAAAAATTACAGCAGCTTGCTGTTCAAAGCAACGAATAACATCTGTCTATCTATATATGCTAATTGCTCAGTGTCCGTCTGTCTGTTGTCTGTCCGTCTGTCTGTCTGTCACGCTATTTAAGCACTTTCCAAGTAGATAGAGACTTGTAATTTGGTACACAGGTCGATTGTTCGATAAAACCACCTAGAAAAATCGAATTTTTCAAAAGTGTTCTGTAGAGATGGTGCTCCACACCAAAAAACACCGAAAAGTGAAATGATAGGAAAGCATACTTTGCGATGAGATAGATACTTTAAATTTAGTGTAACCGGTTTAGGTAAACCGTTCAAAAGGAAGAAAGTGTGCAATTTTAAATTTTCAATATTTGCTACTCTCGGTTTAGGTAAACCGTTCAAAAGGAAGAAAGTGTGCAATTTTAAATTTTCAATATTTGCTACTCTAGGGGGTGCCGCACACTGAAATGTTCGATTTACCGAACAAATGAGAAACGCTTGCATTAAAATTTGATTGATGCTTAAAATTTGGTATATGGACTCATCATCTAATGGAAACACCCAAGACAATTGTGTTTTTAAAAAACGTTCATTTAAGGGCATGCTTCAGAGAAAAACGTTCGAAAGATGAAATAACGAGAAACCATGCTTCGAGATGCGATGGAGACTTCAAATTTGGAGATAGTTCGAAAGAAGATAGATAGTTTAGATAGTTCGAAAGGAAGAGCATGTGCAATTTCAATTTTCCTATATTTTCTACTTTAAGGGGTGCCTCACAACCAAATGTTCGATTTTTCGATTAAATGAGAGACGCCTCCTTTAAAAATTTAACATAAGCTTAATATTTGGTACATTGGGAAATCATCTGATAAAAAACAGAATAGAGTTTTTTTAAATTGTTCATTTTAAGGGGTGGCTACTCTACACAATAACGTTCGAAAAATAAAACGATAGTAAAAATATGCTTCGCAATGGAATAGAAACTTCAAATTTGGTGTGTGTAGTTAAATAGTTCAAAAGAAAGAAAGTGTGTAATACAAAATTTCCAATATTTGTAATTTTGGGGGGTATCGCACACCAAAACGTTCGAAAAGTGGACTGTTAGAAAAACATGCTTTGCGATAAGATAGACTTCCAATTTGGTGTATGAGTACATCGTTTGAAAGGAAAGAATTGTGCAGTTTCAGATTCCCAATATTTGCTACTTTAGGGCGTGTTACACACCAAAATTTTTAGATTTGCTTCATAAATGAGAAACGTCTACTTTAAAACTTGATAGAAGCTTGAAATTTGGTATATGGGCTAATCATTTGATAAAAACCAAAGACGAATAGAGTTTTTCATAAATGTTCATTTAAGAGGATGATTTATATGAGAACGTTCGAAAAGTGAAATGATAAAATTGCATGCTTCAGCATGAGATAGAGACTTCAAATTTGGTGTGCAGGTACATAGTTGGAAAGGAAGAAAGTGAGCAATTTCAGTTTTCTAATATTTTCTTCTTCTTCTTTGGTGTGCGCAAACACCAAAATTTTCAATGTTAAGAATAAATGTGAAATGTGAATTTTTCAAAAACTGATGTTATTCAGGGGTTGCTTATTGTGAGACGGTTGATTTTCAACGGTATTCGGCTACTATATATTACATGTCAAGTGCCCATCTGTCTATCTGTCACGCTTTTTTAGGCACTTTCCGAATAGATAGAAACTTGCAATATGGTACACGGCTGGATCGTTTGATAAAACCCCCTGGAAAAATCGAATTTTTCGAAAACGTTCTTTAGAGGGTGTGCTCTACAGCAAAACGTTCGAAAAGTGAAATGATAGAAAAGCATGCTAAGATAGAGATTTGAAATTTGATGTATGAGTAAATCATTCGAAAAGGAAAATGTGTACAATTTCAGATTTCCAATATTTTCTATTTAAGGGGGTGCCGCACACCAAAATGTTCAATTTACTGAATAAATGAGAAACGGCTCCTTAAAAATTTGATAGAGGTTTAAAATTCTGTATATGGGCTACACATTTAATTGAAACACTCGAGACGAATATAGTTTTTCAAAAATATTTGTTTAAGGGAGTGCTGCAGAGAAAAAGGTTCGGAAGGTGAATTGATAAATAAATATGCTTCAGGACGTGATAAAAATTTCAAATTTGGTGTGCTGGTAAATAGTTTGGAATGAAGAAGGTGTACAATTTCAGTTTTCCAATATTTTCTACTTAAGGGGTGCCGCACACCAAAATGTTCGATTTTCAGAATGAAGGAGAAACACCCCTTTCAAGACGTGATAGATGCTTAATATTTAGTATATGGGCAAATCATCTGATAGAAAATACAAGAAGAATGGAGTTTTTCAGAAA